>CM029478.1:30793419-31321874 GCA_017140325.1 Eucalyptus leucophloia subsp. euroa
TTGGACAATGTCACTGTCGAAATATTATTCCACATTGCTCGACAATAGAAATATTATTCCACATTGCTCGACAATAGTCTAATGTGATATTTATATATACATGTTTTCCTCTACCTATCAGTTTTGGGTTGTCCTTTCTATCATTCACATCACTCCATTATTTTCTATTATTGTTACTTATGATAACTCGGTTGATTTGGGGTCATAAGTCCTAGCATTTTAGTTTTTAGGAACCGAAAAATATCCAGTTTCGGTTGCAGTGTAGATGGCTTTATTTTGATAAATGGTTCATATTATCCCAAATTTTTTCCCCAAATGTAGAGACGACATTGAGATTATCAAATAAAATCACTCCATTCATGTAGATTGAAGTGATGTAATCGGTTCCATGGTGTAAATACGATTGTGTCGAACTCTTCTTCTCATATCAGATTACTCTTTCATTGTCACTTTATTAACAAAGTAATCGAAAAATGAAGCAACATTTCAGTAAGTTGATATTTGGACATGCTTTAGAATTTTTTGGGGATTGATATGGTTGATGTATGTAAAAATGACATGTAGCATCTTGTTGACATGAGAACAACATCCCACGCAAATATAAATGGCGTAGTTCTAAGTTGTACATAATTTGCTCGTACTTATTAGTATTGGAGCTTGGGGCGATAATATATGTATAGCCCTAGTCACATTAGGAAATCTAACTTTACTTGCTAATTGCATAATTTATGAGTCAACTAGCAAAATGCACATGCCTGTCCAGTATAACTATAATTGTTATTGAGATATTGTAATTAGGGGTGTCAGTGGTTTAATTTGATTCAAATTTTCAAGAAACCCGAACTAAACCATTTGAATGTGCATTAATTTTGAACTAAACCACGCCTTGAGCTGAATTTAACTTGAACCGGACACTAGATTCGGTGTTAAGTTTTCTTTATATATATAATTAATGAAAAATGAGAGAAATTATGTAAATTATAATATTAAGAAAATGGGTGATTTTTCAGTTCAGTTTTTGTCTAGCAAAACTATCCAAACTAGAATATAAAAATGGCTAGATTTTAATTATCCAAATCGAATTGAAAATGCAAGAAAATTTAGTTTGGTTCATATCGATTTCATTTTTAGTTCAATTTTCCGGTTTGGTTCTAATGCCCTCGGTTGTAATGCATGGATTTGATAATATATGCTTTAACATTGGCCGTGGCAATTTGTTGTAAGCTATTGCAAGTGTGAATGGAAATCAAAATTTCACCATGACATTTCACAACTAGAGATGTTGTGTACAAATGTGTTGTATAGGCTCTGAGTGTCTCTCGATACTAGCAAATGGTAATTGGTTCTAAAGTGACTTAGTCATCTATCTAGAACTAGAAACAAATCCTATGGACTCTGGTTTATAAAAATTGGAATTGAGAATCAAATTGGTTTTGGAATTGATTGTTGCTCCTAAATAAGTCGGTTTGTTATTGCTTTCTAGGGAGCCTATATTAAGTTCTGGCTAAAAAGTCACATTCTTATTATAAAAACAGAAGATTAGCACCATTTCATTACAAAAAAAGTTGTTGGATAAATAGTTTAATTGCTGTTTGTTCGTACTCTAAGACTAGACTTCAAAATTGACTTGGGCTGAGCTATCGATCTCTACCTTGGAATTAGGAATTGAATCAATTTTCAATGCTCGCCCTTAATAGTACCTTTGTTTTTCGTCCACCACGATGTTTTCTCAGATGCGTTCATAGGTAAACGATAAAGTTCACGTCAAGGTTAAATGGAACCACCTTGAAAACAGCAGACCCATTTGATTTTTCTTTTCTATAAAAAGGTGAGGCCCTAGGAAATCGCAAATTTTTGCGGGAACAGGGTACTGTCCCATAAAATTGGAATTTTACTATTTGAGAGGAACAAGGACGAGGCGTGGAGGGCCCGAACAACGCCCTGTCCTTGTTGGCAAATAGAATAAAAAGAATAACTAGGACTCATAAAACATGTTTTCTCTTCTTCTTCTTTTTTGTCAAAAATACATAGTTACTGTTCACTAAAAAAATTAATGAGTACATATCAAGAGCTTCAGAGCAAATTAAATCTAAAAGGGCTCAAAGAGGGTACAAAACCCAATTAAAAAAGAAGTCTATTAGTTTTTCGGACCTTGAGGGTACAAAACCCAATTAAAAAAGAAGTCTATTAGTCTTTCGGACCTTGACAACTCACTAGTCTACTTTACTTGTGTCCTTACTATAAAGGGTTAAAGAGAGATATAAAAATTGGGAAAGCTTAGGACAATTGTTGAATAAGTAATTGAAAAATGTCGTGTTTCAATGCATTAATTATTCTTAGCTGCATATAATTACTATTTTAATAATAATTAATATAAATTCATTAAAAGCTCAACATATTCATTAGCAGAAATAGTTCATAATTTTGGTCCAATAAATAATATCATCATTGGACGTCTAAATTGCTCAATGTAATACTTGAATTATTAACAAATGTTCATTCTAATCTCTATATATAAAAAATATTCAATGTTGTCCTTATGTTTATTCAAGTTAATAGAATTTACTAGTGTAGCTTCAAATCCGTTAAATTTGAACGATGGACAACAAAAAAAGGTTACGTTGATTATCCAAGGAAGTTATTAATTTACAATTAGGATATAATTATTCACATCATAAGATAATGATGGACACCTTAATGTCTTTTTTCTTTTACAAGAGCAGGAACATCGATGGGTCAAATTTAGCATCCAATTATCTACATTATGAAATAACACTATGTATCGAGCACTTATGTATGGGATGGTGATTGTCTCGAATAAATTAAAATTCAGGTAAACCATTGTGAACAGTTATTCTTTTTCCTTCCGAGGGAGATTAGTTATGAGTGGACGGGTCATGGCATTGGCAATTCGAGACGGTACGGCGCGGACCCAATCCGACAGCTGACGGGTCGAGTCCGTGTCATCGTGGCGGCGACGCGCCGTGCAGCCGCGCGTGGGGGGGACGGAGCACCCCCTAATATGGTAATTTTGCAGGCACACGGTCGGTACCTTCTCAGATCAGCTCTGGTCGATGCGGGCCGTCGATCCATCGCCCTCGCCGCTGCTCGCTGTACACGTGGACGGCCGGGATCGCCAGGGGCGACGCATCCTACCCCTCAGGATACGGTCGCCCCATCCCCCCGGTGGGCCCCCCCAACCCGGCAAAGAAAAAGAGGAGGATCTGGAAGTTGTACCGTTTTTTCCTAATTTCTTCCGAATTTTCTTTTGATTTCCGAAGTTGTTAGCTTTCATAATCACGCTTGCTGCTCGATTTTCTCGCTCTGAAGCTCGTGGAACAGTCGAGATCTCTCTCTAGGACCAGGGAAAGCGCAAGTTGTCTACTTGTTTTTGATCCTTATCTCCTCGCATGCTAGAGATCACTCATTGCTTGTGGGGTTTTCAAGAATCGTTCCTACCATGTTTCATCTTCTATCATCTTCCATCTTCTTCTTCTTCTTCTTCTTCTTCTTCTTCTCTGTTTCATTGGTCTCCTCGGCGGAGATCCGGAGTTGCCTCTTGCGTTTCGGCTTTGTCCGGTGTGATTCGATGGGCATTTTCCTTCGGGTTCCGCAAGGAAAGTGCTCTCTCTTTTTGACCTCCTACCATGGGCGACTCTCTTCTTTTTTCCGCGAGCGTTGAATCAGACTGGGTTTTCTTGGGAGTGGGAAGTTAGTGCCGTTTGACTTTCTAGGGTTTTGCTTTGCTCGCCGTTGCGAAATGCGAAATTTTTTGGATGCGAAACCGGGATGGATTTTTTCTTCTTTTCTTCAGTATAGTGATAGGGTTCGGCAGTTCTTGATCTGGAGATCGTTCAGAGTTTGCTCTCGCGGACACATTTCGTTTTCCGTTTGGCTGTGCTTGTTTTGTTTTGTGGAGGTTTTATGTTCGGATTAAGCTTGTTTCCAGTTTGTCGCTACTTATTGAGGGAAAGGGAATTTTCTTTTCTATGAGCTTATTTGAGTTTTGTTGAACTTACTCATGCTTTACTGAATTCACATGCTTACTGCCCTAGCTAGCACGAGCACCTACTTATTTTTTAAATGTTCTCCCTTTTGGATCTTTAGGCTCGCAGTTTTTCGATGTAGTCTCACCGGTTTTGGATACTTTTCTTTGGTTAATGGTGGCTCCTACACGGTGGCTCCCCATACTGTTCTCACTAGACGTGGGTGCGTCGTGATTGAGTCATAAATGTCACTTGGGTTTTGCTTTTGTTCTCTCTTTTTCGATAATAATTTATGGGCATGCAATGTATTCTTTCCTTTCCTTTTGATTATTTCTTTTGAAGTTCTTGAGTTGCGAGATTTCAGTGCTGTTTATGCTCTTCTAACTCACGTCCGTGCTGATCCCTCCGAAACATATGCCTAGTAAGCTTCAACCTTTGAAGCTGTCCGTCTCTTGCTGTGTTTAAGTCAGTATGCGGACATTTTTGTTGGCTAAGAGCAATCTGTGCTTCTGGAGATTTTGGTTGAGACCCCTTTATTGATAGGGCAAACTATTTTCTATGGCTATTGCATGTTTATATGTTCCAAAATATTGCTTATATCCTTCTAATTTGAATCGGAGGATACTATAACAATCATCCAATACAGTACTCTTGTTGGTGAGGATTGGATTGGCTATTGAATTTCAGTCAAGTGATTTGTAATGATCCATAGATTATGGTCAAAGATTTATACAAGCATGCCATAAGTAGAGTTCGCCTCTGTGCTTTTCCTTATGCAGATTTGGGCCTCTAGGTGATATCGTTGCTTGACAACGAGAGAGAGCACGCTAGTTAGCATTCATAAAAGGGACATGGCTGTGTACAAGCGTGCTCTCTATCGTTGTCATACGATCTGCATTTGAGGCTTTGTTCCTAGTCTTTGGAATAAGTGAATGATGACTTTGAATTATTTGTCTTGAGTGTAATATTTTAATGCATGACACTGATGAGTTGTGAATGCTTGTGTTATGCATATATGATGCAAGAGGTTTGAGTCTCTTTTTTCACATAGCTGGGAGGTAATGTGAATTTTCTTTTTCTCCTTAATGCCTGATATTAAAGATTGTGTACTTTGTGTGATGCATTAATATGGTGCAATTCTAGATGGTCTTCCAATAGTTTGGTGCATGCTTCTAGAATTTGTGTGCATCTTTGTTTATGTTTGGTTGTTGCGTAGATGTGATGCGATGGAGCATGTACTAGATACTTAAATAATTAAGACGTATTTTCCTGACCTAGCTGTTAGCATTTGCAATATTATCTGCAACAATGATGTGTCTATTGAGATTTGTACATTTTATTGGTTGATTTAAAGTATGTCACTATTCATGATACTGATCAATGATTCCGGAGTTGCATTGCTCACTAATAATGAATTAGTGTAATGCACGATTTTGGAGTCTAGATACCATATTGTTTATTATTTTGCTTGAAGTACATATTTCATTTGGTGTTTGGATGAGGTTATGAGACATTGTCTTTGTCGACCAATGCAGCATAATTTAAAATATACTCGAATTTGTAGTTGCTGAGTTAGATATTGACTAAAATATATTGTTTTATGGAATTATGAAATATGACACGCACTCCAGCATAATAGGCTTAATTCAGGAAAGAAAAGGATGCCAAAATTTCCTGGTTGGCTGAATATTCAGGTCTAAATTGAGGAACTTGCATGCCAAAATTTTTCTTCTGCATATTAAAGACCCAACTTTGGTCAGTCCTAATGATAATGAGGTTGCACATGCCACTGAAGTAAATTGGATTTTTCAGTGAGTTTGTAATGCAATATTCAATTTAATCCAACGATGTGTTTCTTCTGATGCACATCATTTGTTCTAATTTGATAGCTTGTTATAGCTGATTAACCCTTCCTTAAAAAATGATACCATGCTTTGTCAATGCTTGCTTTATTAAAAATGGCAGTCATGTTTTGGGGGAATCGTTCCACAGATCATCTGCATGCAGTTTAATTGAGCCTTAAACCTTTCAATTGTTGCGCTATCGTCCTATGGAAATTCAAATGTGTAATTGAGTCTTAAACTTTAAGTTTGTGTAGTCAAGTCATAAAATTAAGGTCCTAAACCTATATTGATAAGTGCAATTTGGAGGGTGTCGATAAGCTTTGAGTGCTATCTGGGCAAGTATCAACATTGTCCATGGAAAAGACTTGATTTTACTTTTTGCAGAGGTCACCAATCAAAATATTTAGGACTTAATTGCATTCTGCGCAAAGGTTTGTGAATAAGTGAATATTGAACTTGGGTATAGGTTATTGCAGTTGAATTATAAATAAGGCATTGCACTTGACTTATATATATAAATCTCTTGGTGTCTTTTTTCTCACATGCAATGTTCTTTTTGACTGCAGCCGTAGGGGCTGTCTAGCTTGAGAAGCGTTTTTAGTTTCCATTTCCAGAGGAAATGAAATGAAAACAATTTTCTGCTTTCATTTCCTTTTTTTTTTCAAGTTGTTTGGTAAGCTAAAATGAGAATTTTTGGTGGAAATGACAATTTTGTAAATACGTTTTGTGCTTCACTAAGAGATTTTGTTTTCCTTTCTATTTTGGTGAAAAGGTTATGGTTTTTCTTTCATAAATGGAATTTGAGAAAGTTTCAGAGAAGGTTCATGTTCTTTACCAATTCATTGTGTGGGTAAAATTTCTGGAGCTCACTTTTTTCCTCTCCTCAATGCCCTTCAGCTTTGCAGTGAAGCATTGGCGCTTGCCCCCTTGGGGGGAGGGGAGGGGGAGGGGGGTTTGCTTGGATCTAGTCTTTGAAGAAGACATCATGAAAAGAATGTCCTTCACCATGATACTTTGTTCTCATTTTGGAGTGGGAAACACCAATGTGTTTTCAGTCCATGATACCGTTTTCACTTTTGTGCCTAATAAATGAGAAGAAGCTTACTGTGTTTCATTTGAAAAATTTTCCATGATTCTGCCAAACAAAGTTGCTAGTAGCCTTTTCATTCTCAATGAAATGAAAGTGGAAATTCAAAAGTGCCTATCAAGCGAACAAGCCCTGAAATGCTGCCATTTTCTTTTCTTTTGTAGTTTTTTCTTTTGCTAGGATTGGTGATTCGTAGTGGTGACTAAAATCATTGAAGATTTTTATGCTAGAAGGTGTAGTTCTCCCTCTTTGGGGACTTTTTTGGTCCACTTCTTGTAACTATATCATGTAGAGAGTGAAATTATACTATATGTAAAAATTGTAAACCTGATGCATTGAAGCAAAATACTTCTTTAAACAATAAGGACTATGGTCTTTTTAGTTTTTATGGAGTGTGGGATATTCCAAAAATAGTGCGACACAATTTGGGTGTGGAGAGATTCCATTCTGATTCTTGTGTTGGAAAGAAGAAATAGCCTATGTAATTCCTCTCCTTGTGTTTTGGCTCATTCAGAAAGAAAGGAACAAGAAGCAGTTGTCCTCTGGGGTCATGGAGACTTCACTTTGGGTAACATGGGAAAGTTTAATTTCATGATTAGCATTCACTGCAAATTGGCTTTTCAAAGATGGTCGTTAGGGAGATCCTAGAAATTATCAGCTGGCCTTTTACTTCATTTCGACCTAGTCTGGTGTTGAGGAATCTCATTGCTGATAATCAAGAGAAGCTTGAAGTATAAATCATGAGAAAGATAATGGCAAATGATCATAGGAGGTAGCTAATGGATCATTCCATGTGTTATGAGTTCTGTATTCTCAGATCTTTCTTTGAAGTTCCTTTTTGTGAGACCTTTTACTTGTATCTTTAAGAGAAGCTTGTTGTTGTGTAAGTAATTGATCTTTCTTGTGGCCTTTGTTTGTCTGCTAGAGAATGATGACGCACAGCTCTAGTGGACAGCAGTCTCATTCCAGGAAGACATCATTTATGTCCATTATATTAGTGGCCAAACCATATTGAGTTCGTAATTGAGTTTACATGTATTTCATTTCTCTTTTGTCGGTATTGGATTCTATTTTTTTTTTTTTTATTGAATTTGATAACATGTATGAATCACTTCTCTTGTATAAAAATTTCATTGATTGAATCACACCCATAATTTTTCAATGGCATTACCTTTTCTGACTTATCAGGAAGTCATAAGAAGGCAAAAATCTTATGACTTATGCTTCAAACTCGATTTTATTATAGCCTCACCTTCCTCGTTTATTAGCATTCTTGGCAGCTCATAACATGGAAAAAGAATGAGATTGATGTGGAACAAACTCATCCATTTTTGGGGCAAATAGATGAGAGTTTATAGCTAAACCTTGGTATAACCTTATTGCTAGCTTTTAGAAATGTCGTACACTATCTTTTGTAACCTTATGCATTCCTTTTGTGGCTGAAATAAATTCTTCTATGTACCCTTTGTTTCTGAGAGTCTTGCATTATGTCACCTAATAATAAGATGCCATCTTCGTTGTTGCGTCTTTGGTTAGATCTTATGCTCATTCAATTCACTAAGCAGAATTCTCGATTTTTGCTGTGGAAATAAGCAAATTGATTTTGGGGCTTTACCATGCCTGCCATTTATAGCTTCGGTCATACCGTTTGCAACAATTTCTCCTCCACTTAAGCATCCTCATTTGTTGCTGAATAGAAGTTCAATAATATGCTTTGGAGTCTTTATTTTTTCCTAGATAGATCTTGGTTCATTGATTTCTTTAGTAGTTCCTATACTATCAAATGGATATCTGAAACACTAGTCCTTAAACTCATTAGAATTCAAAGATGAGGTCTATGATTTTATCTTTGACAGAGATGATTCTGGATTTGCCCTATCTTGCTGCTGTGTGTATGTGCACTTATAGATGTGGATGCTTGTGCAATATATGTTTTGCTGGGTATGTGAATATTCATGCATTATATTTGTATTTAGTCAATGTTGGCATTGAAAGTGCAAAGGGAGGTCATAGTCTTCACCTCGGCATGAAATTGATTATGTAGTTGACCGAACTTGCATCATTGCTACATATTGAGTTTCCAGAAATATGTTTGGCTTGTGCAACCATTTGAGTTGGAGATGAGGTAATTATCTGCTGTGTTTTCTTCGATGATATATAAGTGTCATTGCATCTCTAGTTTGTCCATGATCCTAATGTCGCTATCAAGAGCTATTGAGCTCCAAAGTTGACTCACAAGAACTGGGAATTATGCCAAAATTGCTGCCAAACGTTTTTTACATAATTTCTTTTCTTTATGAGATTGAAATTGGAATTTTCACCTTCAAATAAGGTGAGGATGCTTTTTTTTTGGACAAGAAATAAGGTGAGGATGTTTGAATGCAAATGATTGTGTTTTTGTTGTGCATCTGCCATGGCTTTGAGTCACGTGTGGTGGTTCTACACTTTGTTGTCTTGTTGATCTTTGACTTTGATGTGAAATTGAGTGTCATGGCATAAGAAATGATTTCATATGCCTCATCCTACATAGCCAGCTTATTTGTTGTTGCTGCTGCTGCTGCTGCTGCTGCTGTCTAGTGGCCGGTCTTTTCAGACTCAAATTTGAAAAGAAAGGTTACAACCGAAGTTATCTTCCAGACATTATGTTTGCAAAAATATATGTTTGACCTGAGGGGCTGCTAATCTAGATTGCGCTTAAATCTGTGCATGGTGAAGACTATCCCGAGAGGGCTTATATTAGATTGCACTTGAAATTTTTTGTGCTGAAAACTGTCCATTGGCTTCTCTATATTTCATTTATGATGGTGTTAATTCCATCCTCTGGAGCTCTCCTGCATGTTTTTGCATCTCACTTTGTTGATTCAACAACGTGTCAGTTTATTACTTTTGCTGTAAATATTTGGCGTGATTAAGCCCAGAGGTCCAAAAACTCTGAACAGGAAGAGGGTCGAATAACTTGGCACGAGTTTTGCTTGGTTAGGGATCAATTCATATACAACTGTCATGTTGCGAAGTTGCCTTCTATGAGATTGCTGAGAGTCCTACATGCTGTAACAGGATAAATCTTACACTGAGTATGATGAAGAAACAATAAGCCATCGGCTATCGCACGGGATTTGGTAGTATCTGTCGAGATGCATGCATGTTGACTTTTTTTGACTGGCTTAAGGTTTTCGTTCCTCTCTTGCCCTTTTCAGTTTGATACTTAAGCGATGCTCCTTTTATTCGTTTCTCACAATGAAAAAATTGGAACTTAAAAGGAGATTTGGTTTCTGATTTACGACGCAGCGACAGTTTCTGGTGGGGTCAAACTACGGAGTTGTGTTTTTGTTTTGACGCAGCAATCACTCTCTTATTTCTTGAAATGGGAACAATGTAAAAAGAGCAGAGCTGGACGACAACGACAACTGCGTCTTCTATTGTTCTTGCATATAGGTATGTTGCATGATATTTCACTACTTTAAGTGTGGAGTAAGGTTAATTTAATTACGCTATCGAGTCTCTTCCCTTCGATGGAGTCTGCTTGGGGTACACATCACCCGAATCTTGTCTAAGATCACATTATTCCTGTTCGAGAGAGCGACTGATATTTCGATTAAATGGATCTTTTATCTATTTATATCCATACCATCTACTTTTTAAATCCATAAGCCACCCATCAGCCTAAAAAATAGAAGTCCAAATTTCCACTCAACTGTTAGTCTTATAGAATTGAGGGAGTTTTGTCTTTTAACGGACAAAGATTAAACCATATAAGGTGAGGATTGGTATGCAGAGGAATTTGCTTGAAAAGTGAAGATGCGCGTGGGACTTTAAAACAGAGTTTGAGGCTGACGATGTCATTCAGCCGAATTCTTTTGGGAATTTACGTGAGTTTGACTCTGATGAAAGCTGAACTTGGCAATAACACTTGCGGACCACAAAGGGTTTCATCGGTTTACAAATGCCTTTCAAGTTCTTCTTTTCTTTCAGATCTTGTAAGGGTAAGAATTGGGCAAGAAAATCACAAACCAGGGACGTGCGCATCTGTCCATGCGTTCATCTATAAGGTTTGATCCCTTCGCCGTGCTCTAGATCTTGCAAGAGTAAGGATTGGGCAAGAAAATCACAAATCAGGGACGTGTAAATCTGTCCATGCGTTTATCTACAAGGTTTAGCCCCTTCACCGCGCTCCAAGAAGAAATTCATTAACCATCTTTTTTGACGGTGGTCGAACCTCAATTATTCTGATCATTTCATGTAAAAGGAGATTAATTGAAATTTATTCCTCACAGCATTATCACTTGAGATTTAACTAAAAATCTTCATTGAAAAAGGAAAACTGTAAAGGTTATTAATTTTTGTATGGCTTTCATTTGAGTGTCATAATCTTTAAAAAAATAATAATAATTTGAGTGTCGTAACTTTTGTGCGATATTTACTTGAGTGTTAATTACTTTTTCTTAATCAATTTAGTGCAATATAATTTCTTAATTGATAACTTAAGTGTCATAATTTCAAAAAATCTTCACCGTAAGTTGGGGTAAATTGTTCAATCTATGATAAGTTTTTAATATGGATGTCAATTTAGTTTTAAATTTTTTAATTTTATCAATTTAGTCTCAAATGTCCGAAAATCCAACATACTTCGCATGGCCAATTTTCAATCAACTACCGAATGAACAGTGACAAAATTGACTTGTGTAATAAAAAAGTTATCTAGCTACGAGCATATTGTGTAGCTTGTAAAAGTTCATTATTTTGGACTCCGTTCGTTTCGCGGAAAATCATTTCTGGGAAAATGTTTTCTGGATTTTCCAGCATTTGTTTCACGGAAAATAAATTCTTTGGGAAAAATGTTTTCCACGAAATGAAAAAAATCTTTTACATTAGGGGAAAATGTTTTTTTTTTGGTAAAGAAAAATGGGGAAAATGTTTTCCATTTTTGAAAAGTGAAAAATATTTTCATCTCTTGATTTCTCTTATCTCGCACCTTTACAAATCCTCACTTTCTCCTTCCCTTTCTTCTTCTTCTTCTTTTCTTTTCTTATTCAAATTATTTTTTAATTTCTTTTTTCTTTTTTAATTCTTTTCTTTTTTTCCTTTTCTTTTCTTTGTTGCCCATATTCTTCTTTCTTGGCTAGTCGTCAGCCGTTGCCAGGCGAACCTCGAGCTCGTCGATCTCAAGCTCATGCTCTGCACTCTTGCTTATTATTTTCTTTATTTACTCTACCAAGTAGTTGTACATTGTTCAAGCAAATGGCTCTACATGCTTTGCTTATTTTTTCTTTTGTTTATTGGAACACAAAAGACGCAGGGGGAGAACATATCACTCAACTGAAAGATTCTCATTAGGGCTATACATGCTTTACTTCTTTTCTCATTTACTTCTTTTTAAAATCCATACGAATATTTTTTAGAGTAGATGAGCGTTTAGTGATAATGAGGGAACAAAGATATGAAGCAAGTTTGCTCGGATTTAAAGGCAAGTTCATATTAAGGGATTTATAGGTCGGTAAGTGATGCATGCCTAAGTGGTAAAGTTTTAGAAAATATTTTCCTTATTGAACACCAGAAAATATTTTTTCGAAATATCTTCAGGTTTTAGCCAAACACTAGAAAATATTATCATTTTCCTGGAAAATTACTTCTGGGAAAATATTTTTTTGGAAATGACCCATTTTCCGCAAAACGAACGGACCCTTAGTATTTTATTTTATTATACAAGCTATTTAAGTTGTTGATTACAAGTTTAAAAAATCTAAATCAATTGTGAAAAACATAATCTATATGGGGTGATATAGTGGTTTCTAGGAGGTATTGTGTCTATATTTCACTATTGAATTGGAATTGCAATAAATCTTAGTCATTCAACAAATTTGGTTGTGATTTTTTTACCTTTCGATCTAATATTGAAGGCTCCAGACTTTTATCTAGGGCCATTACGTGTAACATGATGAGAAAATCCCGTCATCATAAAATTACACAAATTTTTAAGTGGGGTCGGACTTTATTTGGGCCCATCACGTGTAACATGATGAGAATCCATGACTCACGAGGAGGAGTTAGGTCTATGCAGACCGCAAAAGTAAGCCAAGAACCTATAGGTCAAAAATAGAAAAAAGAAGAAGAAAGGAAACGACAACTTAGATTATTGAGGACATGAAAGCACTATAACTCCTTCCCTAATTGTTACTAATTTAATAATGGAGTTCAATCAGATTATTAAATTGAATAGCTTTGAACTGCCAATAACATAATTAGACCAGTTGGAGAGGGGAATTCAAAAGGAGGTGAAAATGTTAAAACAATTTTGTGGTCAAGACCCTCAACATGATGAAGACAAATTGATTGGAAAAAAACGAAAATCGAGGAAAAGAAAGATAAAGGTGATGTTGATTTTGTTGTTTCCAAGGCTTTCATGTGTTCATACGTTGATGAGTGTTTTAGGGGGTGAAGACTAGTTGACCAAAAATAGAGAGGAGACTCAAACTCTTGAGTTGCACTACTTTCGAAATGTAAATTTTACACACAAAAGAAGATAAAAAGAAAAAAAAAGAAAATACTCGGGAAAAGAGAGCTCCATTGAGCTAGAGGACGAGAGGCTTGCGAGAAGCATCTGCTTGTTCCTCATAAGAACCAGTAGAAGAAAAGGTAAATCATACTTGAATTTATGTATCATCACCTATAAATTGTGAAAATTTCGAATGTTTTGGATTTAGAAAGAGTAGAAGTGCGCCCAAACAAATATTTATATGAAGTTAAAAGCAAAAAGTAAAATGTCTATTCGAGTGGTTTTAATTAAGTTTCATGATTTTCATATGGACATTACAATTGCATGTAGACTTAAATTATAGACGCCAATTAAGGGATTTCGATTGGCCTTGAGTAGTTTTTGGATATGTAAGTACTAATGAAACATTTCTTTTTTCATTTGTTTTGTCCATAAAGATAATCAACATAGTTGCTGGAAATAAGAAACTCAAAGTTTCCATTTTCTTTCCTTAATCATGGCTTTTTTCTGCACCACAAGGCTAAAAATCAGGAAGTCCCATGCTTTCTTAACCTCTTTCTGAAATGGTCTGAACTCAATTTCCTAATTTCTCAAATCAAAACCCTATTCCCCCAAATTTAGGTGGAGAATCTTAAGAGCTAGTGATGGTAGGATTGCAAGGAGAGACCGCGACGCTGATGGATAGCAGAGGCGCAGAGAGAGAGAGAGAGAGAGAGAGAGAGAGAGAGAGAGAGAAAGGAATTTCAAGAGAATTAGGGGAGATGATTATGACACAATCCGCCTTTTGAGAGGTCGAAGAAGAGCATAGAGAGAGGGCAAAGCCCGGACTCAGCGACATTTCCTTTCCTTTTATTTTTTCCTTGTTCAAGAATTACTAGCGATTAAGTCTCATCGTTTGGTATTATTTTCTTATTATACCCAAATGGCACATACTGTTCGGAAAAGTAAAAGATATTTTTTTGCACTCTATGGTTAATCAAAAAAAAAAAAAAAAAGGAAGACAAAATTGTTCACGAGAGGCTCCCATTTTTGGGGAAATGCTATCCAACTGTAAGGCATTGGTCTCGTCTGAGGAGCTTTAGGAATGACATTCCAATTACAAATATGTCATCCATCTTGTTAATGTTATGTAGACCTAAACCATCTTCCACCTCCCAAAAACCATCCATACCCCCCAAAATCATGGTTTCTTCATTATTGCTGTCCATCTTGTCCCCTTTACGTGTCTTCTTCTTCTCCTCGCTCTTCTTGGTAGGCACAACTTCATTTCAGGGGGTAGGAGTCTCCACTTCCTTCACTTCTTTTTCCATTATCCACACCACTGGGAATAAGGATGAAGTAGAGGCTCTCTTGAATTGGAAATCTACTTTTGACAACCATAGCCAATCTCTCCTCTCTTCATGGCATGGCGACAATCCTTGCCGCTTTGCCGGTGTCGCTTGCAACTACCATGGAGCCATCATCCATCTAAATCTTTCCAATGTTGATTTGAGAGGAACTCTAGATGGCCTTGACTTCTTGCGCTTAACCGGTGTGGTTAGCTTTGAACTCTCCAACAACTCGATCTATAGCTCCATCACCTTAGGTATTGGTAACCTTTCCAAACTCAACTCTCTTGATCTTTGCTTCAGTGAACTATCCAGGGAAATTCCTCCAAGTATAGGTATGTTGGAGATTCTTCATTATTTGTACCTTTGTGCGAACAACTTGAGTAGACGTATTCCTACCTCTCTTGGAAAATTAGGCAATTTAATTGAACTAAGCATTTCATGAAATAACTTATTTGGTTCCATTCCACAAGAAGTATGCAACTTGAGGAGCTTGACGCTTCTTCTCTTATGGCAAAATAGATTGTCAGGATCCATTCCTTCAGAAATCGTAAGGCTGGCTTCTCTTGATGAACTTGACCTATTATCCAATAATCTGACTTGTCCAATCTTTCATTCCATTAGAAACTTGTCAAATTTTATCTTTGCTTAGTCTCTTTCAAAATAAATTGGCTGGTCCAGTCCCTACTTCTCTTGGAAAATTTGGCAACTTAACCATATTTGACATTTCATAGAATGCCATTTCTGGTTCCATTCCACAAGAAATATGCAACTTGAGGAGCTTGACCCTTCTTTTTTTATGGGGAAATAGATTGTTGGGATCCATTCCTTCAAAAATCACGAGGCTCACTCCTTTTGATAAACTTGAGCTATCATCCAATAATCTCACTGACTCAATTCCTCATTCCATCGGAAACTTGTCAAATTTATCTATGCTTAAGCTCTCCAAAAATAATTTGCCTGGTGCAATCCCTATTTCTCTTGGAAAATTGGGCAACTTAACCATATTTGACATTTCACATAATGCCATTTTTGGTTCCATTCCACAAGAAATATGCAACTTGAGGAGCTTGACCCTTCTTATTTTTATTTTTATTTTTTATTTTTTATGGGGAAATAGATTGTTGGGATCCATTCCTTCAAAAATCGCGAGGCTCATTTCTCTTGACAAACTTGAGGTATCATTCAACAATCTTACCAACTCAATTCCTCATTTCATTGAAAACTTGTCAAATTTATCTGTGCTTTAACTCTCCAAAAATAATTTGGTTGGTCCAATCCCTACTTTATTTGGAAAATTGGGCAACTTGACCATATTTGACATTTCACAAAATGCCAATTCTATTTTCATTCCTTCAGAAATTGGAAGGCTCACTTCTCTTGATACACTTGTCGTATTATTTAACAATCTCATCAGCTCAATTCCTCATTCCATTGGAAACTTGACAAGTTTATCTTTACTTGACCTCTACCAAAATAATTTGGTCAGTCCAATCCCTGCATCAGTTGGAAGCTTGGTCAATCTAACTAGTTTAACCATTGGTGTCAATATGTTCTTTGGTTCCTAGCCTTATGAATTTAATAGGTTAACACGTTTGACTCATTTGGATATGAACGACCATAAAGTAGAGAGAGAACTGCCAAAAGATGTGTACCTTGGGAGATCATTAGAGTATTTCTCTACCTCAAAAATCATTTTACTGGTCCCATCCCAACAAGCTTAGAGAGCTATAGCCCATCAATTAGATTAAGGCTAGAAGAAAACCAACTTACTAGAAATGTAACAGAAGCTTTCAGAATATATCCGCATCTAAATTATGTGGACTTAAGCCACAATCATTTGAACGGTGAACTTTCATGGAAATGGGAGCGTTGTCCCAATTTGACGGACTTAAGGATATCAAACAACCAAATTTCTAGTGAGATACCTGCAATATTTAGAAGGATAGCTTAGTTACAGGTAGTTAATTTTTCTTCAAATTTTGTAAGTGGGGAGATTCCAAGGGAATTGGGAATTCTATCGATGTTGTTAGAACTTGATCTAAGTAGCAATGCTATCATAGGAAATGTCTCGACTGATATTGGACTTTTATCTCATCTGGTACATCTAAACTTGGCAACAAACAATTTGAGCGGCTTGATGCCGGTGTAGCTAGGCTCATGCAAAAGCTTGTTGACCTTGAACTTGAGTGGAAACAAATTTTGGACAAGCATCCCCCCAGAGATAGGCAACGCACGCACAGTTCCTTGAGGTTCTTGACATAAGTCATAATTTGTTGACTGGAAACATACCGAGTACTTGGACAATTGAGAAAGTGACAAGTTCTAAAT
This sequence comes from Eucalyptus leucophloia subsp. euroa, assembly GCA_017140325.1. Lineage (NCBI taxonomy): Eukaryota > Viridiplantae > Streptophyta > Magnoliopsida > Myrtales > Myrtaceae > Eucalyptus > Eucalyptus leucophloia. The sequence goes on from CM029478.1 coordinate 30,810,489, forward strand.
ATCTCCCACAACTGCCTTTCTGGTCCTGTTCCACATACTTTTGGTGATATGTCAGCCTTAACTTCTATTGATTTATCCTACAATAACTTCGAAGATCCTCTCCCAAATGTCAAAGCTTTCAATGAGGCTCCATTTGAGGCAATGCAACATAACAAAGGGCTTTGTGGTATGGATTTTCTAAAACATGTAGATACATAGAATGAGCATTCTCACATATCGTTCTCATTTTATGTTTATTTTCTCATGGACACAGGCATCTGAGTGTAGTTTGGAACCTAAAGAATGCATACTCATGTTGAGGGTCAAGTGGCGTCGAGAAGGGTGAGCAGCGTTGAGGGTCAAGCCACATCGAGAAGGGCGAGCTGTGCCGAGGAATGAGTAGCGTCAAGAGAGGCAAGCGGCGTCGAAGGGCGTTGAGTGGTGCTAAGGGTCGAGCTGCATCGAGGGGCATTGAGTAGTGCCAAGGAATGAGCGGTGTCGAGAGGTGAGCGGTGTCGAGGGGCATCCAACGGCGTGGAGGGTCAAGTGGTGTCGAAGGCCGTTGAGGGTGGCAAGCGACGACGAGCGGTGTCAAGCGGCATTAAGGTCGTCGAGGGGCATCACTGAGAGGAGTGAGTCGAATCGTCGGAGAGAGACTTCAGAGTGACATGGGGGAGTCGAGCATAGGGCGAAAATGGAAACTGAAGAAACAGAAAGGGGAAAGGGGAGGAAACAAATTGAAATCTAAGGTTTTCACCTTTTAGGTTCTAGAACCTAGTTCCGGTTCCTATAGGAATCAAGAATTGAATTGGGAACCATTGGTTCCCAAAAAAATGGACTCAGGAACCGGAACCTCCCTCTTTAGAATTGGGAACTGAACCGAACCCTTTGGTCCGGTTCTTTAGTCTTGGTTCTATCCGGGAACCACGCTCACCCCTAGCTAGAGATGACAAACCCATTCTCTCATATGCAATTTATTTAATGCTTTCCTTGACTGCCAATTGTTATTTTAATAATTTCACACCTACATGGTCACCTCATATGTTAGTGGATAGATCTAAAATCAATTCAAACCATCTTATAAAATTTTTCTAAAATGAACAAGATTAGATATCAAAATGGCACTAATTAATTAATTAGTATAATCAAGTCTTTGATCCTAGATTTTCTAGTTATGTATGAAGTGAAGTACGCAGTCTGGTCTTTCAAGACAGTAGGATCAAACTGTTTTTCTTCTTGATTGTCTAGATCTCTCAAGAATGATTTCAACGGGTTGGATAACATCATTTGGTCTGGCTTCTCCTTTGTGGAAGTTCAAGATTCTTCCAGAATCTTTTACTTCATTTTTCGATCCCTATTGTTGAATCTTTTCCTGTTGTATCAGCCACTCTTTCAATATTCATGGCTGATTCTCCAAATCAGGAGATGGATTCAAATCCTTTTGAAATAGAGGTTATCCAACCAAACAATTCATCCCTAAATCTAATTTCCTTTTCAAAAAGTTTTTAACTGTTGATGGGCTAGAAAGATTTGAAGAGTTTCATAGTTGACTAAATGATCAAGCTCTCACAAATCACAATAAATTTGATGTCCTTTTCAGATTTGTCACGAGGTTCATAGGAAGCTCCAAGTATTGGTGGCAATTGGTTATAGAACAAGATCAAGTGCAATTTCTGCTTTCAGTAGACTTTGGTTAAGTTATTGCTCTCATTTACCATTTTTTCATTGGCAAACCTACTGACCTTCATGAACTCAAAAGAAGAAAGTTTATTGAAAGAAAATGCTACTCTCTCCAAAAAAGGCATCTCGATAAGCATTATCGAGAAATGCTCAAACTCTTATATGGTTTTGGAGCTGATGCGAACTTGAAACAAGTTTTTCTAGTCTCTATTCCCAAAGAGTTATCTCAGCAAGTTCAGAAATCATTTCTCAACAAATAAAAGAGAATTGTGGATATTTATTTGGGAGAAATATAGCAAGAGATTCATTTGTACTTGATGATTTGTGTCTAAGGCACCAAATGATGAAAACCTATCTCAAAGACAATTGAGAACTTGATGGAGTTTGTTTGCATCATAATTTGAAGATTAAATGTTTCAAAAAATATTGTGATGGTTTTTGCGGAAAATCTTCCAGAAAGAAAAAACATTTCAAAAGGTATTGGGTGGGAAAATCCAAATATGGATCTAAGCATTTCCGTATAAAGAAAAAATGACGATTTTCGCAAAGAAGTAAAGATCGCTCAAACTACAAGAAATCAACTCAATGCTTTATCTGCAACAAAGAATGGTCACTTCGCCAAAAATTGCCCCTAGGTAAAAAAAAGGTCATAACCATTTCATACATAACATTGAAATTGAAATTGGTATTTCATTTGAAAATAATGATATTGAATATTTGTTTTCCATTGATGAAGATCCATCTGAGTAAACTCTTTGTGTCATTCCTTATTATCAAACTCCTAGTGAAACTGATGAAACTGATTTTGACTCAGATTATGAAGATATTTTCCATATATTTCTCACCTCTATCGAGCAAGACTCTAGTATACTTTTTAGTCAAGTCCATTGTCGTTATTTTCTTGTAAAAATCCTTATTTTAGAGTTTGCCAAACCAATCACAATTATTGCCATTATAGACATTGGTGCAAGTTCTTTAATTTTAAATATAAAAGTTATTTCTAAAGAATACTAGACTTCCTGTGTTCAATATTTCAATTTTGCCTCAAGAGACACTTTTTCTATAAATGTGCGAACTATACCAGAAACTATTCAGTTTTTCCCTCAATGTTCTATAACCACTGAAAGTTTTGGGATAAGTGCATTGAAGTCTTAAAATTTGTTATGAAAATGTAATTAAGTCCTAAAACTTTTAAAAGTGCAATTAAGTTTTAAAACTTATTAGAAAGTGCAATTAAGTCATAAAACTTTCAAAAAGTGCAATCAAGTCCTAAAACTTGTCAAAGTGATTCAATCTAAGTCCTTTCATTGATTGCACTTTTGGAAAGTTTTATTACTCGATTGTACTTTTGAGACAAGTTTTAGGACTTTATTGAATCTTTTGAAAGTTTTAAGACTTGATTGAATTTTGGTGATAAGTTTTAGGACTTAATTGCACTTTTCAAAAGTTTTAGGACTCAATTGCATTTTCATGATAAATTTTTAGGACTTCTAATGCACTTATCCCAAAATTTTTAGATCTAGTATCTCCAATAAAGATTTAATCATCGGTTAGGATATTATGACTTAAATTCCTGAAGCCCGCATCATTTCAGAAAAAAAGCCTTAAGTATAAATACCGATTTTCTAAATTTCTCAATATTCAAAGGCTTTTCTCTATCCAAATGAGTTTGCTAGATTTGATCATGTAAAATTTATTTGAATTTTGTTCAGAATTCCATTCTAGATTCTCTCAGAAATGTCTTAATCATTTGTGGAAAAATTTAGAGTTTTTTTATTTGCCTTCTATCTAAAAAGAATGAAGACATAAATCCCACAAAGGCAAGTTACATGGAAATGAATCTAGAACATCTTGCTACTGCTCAGAAGGAATGTTCAGAATTATTATAACAAGGTTTTATTGAAATCTTAGATTTTCAATGAACTTAGGTCTGTCTTTAGGATGAATGCCTAGTTGTCAAAATCTAGTTTTGAGATCAAATTTGGAATAGATGTGAGTTTTGGATAATCCAGCAAAAAGGGAATAAGTGTTTTGTATTACAAACCAACATTTTCAATGGAATTTTGGCTTTAAAGTAGCTCCGTTCTTATTCCAAAAGGCCATGTGCCGTATTTTTCAGTGAATCTTGTCAAGTCCAACAGTTTACATTGATAACATCTTATTTTATAGTCAAGATGATGAATCTCACCACCGACTTCTCAATCAGTTTGCAAACATCGTGAAAAAAATATGGAATTATATATATATATATATATACATATTTCAGAGAAGGATGAATTTTGTCTAGATAGAAATTGAATTCCTTGGTATGCACCTCAACAAGGTACATGCTATCTAGGACCGCATATTGCTCAAGAATTACTCAAATTCCCAGAAGAAAATTTCACGATAAGACAAGTTTAATAATTTCTTGGGATAATTAATTATCTCCAAGATTTTGTTCTCAACATTGCTAAATTGCTGCTCCCCTTACAATTGATACTGAAAAAGAATCCTCTGCCTTGGAGTAAAGTTTAAACCAAAGCAATTGCAAAATTAAAAGAAGTTATGCAGAATTTTTCCCCATTACAAATACCATCCAATAGGAAGAAAATCCTCCAGACCAATATCGGTGACAAATATTGGACAGCTATACTGTTTGAAGAAATTGAAGGTAAGAGACCTTTGCGCTTACAAGAGTGGAAAGTTACTCCAGAATGAAATGTATTATCATTCTACTTTCAAATAAATATTGCTAGTAAAAAATGAGATAAAAAAGTTTGAATTCCATCTTATTGGTCATCATTTCCTAGTAGAATTGGATATGACATATTTTCCCTAGATGACCAAATTCAAATAGAAGTAGATTGCCCACTCTCAGCTGCTTCGATGGGTTGAATGGTTTTCGAAATACTTTTTTGAAACCAAGCACATTATTGGAAAGAAAAATGTTCTTACTGATTTTCTTTCCAGACTAAAGGCACCGATAAAGATCAACATGTACATTTTCAGGCATGCTTTGCCTCAATAGAAAAGTATAAGATTGAAAAAATGCGAGATTGGCCAAGTCTTGACTATTCTCAAGAGATCATTGAACAGATTAAAAATGATAGCCTCACCGAAAATTTGAGTCTAGGACATCCGGAGTACCAAAACTTAGTATGAGAGAATAGTTAAGTGCCAAAAATTAGGAAAGCGGCACTTAGGTTCTACTTTCCTAATTATGGATCAGCTAAGTGCCAACGGCGAGAAAATTAGGCTAAAATACCAATGTAAATATTTTTCGGCGAGGCAAGTGCAAAATGACGTCGTTTTGCGAGCTACGTGGCTAGACAATTGCAAAAATAACGTCATTTTGTTGCTGATGTGGTTAAATAATAATATAAAAATCAATTAAATTAAATTTAAAACGAAATTTAAAAAAGAAAAGGAAGAAGATGAACAACGGTTAAGGACTCAGCCCTTGCTGCCGCCGCCTCCCCACCGTTGTCAGGATGAGCTGGCGACGGTGGGTGGAGGGTCGATTGGGGTCATCGGGCAAGGCTATGCCCTCAGCTGCTGTTCATCTTCTTCCTTCTTTTTTTTTTTTTAAATTAAAATTCACGTCAAAACAACGTCGTTTTTTTTTTTTTTTTTTTTTTGTTGAGTCACTCTCTAGCAAGTCACGTAGGTAAGCAAAATTAATAAAAAAATTGTCACGTAAGATTTCCGGTAGGGTTCATTGGAGGTGGCACTCAAGTGTCATATTTTTCAATAAAATTGGTACTTAAGTATTATTTTCATAACTTTTGGCACTTAAGTGTCCCATTGTACCAAGTTTTGGCACTTATAGTGTTCTTTTCTCCCGAAAATCTTGAAAACTTTATGTGGCAACGTCATACAGATCTATTTAGATTCCATAATGGCTCAATTATTTACCCTTTTGGATTAAACTCCAGATATCCATTTATCCATCCATTAATCAAGAAAGAAGATGATTTCCCTAACTAGTTTCGATGGCTGTTTTGGTACTTAACCAATAAGCGCTTAATAGCTGTTGAGTTCCCTGCTAGAAAATTCATTGTCAAGCTAATCAAATTGATTGTGCTTCGGCATAATGAAGTGAAAGTGACAGGAACATCCTGGCTATACTTAATTGGTTCTATCCTTCGACCGTATGGAAACACTTCTTTGTACAAAAACTAGGAAAAGCTCATCGAGCAGAACCAGAGCTACATACAATAGTGTTTTTCTGGAGACCGTGGACTTTTGTGCGACACAATGGCACCCTTACCAATACACCAAAAGGAATAGAAACTACCACATACAAGCCTCAACCTCTTCTCCAAGAAGCTCGTATTTACAGAATATTTCCAAGCTGCATTGGATCTATTGAGTATAACTATAGAGAACTCCAAAGGGTACTATGCCAAGAAAACCGGACCATTCCTGAAGAGTTATGAGACTACATAATACCTATCCCATGGGACTACTATGGTCTTGCACTTGAAGCCAAATAAGTACTCGAAGAATTCAAGCAATCATAGACACTTCCATCACAAGAGTAAGAAATAGTAGACACAGACGATTTCACATAATCCTCTCAAGAATCCTATGCTTAGGCATCCTATGTTCAATGGGGAGGTCCTCTCTCAAGATCCCTATGATCAAAGACTTTTGTCCTTATATCTCGGAATGATACCAGCACAATCTCTCATTATGTCCCAACAACAAACTGGCCCTAGCTGGTCATGTTCGCTGACACTCTTAGACCTTCCAGGATTCATGAAGAAGAATTTGCCTCAAGCAACCAAGGTATGTGGGAAGCCCTGATTTCACAGGAGGGAATCTTCTCACAATACCAGCAATCCTCCTCATGACATTGGAATGAAACAATACTATGAGGAAGAATGACTTGCAAGACATAGCTCTAATGATTCATACTATGACTATAACTCTCGGGATGGTAGATAGAATTGTAGCGAAAGTTACTATAGCATAGGTCATTGTAACAAAGTATTGTAGCAATAAGTTAGGGAAATCATTGTCCACAGTCACTGTTCATACCACCTAGAATAATTCCTTATCGGAATTCTTGGAGCCTGTGTAATTTCGGACTCGTGAATATGGTCCATGTTTGTTGGTTTGTGACCTTTTAATGCATATAAAAAATAAAGAGGATGTAATGTGTTGGGCAGAGCTCTTTGAAGTAAAGTATGTGCTTATACAAATTCTCTTCGTGTCTCTCTAAACATACTTCATCTTCTCTAGCCTGATAGGATCCTCTAAGAAATGCAATTCTATAAAGTTATAAATGTTACTATCTATCCTCTGAGAAATGCAGTTCTATAAAGTTATAAATATTACTATATAGCATCTTTGAGTGTCTTTATGCTCTAATCCAAATTTCCGAATAGTTTACAGTTAAAAGGCAGTCCCTTAAAGGCTTGAACAGGGAGGTACGCCTGTTGTGGGATAACATACCTACTGTGATTGACCAGGTCATCTCTTGTTCTAAGCATAGATTTCCTTATGTTTCTAGTAGACCCTAATAGGCTAGTGGCCACTCTTTCTTTAATAAATTTTCATACCGTTAATTTGAACACTCAATGTCACGCAATGTATGGGCTTGGGAGAGCCCATGTCTAAATCATGGGCTGTAGGCCTATCCTTTAGACAATAACCCTAAACTTATTCTCCTCCTTAACCGCGGCGTAGGTTGCGATAGGTACTACCGTTGATTTAGGTCAATTGCCATTTTTTAGAAGTAAGGAGAAGTGCATGATCATGAAATTAAGAGGAGGGGTTCAGTTTTGTAGAAGTTAATTTTTCTCATTTTCTTATTTTGAAGGTGACCGTTTGGACACATGTATTTTATTCATGAAGTGACCGAATATCACACTATTAGAAAGAACGGGCCATGCATGGGCTGGCCCATCAGGGCCCAAGTACATGATCCATCCCAGCCCTCCTAGGTTAGAGCCTGGGTTAACGGCCATTTCTCCAAGCTCAGGATCATACTAACCTACGAATACGTGACAACGACTCTATGTGTACTCCACCCTTTCTTTCCTCTTTCATCCACGCAGAAAAAGCAAAAGTAGATTCTCTACCATTAGAGCACACTCGACGGTCCAGAAAACAGGAATTATAACAGTTCATCACACTCTGTGTAGCAGACGATCCGAAGCACAAGCCCTCACATTATCATCAGCAGCATTTTAGTTGTAGCCTGTCCGGCAGGAGCAAGTCAGTAATTCGTGCCGTTTCAGGGCTGGTCGTGCTCGATTCATTGGCTTTGGTGGCTTATACACCCCCTGCAGTGTATGCTTTTATAAAATGATGAGTGTGAGTGAATGTTTCAAAGCAATTGAAAGCAAATTTTTAGTGTTTATAATAATGAGAAGTTGAAGCGAATATTTAGCTCTTTTTATTCCTTCGTGCTTCTCGAGCGAAATGCAGCTAGGTTCATGTATGACGTTTCACATAATTCTGAAGAAGTGACACAGGCGGGGTTTTAACCGAGGCACTCTGTTTTAACGTGCAGGGTAATGTCATGCACAATTAAGAACCGTTGATGAAATTATGAGCAAGTATTCGAAAGATCTCAACAAGGACAAACAAATCCTGTTGATTCTAGCCCTTCCATCGTCTACATCAATCGCGAGTTAGCTACGTCAGCCTCACTATTAACCAATTATGGACAAGATTCAATCCATCCCGCAGTTTGTCTGCAACCTAAGGGGGAAAAAGACACGAACAAGTAGAATACAGTTACAAGAGACACATACCGGTGGCTATTTGCTGCTGCTGACAGGGACAGGAGCTCTGCTCCGCTCGATTTCTCTCACGCTTTTAACGATGTCTTGGATATTTTTCGATAGGTGGCTCGAATGCTCTTCCATATCCCACAAAACCATTTCAAGCTACTCCAGATAAGCAGCGGATCTCTTCCGCTCATCCTGCTGCTGCAGTCAACTCATGGATTTTAGCATATTTCTCATCCTAAAATGTCCCAGTAGATCAATTAGTGTAGGAAAGATTCAGGACAATCAGCTGTCAAACCAACAATAAAAAAGGCACCGCCACATCGGAATGCAAATCCCAGTCATGGCATCTAGTATTTTTTTCGGAAAAGATCAAACCTCAACCGATTCAAAATTCCAGAGTATCTTTATCATCCAAAACAACAGCATCCCCCACGTGTTATATAGTTGAAAGAAAGGATCAAGTCACCACGAAGATTCTTAAACAAGGAAGCACGGTCAAATGAAGCATATGCTGATGTCTTTAATATAACCAGTTTCCCTCGCTTGAGCTGGGCGTTCCAGGAAGCTAATTTATACTAGTTTATCATCGTAATGGAACTCATTTACTTGTCCAAATAAATCAGAATCATGCTGTCAAGGTTTTGAGGCAACCAATACCTCAGTGACCAAGCCTCCCGCTGCTCGTGCAGTTATCACTCTAGATCAATATCGGGCTGCTCCCAAGGTAATCCCTCCCGTGCTATCTTCTTTTAAATGTACTCAATTTCCTAGTGCAATATGCTTATGCGATTCCTAACAAAAGGAGTAAGTCAAGCACCTGTCGGCCAAAAAGAAAATAGGAAAAGATAGCACTTAGATTTGAGGACTTTTTTAATAGCACAAAGGCCCATTACCATTGGATTCATGATTGTCATTTTTTTTAATTTTTGAGTTCAATTGGACTCGATTGTCCAAAACCAACGTCAACTGAAGTAAATTCAATCAAAGCTCGAGCTAGCATGCTGAAAATACTATAAATTTGATAAACAGATTATTTGTCTATTCCTCATATCGACAAACGCAAAGTTGGGAATGATTTTTTTTTTTCATAACTTACTTAAAGCATTTTGGTTGTATGAACATTGGATGGAAAAATTTTCACCGAAAAAAAAAAAAAAAACATTGGATGGAAAAATGAAGATTATACTAGATACTAGAAAGCTTCAAGCAATGTTCTATGACATCTTTTAAGCATCTAAGTTAAGAGGTAGTTTAGTTAAGCTTTTTAAAAAGTAAAAAGCAATTTCTTGCTTTTTGGTCAAATTTTTAAATATCATTTAAATTCTAAAAAATTATGATAAATTTGTATGTGAATTTATGAATTGGGTATTTGTATATTGTAAGAAAATTTTGAATGTTTCAGGTTAAGAAAAGGCAAAAGTGTGTCCATCAAAATATTTAGAGGAAGCAAAGAACAAAAAGTAAATATCTTTTCATGGTTTTAATTAAACTACATGATCCTCATATGGACATTACAACTGTACATAGATTGAGATTTAAGGGGTTGGTTAACTGATTGTGTTGGTACTGACCAATTTTTGGATATGTGAGTGCTAATGAAACATTATCTATTCATTTATTCGGTTTGTAAAGATAATCGACAAATGTTTCATTTAAATGGAAAATGACACAAATAGTTTATGAACTTTGGCTCAATGTATAATATTGTCTTTTAACTTCTTTTAACTTTTAATTTGTTTAATTTGGTGTTTGAATTTTGGTCTAATGTGCAATGTCATTCCTGAACTTTTAATCTATTCAATGTAGTCCTTGAACTTTTAGTAAATACTCAATCGAGTCCCTGAACTATATGAAAATGTTCAATATTATTCATGAACTTAAGTTAATGAAATAATAATATTGAATATCTTCGTAAAGTTTAGGATTAGATTGAACTTTTATCAAAAGTTTAGAGACACATTGTATATTGAGCTAAAGTTCATGGACAACATTAAATGAATTAAAAGTTGAGAGAAGGCATTGCATGTTTGGCCAAAGTTCAAGGATTCTTTGTGTAATTATCCCTTGTGAATATAATAGAGAATAAATTAATACCAAAGTTCCATTTTTTCTTAATCATGGCTTTTGCGCATCACAAGGCAAAATCAGGAAGTCCCACGCTTTCCTAATTTTTGTCCGAAATGGTCTAAATTCAATTTTTAAAATCGCCAAATTAAACCCTAATTCCCAGAATGTGGTGCCCCCCTTCAATGCACTTGATAAAAGAAAGAAAATTTTTAACCATCTATTTATAATTTTTTATTACCAATTCATGTCTCTTGGAATCCTAATCTCCGCTTTTGCATGGTATATTTATGAGAAAAATTGTGAGATAGTAATTGGATTACCATGAAATTTTTAAATCTTTATAGATTACGGTATTTTATATAGACAATACAATAAAACTGGTATAATTATGAGCTACGACTTTTTTCAATGAGTTAGAGAAGTAGAGGCTATGTAGACTCAAATTGGATGTTAGGCCTAAATTTTGACTGAAGTGCCTCCATCATAAATCATACCTTTTGTAAATTTTCCAGTGGGATGTGATTTTATTCTGGCCCATCAGGTGTAACACGGAGACAGTCCATGACTCAAAAGGAACTAAGCCCATAGAGACTAAAAAAAAAAAAAGAGTCGAGAACTTACCAGTTGAAAAAAGGAAAAAAAGGAAACGATTGCCTGAAAAATGAAGGACGTTAGAGCACGATGAATCCTTTCAATTGGATCCAAGATTGCGAAATTGGATGGCTCTGCACTAACAGTAACATAATCAGACCATTTGAAGGGTACAATTGAAAACAAGATGAAAAAGTGAAGGTTTTCACGGTCAAAGCCCTCCACATGATCAAGATAAACTCATTGGCATAAAGAAAATTGGGGCAGAAGAAAAGAAAGATAAATCCTTCACCATTGAATTCGAATGCAATAAATCTTAGTCATTCAATAAATGTGATTGTGATTTTTACTATTCGATCTAATGTGGAAGTATCTGGATTTTGTTTTGGTCCATCACGTGTAACATGATAAGAAAGTTCTTTCATCATTAAATGATTTGTATGTAATTTTTTGAGGCCTGTCACATGTAACATGATGAGAATCCATGACTCACGGAGAGGAGCTAGGCCCATGAAGACCACAAAAGCAAGTCAAGAACTTATAGGTTGAAAATAGAAAAAAAGGACATGATAACTTAAAATAATTGAGGACATGATAGCATGATAACTCCTTTCGATTGGATCCATGATCACCGTTACTCTAATTATTGAGTTCAATCAAATTATAAAATTTTTATAGCTTTGGACTAACAATAATGTAATTAGACCATTTGAGGGGGAAGGAAGAAGGGCGGGGGGTTGGAATTCAGACCATTTGAAGGGTAGAATTGAAAAGAAGATGAAAAAGTGAAGGTTTTCACGGTCAAAGCCCTCCACATGATCAAGACAAACTCATTGGCATAAAGAAAATTGGGGCAGAAGAATAGAAAGATAAATCCTTCACCATCGAATTCGAATGCAATAAATCTTAGTCATTCAATAAATGTGATTGCAAATTTTACCATTTGATCTAATGTTGAAGTATTAGGATTTTGTTTTGGTCCATCACGTGTAACATGATAAGAAAGTTCTTTCATCATTAAATGATTTGTATGTATTTTTTTGAGTGGGGCCAGACTATATTTGGGGCCTGTCACATGTAACATCATGAGAATCCATGACTCATGGAGAGGAGCTAGACCCATGAAGACCACAAAAGCAAGTCAAGAACCTATAGGTTGAAAATAGAAAAAAAGGACACGATAACTTAAAATAATTGAGGACATGATAGCACGATAGCTCCTTTCGATTGGATTCATGATCACCGTTACCCTAATTATTGATTTCAATCAAATTATAAAATTTTTATAGCTTTGGACTAACAATAATGTAATTAGACCATTTGAGCGGGAAGGAAGAAGGGGGGGGGGTTTGGAATTCAGACCATTTGAAGGGTAGAATTGAAAAGAAGATGAAAAAATGAAGGTTTTCACGGTCAAAGCAATTCGCATGATCAAGACAAACTCATTGGCATAAAGAAAATTGGGGCAGAAGAAAAGAAAGATAAATCCTTCACCATCGGATTCGAATGCAATAAATCTTAGTCATTCAATAAATGTAATTGTGATTTTTACCATTTGATCTAATGTTGAAGTATTAGGATTTTGTTTTGGTCCATCACGTGTAACATGATAAGAAAGTTCTTTCATCATTAAATGATTTGTATGTATTTTTTTGAGTGGGGCATGACTATATTTGGGGCCCGTCACATGTAACATGATGAGAATCCATGACTCACGGAGAGGAGCTAGGCCCATGAAGACCACAAAAGCAAGTCAAGAACCTATAGGTTGAAAATAGAAAAAAAGGACACGATAACTTAAAATAATTGAGGACATGATAGCATGATAACTCCTTTCGATTGGATCCATGATCACCATTACTCTAATTATTGATTTCAATCAAATTATAATTTTTTTTATAGCTTTGGACTAACAATAATGTAATTAGACCATTTGAGGAAGAAGGAAGAAGGGCAGGGGTTGGAATTCAAAAGAGGTGAAAAAATTAAGAGGACTTTATGATCAATGCTTTGCACATAATTTAGATGAATTGATTGGAAAAGAGAAAATCAAGGCAAATCAAAGATAAAGCTGACGTTGATTTTGTTCTTTGTGAGGATTTCATGCGTTCATACATTCAAGAGTCTTTTAGGGGTTGAAGACTTTGTGAGAAAAAGCAAAGGAAGACAAATTGAGTAAGACAAATTGATTGAAGAAAAAGCAGAAGAAGACAAGATGAGTCACACTCCTTTTGAAATGGGAAAAAGTTAAGAGGACTTCATAATCAATGCCCTCCACATGATTAAGACAAATTGATTGAAGAAAATAAAACTAGGGCAAATCAAAGATGAAGTTGATGTTGATTTTGTTCTTTACGAGGAATTTGAGTGTTCATACGTTCATGAGTGTTTTAGGGGTTGAAGACTTGGTGAGCAAAAGTAGAGGAAGACCCACGCAAGATGAGTCGCACTCCTTTCGAAATGTCTCATTTAAAATGATTTCAAGCTAGACATTTAATAGAAAAAGAAATTACATGGGAAGAGGGAGCTCCATTGAGCTAGAGGACGTGAGATTTGCAAGGAGCATTTGCTGAGCTTCAAAGAACCGAAGAAGATTGCCATTAGTCATATATTGAAATTTATGAAAAAATCGTTTGTGAATTCATGTATCATTATTTATATATTGGGAAAATTTTGAACCATTTAGATTAAGAAAAAGGAAAAGTGTGTCAATTGTAAAATGTAGATGAAGTAACTAGTAAAAAGTAAATGTCTATTTATGTGGTTTCATTAAACTACATGATCCTCCTATGGACTTTATTTGAGCTTGTCACTGTAACCTGCTGAGAATCCATGACTCACAAGGAGGAGTTAGGCCCATGAACATTGCAAAAGTAAGTCAAGAATCTATAGGTCAAAAATAGAAAAAAAAAAAAAAGGACACAGCAACTTAAAATAATTGAAGACGTGACAGCAAGATAAATCCTTTCGATTTGACCCTTGATTGTTGTTGCTTTAATTATCGAGTTCAATCATATTTTAATTTTTTTTTTATACTTTTGGCCTAATAATAGCATAATTAGAACAATTGAAAAGAGGTTTTTTTTTTTTTTTTTTTTTTGGGGGGGGGAGGGGAGGGGAAGGAATTCAAAAGGAGGTGACAAAGTGAAAAAGGACTTTATAATCAAGGCCCTCCTCATGATTAAGACAAATTGAATGGAAGAAAGAAAATCAAGGCAAAAGAAAGATAAAGTTGATGTTGATTTTGTTGTTTATGAGGATTTCAAAAGGAGGTGACAAAGTGAAAAAGGACTTTATAATCAAGGCCCTCCTCATGATTAAGACAAATTGAATGGAAGAAAGAAAATCAAGGCAAAAGAAAGATAAAGTTGATGTTGATTTTGTTGTTTATGAGGATTTCAAAAGGAGGTGAAAAAGTTAAAAGGACTTCATGATCAAGGCCTTGCAAATGGTTAAGATAAATTGACTGGAAAAAAGACAACGAGGGCAAAAGAAAGATAGAGGTGATGTTGATTTTGTTGTTTACGAGGATTTCAAAAGGAGGTGAAAAAGTTAAAAGGACTTCATGATCAAGGCCTTGCAAATGATTAAGATAAATTGACCGGAAAAAAGAAAATAGGGGCAAAAGAAAGATAGAGCTGATGTTGATTTTGTTGTTTATGAGGATTTCAAAAGGAGGTGAAAAAATTAAAAAAGACTTCATGATCAAGGCCTTGCAAATGATTAAGATAAATAGATTGAAAAAAGAAAACGGGGGCAAAAGAAAGATAGAGCTGACGTTGATTGTTGTTTACGGGGATGTCATGCGTCCATAAGTTCATGAGTATTTTGGGGGATTAAGACATGGGGTGCAAAAGTAGAGGAAGACTCACGTAAGATGAGTTGCACTCCTTTTGAAATATGATCTCTTTTAAAATGATTTCAAGCTAGAAAATTCACAGAAGAAAAGAAATCACTTGGCAAGAGAGACCTCCATTGAGCTAAAGGACATAGAGACTTGCGAGAAGCATCTAGTTGAGCTTCAAAGAACAAGAAGAAGAGTGCCATTAACCATATACTGAAACTTATGAAGACATTGTATTTGAATTCATGTATCATTATTTATATATTCGAAAAATTTCAAATTATTTAGGCTAAGAAAAGGGAAAAGTATCCATCGCAAAATATAAATGAAGTAAAGAGTGAAGAAGTAAATTATCTATTTATGTGGTTCAGATTTAACTACATGATCCTCGTATGGACATTATAATTGCGCGTGTATTTAAGTTGAAGGTGCTGGTTAAGTGATTCCATTGATGCTGAGTTATTTTTGGGGATTTGAGTGCTTACGAAACACTGTCTACTTGTTTATTCTGTCCATGAAGATAATCAAAGTCGCTAGAATGATAGAGAAGAAACTGACATCGGAGTTCCATTATTTCTCAATCATGGTTTTTCCACACCATGAGGCGAAATCCCACGCATCCTTAATTCTCGTCAGAAATGGTCTGAATTAAATTTCCAAATTTCCCAATCAAACTGATTGAAAAGGAAAAATTTTGATCTTGCACTAAGGCCTTATTTGCAAAGAATTGGGTATTTGCTGGGCATCTGAACTGGGATTGGTTGGTTTGGCTTTGAGTCACCTGTAATTATGCTCTAAATTATGCAGTTTTATTGCTCTTTGACTTATTGAGTGCAAAGGCGTAAAAAATTATTCTCATTTGTCCAATCTTACTTAGCTGCCTTAGTTATTGTCGCTGTTGCTACTGTTCCTATGGTTGGTCTTTGTGGAGTCAAATTTGGAAAAGATTATAATCCAATTTGTCTTCGACATTATGTTCCACATAAATATGTGCAGGACCTGAAAGGCTGCTAATCTAAACTGCACTTGAAATTTGCGCATGGTGAAGACTATCCGGAAAGGACTAAAATGAGATTGCCAAAAAAAAAAAAATTGTAAAAATTATTCACAATAATGTGCCACGTAAGACGGCTGATGTCTACATCGTTGATTTTCGGTCAAAATTGGCTAGAAATAACAAAATGGGTATCTCGTAAAAAAGATTAAACATTAAATTGGTCAAATTGAAATATTTAGAATTAAATTGGTACAAATGTAATGGATTTATAACTTTTTTTTGGTAATTTCCCTCAATAACTTCTTAGTGTATGAGTTTTGGTGTTTCTTTTGCTTTGAATGTTTGATGGGTGACTAAGCCGAGGGGTCCAAAAACTCCAAACGAGAAGGGGGTCGAATAGATGGGTACAAGTTTTGCTTGGTATGGGGTCCATTCACATACAACCTTTTTGTTGCCAGTAACCTCCAATGAGATTGTTGAGAGAAGACATGATTCTCGTATGCTGTAACAGGAAAGAATTGATTCGGGATGACGAAGAAACGATAAGCCATCTGCTATCACAAGTGTTTAATTAGCATCTTTTTTTTTTTTTTTTCAAAGGAAATTTACATTTACTATTAAAATGATACATGAAAAGATTCATAAAAAATCTTAGAAATCACCTCAACAAAGCAAGCCAGTAGAGTTGCAAAACAAACCAAAATCCAGAAATTAACGTATATCATTAAAGCATGATCGGTAAAGATAAATATATGCTTGTCCTTCAAGAACAGTTGCATCCAAGCAAAAAAATTGACAGCTGATTACCTAATCACATATCATCATCAATGACGAGTATATGTTAGGATCTCCATTTGTAGTTATGATTTTACCTTTTGGCGGTGTGCGCCTAGGTTCAATATCCCAAACACCAAATGTGTTTTACATAATTTTTTTTCTCCTTTAGATTAAAATTGAATTTTCACCTTCAAATAAGGTGATGATTCTTTTTTTTTTTTGGAGGAGAAATAAGGTGAGAATGCTCGACTGAAAATAACTGGGGATTTCATCTACATCTGACAAGTGAAAATAGGAAGCAAGTTATGAGTGTTTTAGACTTATCATCTCATCCTTTTTTCTAGCTCCAACAATGGTATTGGTCGGTTTGGCTTTGAGTCAAATTTTGTGGTCCTCTTCCTCTTTGATTTGATACAGAATTGAGTGCAATGGTGCAAAAGATGATTCATATGCCCAATCCTACTCAGCTGGCTCAGTTGTTGTCGCTGTTGCTGCTGTTCCTATGGTCGGAATTTCCTGAGTCAAATTTGGAAAAATTAAATTTATCTTCTAGACATTATGTTTGCATATATTTTATAATGGATGATGCAGAAATAAACCATTGGCAATCACACAGGTTTTCAGTAGTATCTGTTGAGATGAATGCATGCTGGCTTTCCTTTTTATTTTTTATTTTTTATTTTTTTTTTGTTTTTTGTTTTTCTTGGTGGCTTAGGGGATTCGTTCCCCTCTTGCATGCTCCTTTTATTCGTCTTTCGCAATGAAAAACTTGGAAATTGAAGGAGCTTTGATTTCTGATTTACAGAGCAGCTACGGTTTCTGTTGGAGTCGAACCGCGGAGTAGTTGTTTTTCATTTGACGCATTCTTCAGGTATTTTTAGCAGGCAATCACTCTCCCATTTCTTGAAATGAGAACAGTGTAAAAAGATCAGAGTTGGACGAAGAAAATTATGTCTTCTATAGTTCTTGCATATGGGCACATTGCAACACAACAGATTTGAGTTTGATTTGATGTTAATGAGGAAGGTTGCGATTTTTCATTTTTCAAGCTAATAGTGAAGGCCCGAGATGCACGGTTTTCTAGTTCTCCTTTCCTTTTAAATATTTAAGAGTAAGAATTGGGCAAGAAAAAAGCCATTAACCATCTTCTCTGTCTTTCGAAATTTTTTTTCCAAGCAACATATTACTTTTTTTCTTTTTGCCACAGAGACTGACAAAGAAGAAGGTCATTAATTGCTGTTGAAACTCATTCGTCCGACCAATTCATACAAAAGAGATCAATTTTGAAATTTATTGCTTGATGTGTTGACACTTGAGATTTCACCAAATACCTTCGTCTATCGAAAACATTTTTTTTTTTTTGTGAAAAGGTAAGTCGAAAACCTTTATTTGATGGTATATGGAAGAAATTTTTAATCATCTTTATATATAAATTATTATTATCGTTTGAAGTCTCTCTTTAACTTTATCCTAGTCTTTGCTTTTGCATCCAATATTTTATAAGACAAATGTGAGATTGTCATTGGATAATAGTATATTTTTGACATCTTTATACGTTATAGTGTTATATATAAACATTACAATAAAACTTGTTTGATTATGAGCTACGGCTTTTTTCAATGGATTGTAAAGGTAGAAGTGATCCGTGCTTCGATTAGGGTGTCTAGCCTATATATTCGAGTGAGACATGACATTATTTTGGGCCACCATGTGTAACACGAGGAGAGTCCATGACTCGTGAAGATCAGAAAAAGTAAGTCAAGAATTTATCGGTTAAAAAAGAAGTAATAGTCAAAGTCGGCTCCTGACGAGAAATCACTTGATGCACGAGCAAATATGATCTTTTCTATGGTATGACATTCGTCATGGTGATTTATTTTGGCAATGGCTCGATGAAACTACTATATAAGAAAGATTATGTTTAGTAACTGGTTAATCCATATAAAGAACCTACATGGGACCGAATTATATTTCATAATTTTTGAGTGAACTGAATTCAAAGGGAGAGAAGGTACTATAGTCCGGAAATGAGAGAAAAGGCAAGCTAAAATGTGTGGCCCCGTACTTGCATCATCATTCCTCCGATAATATTGACTATCACCCTCATAGACTCGCGTTGATTGAAGACCTGAGCAAATTAATGACTTGTGGTTTGAGTATACTGGCACCTAAGTTGATCATTTGTCCAAAGATTTGCTTGACTAGCTAGGTCCATTTTAATGAAGACTTAGAAGTCTAAGTCGAGCATGGATATTGAAAAATGATCAAGAGCCCATTAAAAGCCCTCTCAGTTTGAAGAGCAAGACAACTACTATGATTGAGATTCAATATTTTGTACTGTTTACTCATCATCCCTGTACTTCTGAACGTGTGCTAAAATAGAAAAATAAAAAAGGAGAGATTTATCTCACAATATATTGTCAATGCGGAAAACAAAAATTCTTGACAACAAGGCCCCATTTGCCCCTTCATTCGATGGCACTTGAAGTCCCTAGGTGGAGTAATCTTTTTGCAAGCAACATGGATGGCAGATTCACTAGAGAAAAATTGATTGCTAATATATGTCTTGAGACACTTATAATATATATTTAATGCAGAAAGATTCTATTTTCAAAATATTAATTGTTATAGACGGTGCATTTTATTTTGCAATATTTTGTTATTTTGTTACTTAACAAGTGCCCCGTGGACATTGTTCAACTGAAATCCAGGTAAAATTTCTTCTTGTGCAAGCGGAGCATCAACTTAGTATAACAGTGGGTAAAACTCGTGCGAAGTTCAGCCATATAGCATGTTTAAATATGAAATTGTTGGTAATTTGTTTTTGATGATCACTTTCGCAAATATATAATCCTAACATATCTCTAACTCGATATCTCTAATGTTATGCAAATTTTCATAAAAAGATCTATTATTGGTGTACTTTCATATATTCTTATCCATAATTCTTTGATAGAACTATGCATATTTTTGGTAATAAATGCTCTAAAAAATATTTTTATGTATGTATAGATTCTATCTTGAAATACCCGTAATTTTTATCTTTAAAGAAACTTGCTCAAGACGAGGTTTTGAAGAACTTAACAGTATAGGGATGCCTATTTCATAATTGGCTCATATTTAACAAATTATATATTACATGATCAATCTAAGATGAATTCTGGGCATACGTGACAAGCACTCCATTTTTAACTGTTTGAAAACGACAGCGATATATGCATTGTCCATGATTGACGCTTCATCTAATGATGATTAGCCATCTATAAATATCTTACTAATCTTGTTGTTGAGAACATGCGAAGCTGGCTAATCTCACATCGTCAAAACCACCACAAAATCATGGCCTCTTCCTCATTTCTAGGGAGGCCATCTTCTTTAGGAGTCTTCTTCTTATTCTATTTGCTCTTCTTCGTAAACAACATCACCATCTTTGTTTCCACTCTATTTCATGGCATAGTCGTTTCTGCTTCCTCCACTTCTTTCGCTTCTAGTGCGACCAGCCATACAGATGAAGCAGAGGCTCTCCTGAAATGGAAATCTAATCTTGAAGACCACAACCAATCTCTCTTGTCTTCATGGCATGGTAACAACCCTTGCCACTTCATGGGTGTCACTTGCGATGACTACGGATTTGTCGCCCATATTGATGTTTCTAATCTTGGCTTGAGAGGAACTTTAAATAGTCTCGACTTCTCGCACTTAACCAAGGTGGTTAGTCTTGACTTTTCTAACAACTCGATCTACGGTCCTATAACCTCAAGTATTGGTGACATTTCCAAACTCAACTATCTTGATTTTTGTGACAATAGACTCTCCGGAAACATTCCTCCATGTATAGGCATGCTGAAGAGTCTTCGCATTTTGAACCTATGTGGAAATTATTTGAGTGGACGCATTCCTCCATCTCTTGGAAAATTAGGCAACTTGACTGAATTGAAAATATCACAAATGACCTTTCTGGTCCCATTCCAAGAGAGATAGGTGACTTAAGAAGATTGAAGTTTATTTACTTATGGAGCAATAAACTTTTAGGATCCATACCTTCAGAGATTGGGAGGCTAACCAATCTTATTGAATTAGATTTTTCTGATAATGATTTAGATGGGCATATCCCTTCATCTATTCAGAATTTGACCAGTTTGAATTTGTTACAAATACTCTCAAATCATCTTTCAGGTTTGATTCCTGAAGAGATAGGGAAACTAACATCTCTTGTAGAATTAAATTTGTATAGTAATACTTTGACTGGTTCAATTCCTACATCAATCGGAAGCATGGCCAATCTAACTATGTTACGCCTTCATGACAACTTCTTTCTTGGTTCCTTGCCCCCTGAAATTAATAAGATGGTTCATTTGAGTGTTTTGGATCTCGCTGATAATGCCCTCAAAGGGCAACTGCCGGAAAATGTATGCCTCGGGAGATTATTGCAAAATTTCACTGTGAATAATAATTATTTCACAGGTCATATCCCCAAAAGCTTGAGGAATTGTACTTCATTATTTAGAGTGAGGCTTGATGGAAACAAACTTACTGGGAATATAACGAAAGCTTTTGGAGTACATCCACAGCTGAATTATATAGACTTGAGCTACAATTATTTGCACAGTGAACTTTCATGGAAATGGGGGCATTGCCACAATTTGACGAGCTTAAGGATATCGAATAACAACATTTTCGGTGAGATACCCCCGATATTTGGAAGGATGGCTCGGTTACAGGTACTTGACCTTTCTTCAAATAATTTAAGTGGAAAGATTCCGAGGGAATTGGGAAGCTTGCGATTACTGCTAGATCTTATCCTGAACAATAATGGGATCACAAGTGATATTCCCAGTGAATTTGGATTTTTATCTCGATTGGAACATCTTAACCTAGCATCGAACAATTTGAGCGGAGCCATTCCGTTGCAGCTCAGTCGATGCACCAACTTGCTAAGCTTGAACTTGAGCCAAAATAAAATAGAGAGAAGCATTCCTCCTGAGATAGGCAATGCACGATTCCTAAGCAATCTTGATTTGAGTCAGAATCTATTGACAGGAAGAATACCACCAGATCTAGGAAAACTGAGAGTCCTAGAAACCCTAAACGTCTCCCACAATGGCCTCTCTGGTTCCATTCCTCATAGTTTTGCTGACCTATTGGCATTAACTTCTGTTGATGTGTCCTACAATGACTTGGAAGGTCCTCTCCCAAATGTCAAAGCTTTTAAGGAGGCTCCATTTGAGGCAGTTCAGCATAATAGGAAGCTGTGTGGGAACGTGGTTGGATTAAAGAAATGCAATGCTTCTTCCATGAGCAAGAAACACAATCGACACAGTGGAGCTAGATTTTTAATTATCCTTGTTCTCTCGTTCTTGGGATTTCTCGTTCTCTCTTCCTTCTTGATTGTCCTCATAATCGTTGATCACCGTCGAAGAAAGTTTATCAAGAGAGAGAGGAATGCACAGATAGAGACTAATGATTTAGATTTCTTGCCCATTCTGAATTTTGATGGCAAAATTTTCTATGAGCAAATTGTGGAGGCGACGGAAGGCTTTGATGTGAAGTACTATTTGGGAGAAGGGGCCTATGGTGTTGTTTATAGAGCCGATCTACCCACAGGTCAAACTGTTGCAGTCAAGAAAATTCCATCGTCCCAGGAGGATGAGACCGTCGACATCGTTCCTTTCGAAAGGGAAATTGAAAGCTTACAAAATATTCGCCACCGCAACATAGTGAAGTTTTATGGGTTCTGCTCTCATGCACGACATTGTTTTTTGGTGTACGAGTACGTCGAAAGAGGGAGCTTGAGAACAATTTTGAATGATGACGAAAGAGCATCAAAATTTGGCTGGGACAAAAGGATTAATATGGTTCAAGCAATTGCGGATGCATTGTCGTATTTGCATCATGACTGTCTTCCTCCATTGATCCATCGAGACTTGACCAGCAACAACATCTTGTTGGATGCTGATTATGAGGCTCGCGTTTCAGATTTTGGGACCGCAAGATTATTGAGGCCAGATTCCACCAACTGGACTGCTATTGCTGGCACCATTGGATACATCGCACCAGGTGACGTTGTATGGAGATGCATATTAATTTACTGTCAAAACTCATGTTGTCATTGGAAGTTCCTTATTTATGTGAAAGCAAATGTCCGAATCTTTAATTATAGCTAACAAGATTATCAACGGTCTTTGAATTCTTCGTTTGCAGAGCTAGCTTATTCCAATATTCCAACTGAAAAATGTGATGTATATAGCTTTGGAGTTGTAGTATTGGAGATAATTATGGGAAAGCATCCAGGAGATTATGTGTCGTCGGTATTTTCATCCACTCAATCCAAGTCGCAAACACCATTGAAGGATGTGCTGGACCAACGGCTCTCGCCTGTGACAAATCAACATGCGCAGCATGTAATTTCTGTCGCAGCACTAGCACTTGCGTGCTTGCAAACCAATCCTCAACTTCGACCGACCATGACACAAGTCTCGCGACAGCTTCGAGTTCAAGCGCCACCGGTTTTGCCGTTCTTTGGAGTCACCTTAGAACAACTCCGTGATCTTGATGGCAAGAACTTTTAGACCACATTCGGGAGGTTGCAAGTTTCCGATCGAGTTACTGTCTTGTGTTCACCTTTTCTGGCTTTTGTGTTTGGCAGTAAAATGTCGATTAGTTATAAAACTTCGAAGATACGGAGTCTAAATGTTTTCTTTTTGTTGGAGTAGAATGATAGTTAATTTTCCTCCTTCGTGTAAGCAAGCATCTGTTTATAGTTAATATAAATCACTTGTATCCTTGCCAAATCGTTTGAACTTGTTTAAAATACTATCTCACATATCACATTACAAAGTCTTGTATGTGCAATTGTTCTGGGATGCGTCACAGTTTTGAGATCGCTATGTTTGAGGAAACGAGCTCGATAGAAAGCAATCAGGCTCACCACACGAGGATAATGTTTTCGATATATTAGCTCATCAAAAATGAATTTGCAGGCCGGTTCTTGCCTTTTGAGCAGCCAAAACCGAGAGTGGGAGTTTGGAACGTCCGGAACTGACGTCAATACTCGCAAGGCGAGTTCTTAATGGGGCTCAATCAATTACTAAATGGAATTTGTGTGCCCTAGTTAGCAAAAGCTAGTATTTCTCAATTAAAGACTTCTTACTTGAACTCGGTAAAAATCAATGAATCAATCTCAGGTATCTCAGGAGTAACTTGTTATGTTTCTGTCCTTATGTGCAACCTCTTCCTTATGAGTACCTCGGAAAGATTATCACTTGATTTTTTACTATCTAAAAGTAGGCATTAGATTCGCATGAGCAAGGTGTGTCCATTGACTTTGAGAGGGGATGGGCGACCCTAGATTTCCCTTTTTTTCCACCGTGAATGATACGAGAAGAAACCTATGAACACTCCAGTTGGATTGGCGGCTTTCTAAGTTAACTAGAAATGGCACGCTCGTTCTCGTTCCCCGGAAAAAATTAAAATTTTGTAAATGTCTGTTTATTACCTTGAATAAGAATAAGACCACATTGTTCATGCTAAGTGAGTGGTTTTGTCCTGGTTTGGAAGCTTTTCTTTGACACTAGGTAGAATTCTTGGGCGCTGCACGGGCTCTAACTATCTGTCTAATAAAAAATTGCTTAAATATATTAATTCGAAAGCCAATGTTGATTTTCTCCCTCTCAATTAGAACCAATATCTATTGTAACAATTTTCTTCGTCTAATTCTATTTTATATGTTGCCATCTTGTTTTTTTCGTTATCAACAGAATTTGTCTCAATGCAATCATTCAACAATGTGTAGTTTGACAATGGATTATATAGCTTTTCATATATTAATAGGATATGTGCAAATTGATGAACGGATTAGACACAAACAACTGAGAGAGGAATGGATTGGTTATCTATGGAAACTTAAGCCTTTTGGTGAATAAGTGGTGGACAATGTGTAGAATGTGCATTGTGCTTTTGGCTTTAATTGCATTGAAAATTAGAGATTGATTTTTAATCCTAAAAAAATCATTAAAATTGCATAGCATAAAAAAATTAAGAGCATTTGCATTAATAGTAATAGAATTTGTAGAAAATATCAAGAAAAAGAGAAAAGAAAAAACAATTAATGAAACGAATTAAAAAAATTAGCTGTTATTTAAAAAAAAAGAAAAAAGAAAAGAGGCAGAGTCGGGCCGGGTCAACCCGGCCCTCTATTTCTTTTATTTCTTTTCTCGGCTGGACCCGGCCCACCCCTTTTTCTCTTTCTTTTCCCGCGCGCGGGCCGGCCCATCTCCTTTATCCTTCAGCCCGGCCCGCGCACTGGTCTTCTTCTTCCGTCACGTCGCGCACGCCTCTGCAGCACAGCGACGTACAGAAGCAGATCAACAGAGACAGAGGGAGGGGATCGCGAGGGAGCAGGTGGCGGCGTGATCAGGCCGGCGACTTGGCGGTGGCAGAAGTCATGCGCGCCTGCCGGTTGCCCTTAAAAGCGAGAGAGGGGCTTGCTCGTTAGGGGGGGGTGCTCTCTTGAGAGAGAGAGAGGCATTGGCAGAGAGAAAAACCTTGAGAGAGAGCGACTGAGAGCAAGAGAGAGTTCTGCCGTCGCTCGGCCACCCTCGAGTCCTGTTCGACGACCCCCGGCTGTTATCCTCGTCGTCCCGACCTCGCTTTCCTGATACCCACATCTCCAGTAAGTGTCTTTTCAGTCCGAACTTCCTTTGCCCCAAGGATCTCGGCTCGGGGGCATCACGAGGCTGTTGGCCATAGCTCGGCTCGTCTTGAGCTCACCCTATAACTGCCGTCTCCGAGCTGGGTAGGGGTCTCCGCAATTAAACGCTCGTTCCTGCGGAACTCTTTCTCTCCGTTCGGTTTTCGTTGAAGTTGAAGCCTAGATGTAGCTATCTATGTTGACAAATGTTTTGGACTGGGATGAGATGTTTCCCTCGCTGATCTCGTGCTTGGTTTGATGTTTTTGTCTGAGTCGACCCTTGAACGACACCTTTAGATAGCTTTGTTTGTTCCTAGCCGGTCGGACATAACTTCTTCGACAAAATGCTCATGAAAACGGCGCAAGTTAGTTTCGTTTCCTTTGGTCATCCGAGAGCGTTAATTGATCCTCAAGTCATTCCCATGATCAAATAGTTTTCTACACCACCATTTCGTTCATGTTTCTTGCTTTGTGTCTGCGAAGGGCAGACCGGAAGCGGTAGCCAGCATCGGTCCAATGGAGACAGTTGCAGTTGTTTGATGGTGAAGCATATCGCTTTTGGTTCGGGATATGATAGGTGTATATCGTTGCAGGATCTTTGATGTTCTGGGCTTTATGTTTCGCTTTATGAGTTCATCTTGGGCAAGGCTATAGAAAATTGGTGAAACAAGAAGAGAAAAGAGGAGAGGAAGAACAACTTGATGGAGGGTGGGACTCAGCTTTAGGAATATTAGACGATGGTTTAGAGTGGTATCAGTGTAGTGGGCTTGTCATGGCCATGGGTGTCCAGAGTTAGGCTTAGTGTGGGCTTAGAGTCGTTGGGATAGATAGAGACTACGCTCCATGTTTCGCATGTTCTGGTGTTGTTTTTGTGGTGGTTGCAGGAAATGAAGCGATGGAGTGTACGGCCGGAATGTATATGATGATGGGTAGTCAGTAGTGAAGTTCATTTGTTTGCGGCTTGAGATTTTGCCGTGTCGATCTTAACCTGTGAGCCTCGAGGT
This sequence comes from Eucalyptus leucophloia subsp. euroa, assembly GCA_017140325.1. Lineage (NCBI taxonomy): Eukaryota > Viridiplantae > Streptophyta > Magnoliopsida > Myrtales > Myrtaceae > Eucalyptus > Eucalyptus leucophloia. The sequence goes on from CM029478.1 coordinate 30,836,845, forward strand.
TCATGAGTTAGCGGATAAAATTTAATGAGCTCTGAGTCCCCTAACTGAAAACAATGGATACAATTCTGGAAATGTTTTTGTGGATGAGTTGAATGTGAGGAGAAAGTGAGCGAGAAGCATAGAAAATTAGGATATGGGCTCTACAATGATAAATGGATTTAACATGGACTTGGGTTTAATCCGTCCTTATTTGAAATAGGCTTTAGTATGGGTTTGGCGTCGCTTCAGTGGAAGAGCAGGCTGGTCGTGAGTCTTCTTAATTTGGGCTTGGTTAAAGTTATACAAGCATGGGCTTCACTTGAGAGTCTTTTGAAATAGAGCTTAGGAAGGTTAGAATTGGAGCGGGTTTGAGGATGGACTCAATTGCGCCCTTTAGCCCATTTGGGTTAGGCCGGAATTCTACCTTTGTTCGGACTGGGCTCAAGGACCTAGTCCAATTCACCATTTTCGGAATTATTAAAATTTAAAAAATATTAAAAATTCGAAAATATTAAAATCAAAAATAAAAAAATGAGAAAATGATCGGAAATAGGTCTTTATTAATTTTTAAATTCAGTATTAGATGTGGCTTGGTTTCACTTGACTAGTATACATGTAGCTTATTAGTATCCTTTTGAAATAAATTGAATATGACATGATTTTAGCTTATGGGGGATCATGTCGTGAGGCTTATAATATGGCTGTGTATATTATTTGCTCGACTTGTATCGCATTTCCTTTTTTTGCATTTACTTTAAAGTCATTTCAAAATTTGAATGTTTGCTTCCCACATCGTTTTCAATAAATTGGTTGTTTGTTGCTTTCCTAGAATATGTTAGGATTAATATAGGCTTTGATGAAAATGAACCCTACAAAAACATTTGCATGATTATTTAGCAACTTCGATTCCCTTAAGACCATAATTGTTAATCAGGACCATGTACCAATTAGATAACGATCTTCGAAGTTATAAGTACCACAAAGGCGCCAATAAAAATTAACATAATTAAGTCCTCGATCCTAGAATCTTTAGTTGTATGACACTCCCATGTCTCAAAACGACTAGTAATGACTAGACCATCACGCTACATTAGCAATTTTCGACGAAAATTGGTTGGAATGATTACTTTGGATTTTCACGCAATGGTTTAGAGTTAAATTGGCAAAATTGGAAAGTTTAGAATTAAATCAACATTCGCACAATAAATTTAGAATTGATTGGGTAATTTTCCATTGTAAGTGACATGCAATCTTAGATTTCCAGCATTTGGGTGAACATTTTGAAAAGTTATGACATTTAAGTGTCAATTGAAAATTATAGCACCAAGTGAACATTTTTTAAAAGTCATAATAAATAAGTGATGGAGAAAAAAATTTCGGCCTCAAGTTAGCACCATGGGAATGTTATGACATTTGTGATGTTCTTATCTCTATATCATCTATTGAAAGCCTTTACATGGTGGTAGTGCTGTCCATGCAAAATGTGCATGAATTTTGAAATGAAATCTTTCTAATTGTCTCAATAATCACTTTAAGTGGGAGCCACACTCCTTGTTTGAGGAATGATGTCTACGTGATAGGTTGTGAGTGACATCAAACACTAAAAAGATATATACAAAATGTATCGTGTGAGTGGATCATGGTTGAAACCATTGAATAGAAATTACAAGCGGGCAAAAAAGTTTGCCACTTTGGAATCAATCAACTGCAAAATGAACAGCGACAAAAAGCAGTTGTGTAATAAAAAAGTTATGTAGCTACCAGCTGATTGTGTAGCTTGTAAAAGTTCGTTATTTTAGTATTTTATTTTTGCTATGCGGGCTATTTAAGTTGTTGATTACACAAGTCCTCTCTCTTGCCATTGATATAGATATAGTTACAAGTTCTAAAAATCAAAATCAATTGTGAAATACATAATTTGTATGAGGTGATATATTGATTTCTAGGTGATATTGTGTCCGTATAATCCTTTTCCATTGAATTTAATGCAATAAATCTTAGTCATTAAACACATATTATTGTGATTTTTTACTCTTTTATCTAATGTTGAGGGTTCTGGATTTTATCTAAGCCCATCATGTGTAAGATGATAAGAAAGTCCATTCATTGTAAAATTACAAGTATGTAAAATTTTTAAGTGGGGCTGGACTTTATTTGGGCCCATCATGTGTAACGTGATTAGAATTAATGACTCACAAGGAGGAGCTAGGCGCTTGAAGACTACAAAAGTAAGTCAAGAAACTATAGGTCAAGTACAGAAAACAAGAAACAATGACAAGATAATTGAGGACATGATAGCACAATAACTCATTCCAATTGGATCGTTGATTGTCACTCCTTTAATAATTGAGTTCAATTGGATTATAAAATTGAATAGCTTTGAATTAACAAAAACATAATTAGACCATTTGAAGGAGGGGAATTCAAAAGGAGGTGAAAAAGTTTAAAAGGACTTCATGATCAAAGCCCTCCACATGATTAAGACAAATTGATTGGAAAAAGAGAAAACAGGGGCAAACGAAATGTGAAATCTTGGATTTTTAACCTATTTTCTATTAAATTAATCGGACATTTCATTGACACGTCTATAGGGTTGTTCTCATAGCCAATCACTCTCGAGATAACTAGACTACCTAGGCAAGCCATTAGGAAAATTTAAGGCAATAGACTTGAGAACTCGACCAAGAACCGACTCCTCGACCATACTTATCTTTAGAGGCAATTACGGCACAGTTAAAAATCGAATTAAGATCAGAGATAGGTCAGTTCGACTGAGATATGTGGCCGATCGTGGGTGACTCTACTAAATTGAGAAATTCTCGTCGACTGACACTAATTTGATTTTATTGTCGTTTTGGTACCCCGTGTTCGTATTTGAATCCTCGAGATTTTCACGACAGTCGAGAGTTGCCAATGTGTCGAGTGGATTCAGTGTGGCTCGAAGAAAATCAACCACGGGTCATTTGCCCTAAAAAGTTCCAAAAACTACTCGGTAGCCTAGGTCACACTAAAAACGCGCCGAATGGAAATTAACCGCCAATTTGAGTCCATTTTCAGAAATTGAAGATTTTTCATATCACAATAAATTCTAGGACCTATGACTTAGTCTTAGAAGATTTTTCTAACAACCGAGACTTTTTGGGAAAAAGTCGATTTATGACCATTTTTGTTCAATTAAGGCCCGGGATTGTTTTAGGTTGCAATTTTGAAATGCAAGATGGATTCTTGGATGAGGAGAATTATCAATTAAGGCTTTGAAGTGATTGAGAAAAAAATTTCAGCTTCAAGTAAGCACCATGGGAATGTTATGACACTTGTGATGTTTTTATCTCTATATCATATATCAAAAGCCTTTACATGGTGGTAGTGTTGTCCATGCAAAATGTACATGAATTTTGAAATGAAATCTTTCTAGTTGTCCCAATAATCACTTTAAGTGGGAGCCACGCTCCTTATTTTAGGAATGATGTCTACGTGACAGGTTGCGAGTGACACCGAACACTTAAAAAATATATATATAATTTATCGTATGAGTGGATCATGGTTGAAACCATTGAATATAAATTACAAGTAGGCAAAAAAGTTTGCCACTTTAGAAATCAATCAACTACAAAATGAACAGTGACAAACATCACTTGTGTAATAAAAAAGTTATTTTGCTACTAGCTGATTGTGTAGCTTGTAAAAGTTCATTATTTTATTATTTTATTTTTGCTGTACGGGCTATTAAAGTTGTTGATTACACAAGTCCTCTCTCTTGCCATTGATATAGATATAGTTACAAGTTCTAAAAATCAAAATCAATTGTGAAATACATAATTTGTATGAGGTGATATATTAGTTTCTAGGTGATATTGTGTCTGTATAATCCTTTCCCATTGAATTCAAATACAATAAATCTTAGCCATTCAATAAATATTATTGTGATTTTTTACCTTTGATCTAATGTTGAAGGCTCTGGACTTTATCTAAGTCATCACGTGTAACATGATAAGACAGTTCATTGAAAAATTACAAGTACGGAAGATTTTTAAGTGGGGTTGGACTTTATATGGGCTCATCACGTGTAACATGATGAGAATTCATGACTCACGAGGAGGAGCTAGGCCCTTGAAGACTGCAAAAGTCAAGAAACTATAGGTCAAAGAAAACAGGAAACAATGACTTAAAATAATTGAGGACATGATAGCACAATAGCTCCTTTCAATTGGATCCTTGATTGTCACTCTTTTAATAATTGAGTTCAATCGGATTATAAAATTGAATAGCTTTGAATTGACAATAACATAATTAGACCATTTGAAGGAGGGGAATTCAAAAGGAGGTGAAAAAGTTAAAAAAGACTTCATGATCAAGGCCCTCCACATGATTAAGACAAATTGATTGGAAAAAGAGAAAGCTAGGGCAAAAGAAAGATGAAGCTGATGTTGATTTTGTTGTTTCTAAGGATTTCTTGTGTTTAAACATTGATGAGTATTTTAGGGGGTGAAGACAGGTTGACCAAGAACATAGAGAAGACCCAAATCATGAGTTGCACTACTTTTGAAATGTAAATTTTACACAAAAAGAAGAAGAAGAAGAAGAAGAAGAAGAACTTACTTGGGAAGAGAGAGCTCCATTGAGCTAGAGGACGAGAAGCCAGCGAGAAGCATGCGCTTAGTCCTTAGAAGAACTAATAGAAGAAAAGGTGAATCCTACTTGAATTTATGTAGCATTATCTATAAATTGTGAAAATTTTGAGCATTTTGGGTTAAGTAAGAATAAAAGTGCGTCGAAAACAATATTTATATGAAGTAAAGAGCAAAAAGTTAATTGTCTATTTGAGTAATTTTAATAAACCTGCACGATCTTCATAGGGACATTACAATTGTACGTAGATTTAAATTGAAGGCATTGAGTAGTTTTTGGATGTGTGAGTACTAATGAAACATCTTCTGTTTTTTCATTTGTTTTGTCCATGAAGAGAATCGACATAGTTGTTGGAAGTAAGGAACTCAAATTTTGCATTTTTTCCCCTTAATCATGGCTTTTTTCTGCACCACAAGGCCAAAATCAGGGAGTCTTATGCTTTCTTGATTTTTGTTTGAAATGGTCTCAACTCAATTTCCTAATTTCTCAAATTAAAACCCTATTGCCCCAAATTTAGGTGGAGAATCTCTAGCTAGAGAGAGAGAGAGAGAGAGAGAGAGAGAGAGAGAGAGAGAGAGAGATGATTAGGGAGATGATTAGGGAGATGATTAGGGCATAGTCTGCCTCTAGAGAGGCCAAGGCAAGAGCGTAGAGAGAGGGCAAAGCCCGGACTTAGCGACGATTTCTTTTCTTTACTCTTTTTTCTTATTCAAGGATGACTAGCGATTGAGTCTCCTCGTTCGATACTATTTACTTATCATACCCAAATGGCACACACTAAACTGTTTAGAAAAGTAAAAGATATTATTTTGCAATCTATTGTCGATCACCAAAAAAAAAAAAAAGAAGAAGAAAAAATTGTTCACAAAAGGCCCTCATTAGTGGGAAAAACATTGTCCAACTTTAAGGCATTGGCCTTGACTGAGGAGCTTCACGAATGACTTTCCCTCTATAAATATGTCATCCATCTTGTTAACGTTAAATAGACCTAAACCATCTTCCTCCTCCCAAAAACCATCCATCCCCCCAAAATCATGGCTTCTTCATTATTGCTATCCATCTTGTCTCCTTTACGTGTCTTCTTCTTCTTCCTCGCTCTTCTTGGTCAGTACCACTTCATTTCATAAGGCAAGAGTTTCCACTTCCTCCACTTCTTTTTCCAATGTCCACACGACCAGGAATAAGGTTGAAGTAGAGGCTCTCTTGAAATGGAAATCTACTTTTGACAACCATAGCCAATCTCTCCTCTCTTCATGGCACGGTGACAATCCTTGCTGCTTTACCGGTGTCACTTGCAACTACTACGGAGCCATCACCCATCTAAATCTTTCCTATGTCGGTTTGAGAGGAACTCTAGATGGCCTTGACTTCTCGCGCTTAGCCAGTGTGGTTAGCTTTGAACTTGCCAACAACTCAATCTATGGCTCCATCCCCTCAAGTATTGGTAACCTTTCCAAACTCAACTTTCTTGATCTTTCCTTCAATGAACTGTCCGAGGAAATTCCTCCAAGTATAGGTATGCTAGAGAGTCTTCATTATTTGTACCTTTGTGCCAACAACTTGAGTGGACGTATTCCTACCTCTCTTGGAAAATTAAGCAATTTAATCAAACTAGGCACTCCGCGAAATAACTTATCCGGTTCCATTCCACAAGAAATATGCAACATGAGGAGCTTGACATTTCTTTTGTTATGGCAAAATAGATTGTCAGGATCCATTCCTTCAGAAATCATGAGGCTCACTTCTCTCAATAAACTTGACCTATCAGACAACGATCTCATCAGCTCAATTCCTCATTCCATCGGAAACTTGTCAAATTTATCTATGCTTAACCTTATCAAAAATAATTTGGTTGGTCCAATCCCTACTTCTCTAGAAAAATTAGGCAACTTAACCATATTTGACATCTCACAGAATGCCATTTATGGTTCCATTCCTTCAAATATTGGGAGATTGGTATCTCTCGAAAGATTGGATTTGTCAGAGAATAATTTGGTTGGTCCAATCCCATCGTCTCTCCAGAACTTGAGCAATCTAAACTTTTTAAGGCTCAACTCAAATCACCTTTCAGGCTCGATTCCACAAGAGTTGGGAAAATTAATATCTCTTATAGTATTAGATTTACGTGACAATGATTTGACTTGTCCAATACCTGGGAAGCCTATCCAACCTAACAATATTAGTCCTTAATGACAATAAATTAGTTGGTTCCTTGCCTTCTGAATTTAATAAGTTAACGCATTTGACACATCTGGATCTATCTAGTAATGAACTAGAGGGGGAGCTGCCAGAAAATGTATGTCTTGGGAGATCATTGACATATTTCTCTATCTTCAATAATAATTTCACGGGTCCCATCCCAGCAACCTTAAAGAATTGTAACACATTAATCAGATTGAGACTAGAAGGAAACCAACTTACTGGAGACATAACAAAAGCTTTTGGAATATATCCGCATCTATATTTTATGGACTTGAGCCACAATCATTTGAATGGCAAACTTTCGTGGAAATGGGTGCATTATCGTAATTTGACGAGCTTAAGGATATCAAACAATAATATTTTTGGTAAGATACCAGCAATATTTGGAAGGATGGCTCGGTTACAGGAACTGGACCTTTCTTCAAATAATTTGAGAGGAGAGATTCCAAGGGAATTAGGAAGCTTGTCGATGTTGTTAAAGCTTGATTTAAGCAACAATGCTATCATGGGAAATGTCCCGACTGAGATTGGACTTTTATCCCATCTAGCATATATGAACTTGGCATCAAATAATTTGAGTAGATTGGTACCAAGGCAGCTAGGCTCATGCAAACACTTGTTGAACTTAAACCTAACCAGAAACAAATTTCGGAAAAGCATTCCTCTTGAGATAGGCAAAATACAATCCCTTGAGGTTCTTGACTTGAGTCATAATTTGTTGACTGGAAACATACCAGGAGAGATTGGAAAGTTGAAAATGCTGCAAATTCTAAATATCTCCCACAATGGTCTCTTTGGTTCTATTCCACATTCTTTTGGTGATATGTTGGCCTTGACTTCTATTGATGTATCATACAATGATCTAGAAGGTCCTCTCCCAAATGTCAAAGCTTTCAATGAGGCTCCATTTGAGGCAATAGAGCATAACAGAGGGCTCTGTGAAATGTTGTTGGCTTACCGAAATGCAATTGTACTAGGAGCAAGAAATGTAATCAACATGTTGGAGCTAGAATCATAGTTATCCTCATTCTCTCATTCTTGGGGTGTCTCCTTCTCTTTTGCACCTTTATCGTTCTTGTAATCATCAATCATCGTTGAAGATGGATTATCAAGAGAGACAACAATGAACGGGCAAATGATTTGGATTTCATGCATATTTTGAGTTATGATGGCAAAGTTTTCTACAACCGAATCGTCGAGGCCACAGGAGGATTTGACTCCAAGTACTATGTGGGTGAAGGAGCATATGGAATTTTTTATAAAGCCGAGATATCACAAGGTCAAATAGTTGCTGTCAAGCAAATCTCTTTATCCCAGGAAGATAGTGAGATTGTTGATTTGATACCATTTGAAAGGGAAATTCAAGCCTTAACAAACTTACGCCATCGCAACATCGTGAAATTTTATGGATTCTGCTCTCATGTCCAACGTTGTTTTTTGGTGTATGAGTACATGGAACGAGGAAGCTTGAGAACAACTTTAAACGATGATGAAAGAGCAAAAGAATTTCAATGGGATAAGAGGGTAAATATGGTCTGAGGAGTTGCGGATGCATTGTCTTATATGCATCACGAATGTTCACCTCCATTGATTCATCGAGACCTGTCTAGTAACAATATTTTATTGGATTGTGATTATGAGGCTCGTGTTTCCGATTTTGGCACTGCAAAGCTATTGAGGCCAGATTCATCAAATTGGACTACAATTGCTGGCACCATTGGGTATATCGCCCCAGGTACTTCGTAATCTTTTTTTCAATTTCGATGGGAATTTAGTGTCATATATTCCTTCTATAATTGAACTTTCACTAGGTTCTTTGATTATTTAATCTTCTTATAGAAATTAGTTTACTAGTATAGAGTTTTCAAGTTTAGTGTTGATCATAAAGCTTTTGATTTCCCTAATAAAGATGAATTGGAAAATGAGGAAAAAAATTATAATCGATCCATTTCAAGGATATTAAGTTCGCGTTGCCCTTAACGAAAAAAGAGAAAAAAGGTTGGTGTTACCTAAATGATGCTCGTACTTTAAGTGTCAAACAAAATCCTTGAAATCCTTTGAACTTCGCCTAAGAATAAACTCCCCTGCTCAAATAAGTTTTATAAGTGTAGATTAAGTAGAAAATTGTACCTTTAATCGCCAAGTCATGGGAAGCAATGTTGTCAACTTTAATATAGCTTGTGATCGAGTTTATAAGAAAATAAGATTTCTCCACTTGTAGAGCTGGCTTATTCTACAAGTCCAACCAAAAAGTGTGACGTGTATAGCTTTGGAATTGTTGCATTTGAGACAATCATGGGAAAATATCCAGGAGATCAAATCTCTCGAGAATGTTCATCATCTGCCCAAACTGAGTCTTCGATGATGTTGAAGGATGTGCTAGATCAACGTCTCTCACCATCTAGACTTTGTCTTCGAGATGCGCAAGATGTGATCCTGATTGCCAAGCTAGCATTCGCGTGCTTGCAAGCTGATCCACGACTTCGACCAAGTATGAGACAAGTCTCACATGAGCTTCGTGTTCAAGCACCCTTGGAAATGCCACTCTCTGTAGTCAGCCTAGAGCAACTTCGCGATCTCGGTGTTAGGAAATTTGGAGCATTCATAGGGGATGGTAAGTTTTAGATTTACCTTTCATGTGTTATTCTGTTTGGTTCATTATAATGATGACGATCACCTTTAATATTTTCTTACTTCTTGCTCATCTCAACCATGTGATTTATGATTTTCACTGCAGAGCCAGCTTGTCTTTGAACGTTACAGGAATAGTGCGATGTTTATTGTTTGGAATCGCGGCATCAAAAACATAGGAAGGCTTCTATAGAGACCTCGTTTCACAATTATTTCAAAAAATTTGCAGAGCAATCGACAAGTAAATTTGCAAAATGCATTGGCATCTATTACCTTCTTTTAATCGAGATGTACTTCTTTTAGTCGAGATGTAAAGAACATGTAGATTTTGCTTCTAGAAGAGATAATGATACTAATTGCTTGTGAAATATTTATCAAAGCGCAGTGTCATACTTGAACTTTCAATTAGTTCAATGATATCACTTTTGACTAATGTGCAATACCATCCAGAGAATTTGAATTGGTTCAATTCCATACGACAATTGGTCTACCTAATTTTTAGACTCAATCGACATAAGGTGATCATTCAAACTTATGGAGCCATGAAACTAGTAAAACTGGATAGATTTCATATTTCTCACACAAAGTCCGTTCTCATTTCTTTAAACTTCAAAGGGACAAGTGCACTGCAAATCCTAAAACTTGTCACAAAAGTGTAATTGAATATTAAAACTTTCAAAAAATTAAGTCCTAAAATTTATTAAATTGGTGTAATCGAGTCATTTTGTTAACACCATCAATTTGTCTAACGAAAAACGCTGATATGACATTTTTAAATTCATTTCTCTTTCATACGTGGCATTTTTATTAATTTTCCTTTTAAATTTTATTCAAATAAAACTAAAAAGCTAAAATAATTTTAAGAAAAGAATTGAAAAAAGAAGAACAAGAAAGGGCAAGGATTCGCTGATGCAATGGGTGTTGCCATCGCTGAAAGGGTTGGAGACCTTCGTCGATCGAGACAAGGTCTTGCTGGCCCCAAGCAAGGGTCGGCGAGGCTTGCTTAGATTTGAGCAACGCCGGCCCTCACTTGTGCCTAGCTTGCTTGGGCCTGGTGAGGGTTTGCAACACAAGCAAGGCCTAACGTAGCCTAGATTTGGGTGTGCCAAGCTAGCCCCATGCGAGGGCCGGCAAGGCGTCACCTAGATATGGCGAGCCTCGCTGGCCCCAAGTGAGGGCTAGTGAGGCTTTACTCGGGCCTAGCAACGGTTGTAAACCCTTCCTTGGAGCCAGTAAAGCCTCACTTGAGGCTGGCGATGGTCGCTGGCCCCAAGGAGGGCTAGTGTTGCTAGATTTAGGCACCCTTAATCTAATCTAGGCAAGTCTTGCCAGCTGTTGACACCTAAATTTTGGCTATGTATTTAAAGTTAAATTGCATAAAAAATTAAGGATCTATTTGGTCATCGATTTGGCCTTAACAAAAAATATTTTCACATCATATAAGCATTAATATTATTTGCATCTACTAGGTTTTATTTTCATTTTATTTTCCCTTATTTTACCTTATTTTCGGGTAAAAAATAAAATAAAAAAGGGGCCCGCGAGCGCTTGGGGGCTGGCCGCAGCCCCCTTTCTCTCTTTTTCCCCACGTGCGGGCCCGGGCCCATTCCACCTTTTGTTTCCCTCGGCCCGGCCCCTTCCCCCTTATCCCTCTCCCTTCCTCCTTCCTCCTTCCTGCATCTCATGCGCGAGAGCCGACGGAAGGAGAGAGAAATCGAGAGAGAGAGAGAGAGAGGCCGAGAGAGTGAGCGAGATTTGAGAGAAATCCGGCCGTGAAAGAGAGAGAGCGCAACTGAGAGGGCCGCCAGTGGCCGCCACTTTCGAACCAAAGTCGACGATCCGCCGCCGCTCCTTGTCCACTTTGAAGCCACGGTAGGTCCCCGTTCAGGCGATCTAGGTTTTTTCCAATTCGGGGTCGACCTCCCGAGGATCCCGGCTCGCGGGCGTGAGAGACGGACGGACGTAGCCCGATCTATCGAGCTCGTCCGCCGTCTGACGCCGCGAGCTGGGTAGGGACTCTCGGCCGACCGCCTACTTTTTTTTTTTTTTTTTTTTTTTTTTGTGTGTGCCCATGCCCTGTTTGGGGCTCACCGGACCGGCCTGCCGCTTTCCGGTTCGTGCGAGTTTCCGGCCTTATTTGTGTGCGTACTACTGTCTCGGGGCCTAGCGTGTCAATTTCTGTGAATCCCGGCTCGAGCCCGGGCTCGGTCGTCCCCGTTCCTCACCCCCAGTTTGCATATACCCTGCTCGACGGAATGCCCAAGTAAGATTTGTGGGGTTGATTCTTAGTTCTCCGTCCGTCGTGGGTGCTCGTCGCTCGTCAAACGCATTTTGATAAATCCTCATTGCTATCCTTCGCTTTGCACGTTCTTGTTTCGACGTTCTTTGTGTGCGCGTCGTGTTTCTAGGCAACCGGTTCATGGCCGGCAAAGAGGAAAGACGGTGGTGGTTATGGCCATGGTTGACAGCCGCGTGATGGCTAGACATGGCTCTAGCGGCACCACCCGTGTTTTCTTAAACAGATTTACGTTTCGTTGGCGTTTGAGTTGGCGAGTCTCCCCGGTCCATCGAAAAAGAGGTTCGCGTGTTCTGGGAGGGGGTTCTGCGAGCAGCTCGCTTGGGAGGAGAGACGAGAGCGAGAAAGGGAAAGAGAAAATGAAAAGGAGAAAACGACAAAAGAAGGAAAAGACAAAAGAGGAAGGAGGAAAAAAGAAAAGGGGAAATACGGGAAGAAGCGGTCGTTTTTCTTGCTAGCTGTTCGGAGGGAGCGCGACCCGGATCGGTCTGGTCGGACCCAAATCGGGCCGGCGCCCGGTGTCAGTTTATTATTATTATTATTATTATTATTGTTGTTGTTATTATTATTATTATTATTTAGTTTTAAAAAATTAAATAAAAAATAAATAAAAAATCCAGAAAAATCTCTTTTTAAGGGAAAGGCCTAAAATTGATTTTGGGCATTTTTCTGTAAAAAATGCATGAAAAATCCTTTAGAAATTTCAGAAAGTAGCGAAAGGCCCAAAATGGTTTTGTTTTGGAGTATTTGTGATGCATGAAAAATCTTTCAAAAAAAAAAAATCAAATCTTGATGTTTAAATAAGATTATGTCCCAAAAGGATATTAATTGATTAACTGTTGTAATCAAGTTCTCAATCTTTATTTTTTTGGTTATGTAGGAGTAAAATATTTCTCATAATATTTTACTTGGGTTCCTAATTGATTCACCCCAAATCAATTGGTGATGATTTCTAAATGAAAATAACTTGTATGTTAAAAACTCGGATCATAAGTCGCGAATTGGTAAGCTTGGGAGAACTCGAACTAAGCCTAGACTTAGAGCTAGCCATTAGCCTCCGCACCCGTGAATAGAGCTCTAGGGAGTTTTCTATACCGGTTCTTGCCTAGGGTTGGCAAGGCCCATCCTGCGATGGGCGGTAGTGGCACAACACACTAGCAAGTCCCCGCCCTTTTTCGTTATTCTTTTTCGAACTTTTTGACTAAACAAAAAATTAAGCATCCATAAGATTAATTATCATAAATAAAATCATAAGGCAAAACAAAAATCATAACATTGCATAAATATTAGCAACAAATATAGATATAATATTATTCTTATTCCCATAACTATCACATAAAGCTGTTCATTTATGCAAGTATAACTCCTCTTACAAAAGAGAAATCAGGCGAGCCAATCCACATGATATACAAGAATTTTGCGGTGATGAACACCGTTCGTCCGTCAGATGGTGCAAGAGGGAGCTGGTGAGGGAGGGAAGCGAGCGAGGAAGAGGAATGATGAAGGAGGAGTGCCGTGCGTGTCTAAGAGAGACAAGAGAAAAAATGCTGTGTGATTGCAGGAGTAATAATAGAAATCGAGGGAAAAAAAAAGGTTTTGGACCTCTACTTACAAAAATAGTTTGGGAACCGGTTTCTGAGTGGGTAATCACTCGAAACTGATTCCCAAACTAATTTAAACAGGTTCCTGGACCACTTTCAATGGGAATAGGTTCCTGACCTTGTTTTCCGGGTGGGTCAGTTCAGTTCTCGGGTATACTCGGTCCGATTGCATACCTCTAGTTGTAACACTGAAGCTTGTAATATTTATACTAATAGTAGAAGATTGCCTATTGCGGCATCATAATTTTTCCTTTTTTTTTAATTTTTATTTTTGGAAGGTTTTTTATGCAAAAATTCTCACTTGTTTTCTTTTTCTATTTTTTCTCTTCATATATTCGCATTCCCAACAATTAAGTCCCTCAACTTTTGTATGTGTGCAATATAAGTCACAAACTTTCAATTGGTTCCGTCAAATACCTCTACAATTTGAATAAAATGACATGGGAAGGTGCGAAGCCTGATTGACCTAATGAATATTGCCATATTGCCCCTTCAAGAGATTCGACAGTTGGGATGGAGCTTGGAACGGGGTTCGTAGGAAATTAGGCTAAGATCCAAAGATTTCCGATTTGTTACTAGTAATGTGGTATCTTATGAGCTCAAGGGCGAACTTGGCAAACCTAGCGAACTTAAACATCTTAGTAGCTAGGCGGTCGTTGTATGATGCTATCTAGTTCCCCCTATCCGAAAATACATCTACAAGCACTTGTTGGCCCCCAACCAGTTATTGTATGAGGTCTACCCAATGCTAGATGTAGAGGCACATCATAGATTGTAGGGGTGAGCAGCGGTCTAGGGTCGACCCTGGACCGACCCTGGACCGGCCCAACCCCGCGGTCCGGGTCCGGTTCCCAAGGGGATTGGGTCGGTCCTTGGTCCTAAAATTCAGGACCAACACATGCGGGTTGTCCTCGGTCCTAGAGTTTTGGGGTTGGCCCAACCCCGACCAACCCCGTATATTATATTATATTATTTATAATTCTTTTATATATTCAAACCTAAGTAAAATGTCTGTTATATTATATTATATTAAGATATTCTATCAATAGCATTAATAGTAATTTCAATTTAAAACTTTTGTTGAGTATTAATTACGTGTCGTTTGTTTTGTTTTCAGGTGTTTAGAAGTTTAAGTGAATTAACAAGATGTGAAATTATATATTCATGATTTATATTAAGTATTTTGAACTTTTTATGGTTCAATTGTATTTTACTAATGAATTTTAGCTGCACTTTGCTTTTCAATTTGTGTCAAATGGTAGAAGTTTTTGAAGAGTAGAGTAGTACTACAGTTGCTACGGCGATTTGTTAGTCAAGTGGTGTAAAGCTCATTTTTTGGTTGAGTGGACTCTACATGATCAAATGCAAGAAAACGCTTTTACATATGGTGTTATAAATATTAAAGATAGATGATTACAAAAACTTTCCATCTTGCCCCATATCTCGATGAACGGTTAACAGGTACGAAATTTATATTATTATGTCATCTTAAATTTGCTAAATATGAATTGGTATTTATAGTTTAGTTGCACAATGCCGCATTATCGATGGATGTGTAATTTGAATTTGTAGGTTTGTTTTTTTAGGGAGTATAAAAAATAAGACCAAAAAAATTATCGATCGGTCGGGTTGACCCTGGAACCAGGCCAACCCATTGGGTCGGTCCGGCCCTTGGTCCTGCGCTCAATAGGGTCGGTCTCGGTCCCTAAAAATTGAGGGGCCATCAGACGGGTTAGTCACCAGGGTTAGGGGTGTTGACCAACCCGGACCATGCTCACCCCTAATAGATTGATATGAACATCATCCCGCAATAAAGCCCGTTGGAAATAACCTATCCAATCTCTCTTCTTTTTTTCCTCGATCCAATAGGCCTTCTTGCATGGACTTGGGCCTGCTTTGATGATGGGTAGGCTTGTTGTGCTTTGGCCCTTCTGTGGGCTTTCATCGAAGAAAGCAGGCTTGACAGGCCCAGAGAGAATAGTAATCATGGCTACTGATAAAATAAGACTCGGAACCAAAAACCATATGAAATAGTAGGTATAAAGTATATTGCCCAATGTTTCCACATTAGTTGAACTTCGTCCGAGATATGACAACTCTGTTTTTTTTTTTTTTAATAGTAAAAAATGGTATAAAAATGGTAAATTCATCCCTCCATTTCATTTGCTGTGAATGCTGCCACTACTTGAGTACTCTCGCTCTTGTTTATCTTGCTGCAACAAAGCAAGCTTAGGAATGAATTGAATGGAAATTTAGGTCTCTGTCCCCACCTACCAATTGTAGAAGTAGGATCTTTGGCAAGCAATAAGCACTTAAATAATACGATGCTGGCTCGTCTCCATTTTCGAGAAACTATTCCTCAAGCAAGACAGCCGCTAATTGAAGGGTTTGTGTGAATAATAGAATGATAAGCATTACTCATTTGAAAGTGTCCCACGGTGATCTAGTATCTTTCCAACAAAATGACGCGAGAGTCCGCGGTGAAGAAATAAGGAGATCTTTCTATATTGAAATATCAGTTGATAAAATCATAAGCAAATTCCTGCTGGTAAGAATGTAGAGAAGAACGAAAACAGAAAGGTTCCACCTACTCAAAACTAAGAGGAGATGCAACTGCAGTCTGGACTCTTGCAGGCCACGTTGTTGCGGATGGCTTCCATTTTTAAAAGAAAACCAACAAGCTTCCAAGGTTGGGGCCGTGAGTTGGGTTTCTTGAACTCCTAGTAAAGGCGAACAGCTATTTCAGGATTATATAAGCTATAAGCACTGAAGTGCGAAACTAACTTAAAGCCATGGGACATCGGTTCAGTAAAACTTAATGGAGAAAGCAAGGATGACGGTGACTCTGAAACTAATCAAACCATTTAAGGAATTGTGAATATGGAGAGTAAGAAACCTTATGAAAAGGTCTAAATAAATTGAGAACAAGATGATGCGATAGTTTTAATGTTGGAAGTTTATGAAATTTTTGAGTATGTATACTTGATAGAACCCTCAAAATCTGATTAAACCAACTTATGGGCTGAACCGCTTACGATCTGAAAGGCTAATCTCACATTATGTTGAAACTAGGGGCTTGCCTCAAGCTAAAATTCACGGCGACTTTACTTGAATAGCTCAACAAGACCAAAACGCAAGTCGATGACATGACAGCTTAATTGGAGCACTAACATCATAAACGCCCTTGCGGTGTTATATCTTACTCAATTATTCAGTTCCAGTGGATGAAATCGAGACCATAATGACTACTATAATGAGACCCATCATTTACCGAGATTAAGTGGCATAAATCAAGACACATTGACGTTTCCATCGTGGTCGAGCTCAAGTTAACTGGATTTATGCGAAGCTCAGTATCCAGTTCGACCTTGATTTAGTTGTTCAATAAATTCAAGCCCGACTATTCGATTCTGCAATTAGCAAGTAAGTCTGTTGTGAGCTGGAGTCTAACTCGAGTCTAACTCAAGTAAGAATTGAGAGATACTGCAAAAGGGAGTATAAAAAAATAATGCTGTTTTTCTATATATTGTATTTATAGTCTGATCCTATTTATGCACTCAAACATAATTCAACAGCTCGATTAGCTTGGCTCCAAAGCAAGATACTCAAGTTAGGCCGGCCCAGTTAAGAACTTACTTGGACTTAGCAAAATTCAAAGAGTCCATCTCCAATCTCACGAGTAGCATGATTAGTTTCCATTTCTACGTGCAACTTTTTCGTTACGTATACCTCCGAACGATTATGACTTGATTATTACTCTCTAAAATTAGGCATTTCGCATGAACAAGATGCGTACATTGAGTTTGATAGGGAATGGGTGACCACTGGCTTCCCTTTTTATTCACCGTGAATAATACGAGAAGAAAGCTATACACACTCCAGTCGGATGGGCGTCTTTCTAAGGTTACTAGAAATGGCACGCGCGTTACCGGGAAAAAATGAATTTTTTTGTAAAATACTTTTTTAGTGAAAAGATTTTAATCAATGGTAAAAAATAAAAAATAAAAAACATAACTCATGTGGCCTCATATCGGGCGATCTTCTTATCATGTAAGTCAATACCCCACACTAAAATTTTAATCCTATATAGTACAAACTAAGAATTTAACTTTTCGAGAAGCTTTGTGTCCTTTCATGTTACAAGCAATCAGGAATTTTGTTGAAGCCGAAATATGGAGCTAAACTTCACCAAAGCATGACAACAATGATGAGACTCTCAGAAATAAAAACGCCAATTCCAACTCAAACGAATTCTCATGAATATCATCTGTCAAAAGCAGCAACGGAATGGAAATAATCTGCACGCTGTGACTTATTTCAGAAAGGGTTCGAGTCTATTTCCTTGCTTTTTATTACTGTCAATTGGAAGAATTCTTTAGAAAGCCTGCAGAAAAAGTGAAGCCAAAGATTGTTTTTGCCCTATCACCATCAGGAAATCACAGTTTGAACAAGCCAACGGGTCGATGAGAAATTTTGAGAATTCTTCTAAAAATCTGAATTTTTATATCACATAAATAATTGAAAGAGAATCCCATTCCACGAATCAAATCACTTGAAACGAAAATCCGGATAGGAATCAATATCAGTGGACTTGTGGCAACTCACAGACCAGAGAAAGATGATAAGTCTCACGAATTGATGTGAATAACTAGTGATTCAAGAATACGGATCCTCAAATCGACCATTTTCCACAAATTTGCTTGACATGTCAGTTTCAATGAAGACTTGGAAAAGTAAGTCAAGCATGCTTGTCCTAAGAGCAAAGTACACTCCAAACTGATTGAAAAGGGGAAGGGAAAAAGATTCCAAAAATCCTAAACTTCGCCTAGTGTGACAAAATTATCCTAATTTTTTTTTTGTAACACAAAAATCCCAAACTTTGCCAATTATGACACATTTATCTCAAATTATAGGGCATTTTCGTCGTTTACTTTTAATTTTTTTTTCTTGTTGTTTTCTTTTTTCTTTTCTTTTTCTTCTTCTCTCTTCCCTCCATTGGCCATGATGGAGGGAAGAATTTAACTTTTCGAGAAGCTTTGTGTCCTTTCATGTTACAAGCAATCAGGAATTTTGTTGAAGCCGAAATATGGAGCTAAACTTCACCAAAGCATGACAACAATGATGAGACTCTCAGAAATAAAAACGCCAATTCCAACTCAAACGAATTCTCATGAATATCATCTGTCAAAAGCAGCAACGGAATGGAAATAATCTGCACGCTGTGACTTATTTCAGAAAGGGTTCGAGTCTATTTCCTTGCTTTTTATTACTGTCAATTGGAAGAATTCTTTAGAAAGCCTGCAGAAAAAGTGAAGCCAAAGATTGTTTTTGCCCTATCACCATCAGGAAATCACAGTTTGAACAAGCCAACGGGTCGATGAGAAATTTTGAGAATTCTTCTAAAAATCTGAATTTTTATATCACATAAATAATTGAAAGAGAATCCCATTCCACGAATCAAATCACTTGAAACGAAAATCCGGATAGGAATCAATATCAGTGGACTTGTGGCAACTCACAGACCAGAGAAAGATGATAAGTCTCACGAATTGATGTGAATAACTAGTGATTCAAGAATACGGATCCTCAAATCGACCATTTTCCTCAAATTTGCTTGACATGTCAGTTTCAATGAAGACTTGGAAAAGTAAGTCAAGCATGCTTGTCCTAAGAGCAAAGTACACTCCAAACTGATTGAAAAGGGGAAGGGAAAAAGATTCCAAAAATCCTAAACTTCGCCTAGTGTGACAAAATTATCCTAATTTTTTTTTTTTGTAACACAAAAATCCCAAACTTTGTCAATTATGACACATTTATTCCAAACTATAGGACATTTTCATCTTTTACTTTTAATTTTTTTTCTTGTTGTTTTCTTTTTTCTTTTCTTTTTCTTCTTCTCTCTTCCCTTCGCCGGCCATGACGGAGGGAAGCCAAACTTAGGCGAGCCCCCCCCCCTCCCCTGCGGCCTAGTGTTGGGCAAGGGCTGCACTCACCTGATCCGGGAGGGCAACCCTCGCCTGACATAGGCGAGGGCACCCCTCCCCTGGGCTGGCGAGGGCATTCCTTGCTAGATCCGGCCTAGTGAGGGCTGTCCTCGTTGAATCTAGCAAGGGCTATCCTTGCCTAGGTCGACGACGTTTGTCTTCGCTTGACCTCGTCGATCCAAGTGAGGGCAGCCCTCGCCCAATGCTGGCGACAATGGCCCTCGCCTAAGTACGTCTTCCCTTGGCCATGGCCGACGGAGGGAAGAGAGAATAAGGAAAAAGAAGGGGAAAAAAAGAAGAAGGGGAAAGACGGAAAAAAAAAATTTAAAAATTAAAAGACAAAAATGCCCTTGGAAATAGAGTTTAGGGTAAATGTGTCATAGTTGGAAAAATTTGGAGTAAATTTGGAGTAAATTTGTCATTCTGGGCAAAATTTGCGATTTTTAGTAACTTTTTCCCAAAATGAAAAGATATATTATTTTAATGAACAACTGCTTTAAAGTATTAATTTTGAAATCTACTGTTTATTTTGGTCCTCTCGCTTAGAACTAATATTTATGGAATTATCATTTTCATCTCACTCTTTTTCATATTTTACTATCTTGATTTTTCCGTGAATTAATTTTCAAGGAACTTGTCTTAATAGTATGATACAATAACGTGTAGTCTGACATGGGATTATATATTTTTCTCAGATATCGATAGGATATCAACAAATCGATAAATTGTTTAGGCACAAACAAACATAAGGGGGTGAGTTTGTGGTCTAAGGAAATTTCAAAAATTTTCGAGTGAAGAGCATGCACTAGTGCTGTAGAGAGAAACGTGCATATACAAAATACTTATCTTCCATCGGTGAAAGGCATTTAAAAATAGAAGAATTGCAAAGCATATTTATGAGACTTTGGCCTGTCCATTTGGCTTACTCAGCTCTCTCCGCTTTAACTGTCCAAACAAATACTGGAACCCACTATATAATCCTTGAGATATTGCTGCATCCAAAGATAGTTCCTTCTACTTGTAACTTTGCTTTTACATATAATTTGTATAACGTATTGACAAAGTTTCTTACATATCTTGTCATCAATTCATGTGCCTACTATTACTCTCGGATATTTAAAGAATACAATCCGTTATGTTCAAGATTAGAACATGAGGATAATGTTTTTGGCAGTGTGGCATAGTAGCTCAACAACAATGAATTTGCGCGATGGTCATTGATTGATGACCGGTGTAATTCTTGTCTTTTGAGTGACCAAAAGCAAGTTGGAAGTATGGAAACGCGGGTCGAGAGCACCTAGTATCTAGGAATGTAATCCCTTCCATCCTTTGGATGGTCGTAGCTGATCATAGCAGGATTTACTCGTATTGATCCATCAATCGCACATGGCCATGACCATCCGACATGTACATAGACCGTATGGGGATAGATCCAAACATATTAATATCAAGTAATAATCAAAGTGTGCTCCTTGACTATATAAGAAAGATTATGTTAAGTAATCGGTTGGTGCATATAAATAACCTAGATGGGACCCAAATGAATTTCATAATTTTTTACTGAACTGAATTCGATTCGTATAAGGTTGAACTGCTGTCCTTGTAAGGGAGAGAAGGTACTGCATTCTGGAAATGAGAGAAAAGGCATGCTAAAATGAGTGGCCTCATACTTGCATCATCATTCTCCGATAATGTCGATTATCACTCTCATACAGTTTTGACTTAAGACTTGAGCAAATCAATAACTCGCAATTTGAGTATCTGACACTTAAAGTTGATCAATTTTTCACAGATTTACTTGACAGGCTAGGTCAATTTCAATGAAGGCTTGGAAAAGTAAGTCCGGCATGGATATTAAAAATGATCAAGATGCCATAAAATGCCCCCACAGAAGTATTTCTGATTTTGGCACGGCACGACTAGTATTCATCAAAATGGACTGCATTAGCTGGTATTATTGACTACATCGCTCTAGGTATTTATGACCTTTATAATTTCTTTCCTTTTCAATGACATTAAGGATCCAGAAAGGCATTGTAATTGATCTGGCTAGTTCGAGGATACTAAATTTATGTAATCAAAATGATATCTGCTCGTAATTTTTTACCTATACCCATCACATGAAGAGGAATCCATGTCGTTGACTCAAGTGTAGCTGATGAGGTTATGAACAAGTTGTGATATCTTCACTTACAGAGCTGGCTTATTCTACAATACAAACTGAAAAATGCGGTGTGTATAACTTTGGAGTCATCATGTTAGAGACAATCATGGGAAAGTATCTAGAAGATATTATCTCTTGAAAATATCCATCATCCACCAAAATTGAGTTGCCAATACTGTTGAAGGATGTGCTCAATCAACGTCTGTCGCCTTCGAGATGCGGAAGACGTGATCTCTATCGCCCGGCTAGCATTCAAGTGTCTGCGAGCCAATCCGCAGCTTCGACCGTCCATGAGACAAGTTTCTCGGAAGCTCCGCGTTCAACTTTCGTGATCTCAAAGGCAGGAAATTTCGAGCATCGGAAGGGGATTGTAAGTTTTGAAGTTAGCTTTACGGGTGCACCGTTTGCTGTTTGTTTGTTTGTTTGTTTCACTAGCAAAAAGTTAATACTCTTGCTCAGAACAGTTGCTTCTTTTGCGGGCTTACCAGGATTATAACAGCCAATCTTATTCGACAATTTGGATTTTCTTCTTAGTCCTTACCAATCCCACCATCTTAATTATTTTTCACTTCAGAGCCTGCTTACCTTTGAACATTATTCGATCACTGCCGCGTCGGCAATTGTACTTAGGAGTCACGGCATCAAAAATAATCATGGGAAGGCTTTTGTGGAGGTCTTACTTCACTATGGTTTCCAGCTTGTCGCAATGAGATCAGGAAAGAATTTGCAAAATGCATCAGATCGACATCGTTGAATGTAGTTTTCCATTTCGAAAGGAATAATGAACCTACTAATCAGTAAAAATTTGTTTGGGTGCAATTCAAACTCTAGTTGATTCAATTAACTCCCTCAACTTTTGTATGTGTGCGATATAAGTCCCAAACTTTCAATTGGTTCTGTCAAATCCCTCTACAATTTTAATAAAATGACATGGGACATCGATTCAGTAAAACTTAATGGAGAAAGGCAAGGATAACAGTGACGCCGAAACTAATCAAACCATTTAAGGAATTGTGAATATGGAGGGTAAGAAACCTTATGAAAAGGTCTAAATAAATTGAGAACAAGATGATGCGATAGTTTTAATGTTGGAAGTTTATGGAAATTTCGAGTATGTATACTTGACAGAACCCTCAAAATCTGATTAAACCAACTTATGGACTGGACCGCTTACCAACTGAGGCTAATCTCACATCATGTTGAAACTAGGGGCTCGCGTCGAACTAAAATTCACGGCGGCTTTACTTGAATAGGTCAACAAGACCAAAACGCAAGTCGATGACATGACAGCTTAATTAGAGCACTAACATCATAAATGCCCTTGGGGTGTTATATCTTATTCAATTATTCAATTCCAGTGGATGAAATCGAGAACATAATGACTACAATAATGAGACCCATCATTTACCGAGATTAAGTGGCATAAATCAAGACAAATCGACATTTCCATCGTGTCGAGCTCAAGTTAACTGGATTTGTGCAAAGCTCAATATCCAGTTCGACCTTGATTTGGCTTTCAATAAATTCAAGCCCGACCATTCGATTCTACAATTAGCAAGTAAATCTGCTGTGAGCTGGAGTCCAGCTCGAGTCTAACTCAAGTAAGAATTGAGAGATACTACAAAAGGGAGTATAAAAAATAATCAATGGTTAAAAAAAAAAAAAAACTCGTGTGGTCACATATCGTGCAATTTTCTTATATTGTAAGTCAATACCCCACGCTAAACTTTTAGTTGTATATAGTACAAGATAAGAATTTAACTTCTCGAAAGGCTTTGCGTCCTTCCAAGTTACAACCAATCAGGAATTTTTTTGAAACTGAAAGATCGACCTAAACTCCACCAAAGCATGAGAACAATCACGAGACTTCAGAAATAAAAACACCAATTCCAAATCAAACGAACTCTCATGATTATCATCTATTAAAAGCAGCAACTGAATAGAAATAGTCTGCACCCTGAGACTTATCTTGGAAAGGATTCGAGTCTACTTCCTTGCTTTTTATTACTATCAATTGGAAGAGTTCTTAAGAAAGCCCGCAGAAAAAGTGAGGCCAATGATTTTTTTGCCATCACCATCAGGAAGTCACAGTTTGAACAAGCCAATGGGTCAAGAAATTTTGAGAATTCTTCTAAAAATCTGAGTTATATATTACTCAAATAATTAAAAGAGAATCTGATTCCACAAATCAAATTACTTGAAACGGAAATCTGGATAGGAATCATTATCAACGGACTTGTGGCAACTCAAAGACCAAAGCAAGATTATAAGACTCACGAATTGACGTGAATATTTAGTGGCAACTCAAGAATACAGATCCTCAAATCGGCCAATTTCCTCAAATTTGCTTTACATGTCAATTTCAATGAAGACTTAGAAAAGTAAGTCAAGCATGCCTCTCCTAAGAGCAAAGTACACACAAAACTGATTGAAAAAGGAAAAAGATATAATGTTTTAATGAAAAACTGCTTCAAGTATTAATTTTGAAATCTACCGTTGATTTTGGTCCTCTTGCTTAGAACTAATATTTATGGAATTATCGTTTGCATCTCACAAATATTTATGGAATTATCGTTTGCATCTCACACTTTTTCATATTTTACTGTCTTGATTTTTCCGTGAATTAATTTCGAAAAAACTTTTCTTAATAGTATGATATAATAACGTCTAGTCTGACATGGGATTATATATCTTTTTCAGATATCAATAGGATATCAGCAAATCTATAAACTGTTTAGGCACAAACAAACATAAGGGGGTGAGTTTGTGATCTAAGGAAACTTCAAAATTTTTCGAGTGAAGAGCATGCACTAGTGCTGTGGAGAGAAACGTGCATATAGAAAATAGTGATCTTCCATCGATGAAAGGCGTTTAAGATATAGAAGAATTGCAAAGCACATTTATAGTACTTTGGCCTGGCCAAGAAGAAAGCCATCAATCATCTTTCTTTCTTTTGAAGTTTTTTTCCAAGCAACATATTACTTTTTTTTTTTTTGCCACAGAGATTGATAAAGAAAAAAGTCATTAACTGCTGTTGAAACTCAATCATCCAGACCAATTCATACGAAATAGATCAATTTTGAAATTTTTCGCTCGATGTGCTGACACTTGAGATTTCATTAAATGTCTTCATCTATCAAAAACCTTTATTTGATGGTATATGGAAGAAATTTTTTAATCATATATATATATATATATATATATATATATATATATATATATTGTTTAAAGTCTCTTTTTAATGTAGTATCCTTGTCTCTCCGATATTTTATAAGAAAAAGGTGAGATTGTCATTGGATAATTGTATATTTTTCACGTCTTTATACGTTACGGTTCTATATAAACATTATAGTAAAACTTGTTTGATCACAAGCTACGACATTTTTTCAATGAATTGTAAAGGTAGAGGTGATCCGTGCTCCGATTAAGGCATCCAGCCTAAATTTTCACTAAAGTTCCTCCATCATAAAAGTATGCTTTACGTAAATATTCTGGCCCACCATGTGCAACACGAGGAGGGTCCATGACTCGTGAGTGAAGACTAGCAAAAGTAAGTCGGGAATTTATCGGTTAAAACAAGGAATAATAATCAAAGTGGGCTCCTGACGAGAAATTACTTGATGCACGAGCAAATGTGATCTTCTCAATGGTATGACATACATCATGATGATTTATTCTGGCAATTGCTCGATGAAACTACTATATATGAAAGATTATATCTAGTAACTGGTTAATACCTATAAAGAACCTACGTGGGACCCAATTGTATTTCATAATTTTTGACTGAACCGAATTCAATTCGTACAAATGTTTGGTTGAACTACTGCCCTGTACGGGAGAGAAGGTTCTACAGTCTGGAAATAAGAGAAGGAAAGCTATAATGTTTGGCCCTGTGCTTGCATCATCGTTCCTCCGATGATATCGACCATCACTCTCATAGACTTGCGTCGATTGAAGACCTGAACAAATCAACTTGGGATTTCAGTATACTGACGCTTAAAAGTTGATATTTTTTCCACAAATTTACTTGACTAACTAGGTCAATTTTAATGAAGACTTGGAAAAGTAGGTGGAGCATGGATATTAAAAAATGATCAAGATCCCATAAAATGCCCCTTTTTTTGTACTGTTTAATCATTATCCCCGTATTTTTGAATGTGTGCTAAAATATAAAAAAAAATAAGAAAAGGAAAGATTTATCTCACAATATATTGTCAATGCGAAAAAAAAAAAAAAAAATCTTCACGACAAGGCCCAATTTGCCCCTTCATTTGATGACACTTGAAGTCTATGAGTGGAGTAACTTTTTGCAAGCAACATGGACGACAGATTCACTAGAGAAAATCTTACCGCGTTCCCTACTTAAAAAGACGATGTGAAAGTAAAATGAATCTTGCTAACAAGTGTCCTAGAGACACTTGTTAAACATGCTTAATGCATAAAGATTTGATTTTCATAAT
This sequence comes from Eucalyptus leucophloia subsp. euroa, assembly GCA_017140325.1. Classification (NCBI taxonomy): domain Eukaryota; kingdom Viridiplantae; phylum Streptophyta; class Magnoliopsida; order Myrtales; family Myrtaceae; genus Eucalyptus; species Eucalyptus leucophloia. The sequence goes on from CM029478.1 coordinate 30,862,791, forward strand.
ATTAATTGTGTATGTCATGAGCTGCATTATAATTTGCGATATTTTGTTATTTTGTTACTTAACAAATGCCCTGCAGACATTCTTTAAATAAAATCCTAGTAAAATTTATTCTTGTACAAACGGAGCATCAACCTAGTAAAAAGTGAGTAAAACTCCCGAGAAGTTGAGCCACGTAGCATGCTTACGCACGAAATTCTTGGTAATTTGTTTTTGATTATCACTTTAGCAAATCTTTAATCCTAACATATCTCTAACTCTACATCTCTAGTCTTATGCAAATCTTGATTAAAAAAACCTATTATTGGTATACTTTCATTTTTTTATTCATAATTCTCTAAGAGAACTATGCATATTTGTGGTAATAAATGCTTTTAAAAAGATTATATATAGATTTTATCTCGAAATATCAGCAATTTCTATCTTTATATAAACTTGTTCAAGACAAGGTTTTGAAAGAATTTAACATTATAAGTATAAGGATACCTATCTTGTGATTGGCTCATATTTAACAAATTATATAATAAAATACCATGGACTCTTATTTGACAATTAAAGAATATTAAAATCTTGTCTGATATATAATTATATTAGATGATCAATCTCAAATTGGTCTCGTATTTGACAAATAAATATATTAGAAAATCAATGAAAAACTCCATCATCGCAGGACTATCTATCTCATTGTTGACTCACATTTTAGAGTAATCTATTTGAAAGATCAATCTCATTTTGGCTTCATACTTGACAAATAAATAATATTCAAATCATATTTATAGTAATATTACATGATCAATAAAATATTGAACTAATATTTGGCAAATAAACAATATTAAACGACCCAGGTCATATTGTATTTATATTTACGCACTTCGGCCACCAGCATTTTATGTTTCTTAGTCAATCTATATTCAAGTATTTTAAATCCAATTGCTCCCATGATTTTCTTGCCATCAACTTCAAGAACCTCGAAATTGAGCGAGCGACTTATTCTAGATTTCGTTTGCAGAACTCGAGATCAACCCCGTGCCTTTACTCAGTCGTCAACCATCCACAAACAACCAAAGCGGACGAGTCCAAAGGCGATTAATGTTCCATTTGTACGTGAAGGTTTGCGGGTCCTAGCCTGTCGATGTGTTCAATGTAGACTATTCAAAGTCTTGTGGAGATAATGCCGGTCTTCTGAGCAAAATGCGATAAAAGGAATACTTTTGCTAACAGAGAAGGAATACTTTTGCTAACATGATAATCTCCGTACAAAATGCTGACATGAAAAGATAAGAAACGAGAGAACGAGACTTATTAGCTTCTTGGTCCCCGCCACGATAACATCGTTCCCACAAATAGCTTCTCAGCTAATAATAATGCATAACGCAAGTCTTTTCTCGATAACATCATTTTCTATACTCCAAAGATTTAATGGTAACATGAATCGACGAGACGAGAGATAATTTCTGAATTACGAATTGTCATGCAAAGATGAAAATTTAAATTAAAGATTTTGTCAATATATTTTTTAGAAAGGATTTTCATGAGGGAAACAAAACTTTACATACGAAATGGTGGATCACACAACCAATTAGAGCGGGTTGCCTTAAAAAAGGATAGAGGCTGTGTGGTTCAGATGAATTCTGGACATATATGACAAGCACTCCATGTTTAACTGTTTCAAAACAATAGCGATATATGCATTGTCCATGATAGAGACGATAGATAATTTCGGAATTACGAATTGTCATGCTTAGATGAAAATTTAAATTAAAGATTTTGTCAATATATATTTTTAGAAAGGATTTTCATGAGGGAAACAAAACTTTACATATGAAATGGTGGATCGCACAACCCATTAGAGCGGGTTGCATTAAAAAAGGATAGAGGTTGTGTGGTTCAGATGAATTCTGGACATACATGACAAGCCCTCCATGTTTATCTATTTCAAAACGATAGTGACATATGCATTGTCCATGATTGAGACAAGAGATAATTTCAGAATTACTTACTGTTTCAACAACAATGAATTTGCGTGATGGTTATTGATTGATGACCGGTGCGGTTCTTGTCTTTTGAGCGACCAAAAACAAGTTGGAAGTTTGGAAACGCAGGTCGAGAGCACCTAATATCTAGGAATCTAATCCCTTCCATCCCTTGGATGGTTGTAAGCGATCATAGCAGGATTTACTCGTATTGATCCATCAATCGCACATGGCCATGACCATCCAACACGTACATCGACCATATGGGGATAGATCCAAACATATAATATCAAGTAATAATAAAAGTGCGCTCTCTGACGGGAAATTACTTGATGCATGAACAAATGTGATCTTCTCTATGTTATGACATTCATCATGGTGATTTAATCCAGCAATCATAAACTACTATAAAATAAAAATTATGTTAAGTAACTGGTTAGTGCGTATACATAACCTACATGGGACCCAATTGAATTTCATAATTTTTGACTGAACCGAATTCAATTCGTACAAAAATAAGGTTGAACTGCCGCCCTTGTAAGGGAGAGAAGGTACTATAATCTGGAAATGAGAGAAAAGGCATGCTAAAATGAGTAACCCCATAGTTGCATCATCATCCTCCAATAATATCAACTATCACTCTCATAGACTCGCTTTGACTTAAGACCGGAGCAAATCAATAACTTGTGGTTTGAGTTACCGACACTTAATTTATCAATTTTTCATGGATTTACTTGACTAACTAGGTCAATATTAATGAAGGCTTGGAAAAGTAAGTCGAGCATGGATATTAAAAATGATTAAGATCCCATAAAATGCCCTCTTAATCTGAAGAGCAAGATAACTACTGTGATTGAGATTCATCATTTTGTACTGTTTACTCATTATTCCTGTACTTCTGAATGTGAGCTATTCTTTTTTTTTTTTTTTTTTTTTTTTTTTTAAAGTAAAGATTTATCGTGCAATATTGTCAACGAGAAAAAAAAAATTCTTCACAACAAGGACGAATTTTCCCTTCATTCGATGGCACTTGAAGCCCCTAGATGGAGTAACTTTTTGCAAGCAACACGGATGACAGAGTCACTAGAGAAAATCTGATTGCGCCCCCCACATAAAATGAGAAGTGAAAATAAAATGGATCATGCTAATAAGTGTCCTCGATATACTTGTTAAACATATTTAATGCAGGAAGATTTGATTTTCAAAATATTAATTGTGTATGTCACAAAAATAGTCAATGCAGTATTTTGTTATTTTGTTACTTAATAAGTGTCCCATGGTCACCTTTTAAGTAAAATCCAAGTAAAATTTATTCTTGTGCAAGCAGAGCATCAATCTAGTATGAGAGTGGGTAAAACTTGCGCAAAATTGAGCCATATAGCACACTTACGTATAAAACTCTATGTAATTTGTTTTTGATGATCACTTTAGCAAATCTTTAATCCTAACATATCTAACTCTACATCTCTCGTCTTATGCAAACTTTTATAATAAGATCTATTACTGGTGTACTTTCATATATTCTTATCCATAATTCTCTAATAGAACTATGCATATTTTCAGTAATAAATGCTCTAATTTTTTTTTTTGTATATATAGATTCTATCCCGAAATACCTGCAATTTTTATCTTTAAAGAAACTTGTTCAAGACAAGGTTTTGAAAGAATTTAACAGTATAGGGATACTATCTCATAATTGGCTTATACTTAACAAATAATACATTAAAGGATTAAAAGATCAAACTCATATAAGGCTCATATTTGACAATTAAAGAATATTAAAATCATATATGAGAAGTAATTATATTGCATGATCAATCTCAAATTGGTCTCATATTTGACAAATAAATATATAAGAAGATCAATGAAAAAATCCATCATCACAGGACTATTTATCTCATCGTTTACTTACATTTTGGAGTAATCTATTTGAAAGATCAATCTCATATTGGCTTCATATTTGACCAACGAATAATATTAAAATCATGTTTAGAGTAATATTACATGATCAATAACATATTGAACCAATATTTGGCAAATAAAAAATATCATCTTTACATATTGTATTTATATTTACGCACTTCGGCCTCCAGCATTTTTTTGTTTCTTTGTCAATCTAGATTCATGTATTTTAAGTGCCATTGCTCGCATGATTTTCTTGCCATCAACTCCAAAAACCTTGAAATTGAGCGAGCGGCTCATTCTAGATTTCATTTGCAGAATCCAAAATCAACCCCGTGCCTTGACTAGGTCATCAAACGTCTGCGAAGAATCAAAGTTCCAAAGTCGATTAATGTTCCATTTGTACGTGAAGGTTTACGGGTCCTAGTCTGTGGATGTGTTTAGTGTAGACTATTCAAACTCTTGCGGAGATAATGCCAGTCTTGTGAGAAAACGCGTTAAAAGGGACACTGTTGCTCACATGATAACCTCTATGCGAAATGCTAAGATGAAAATATAAGAGACAAGAGAACGAGACTCATTAGCTTCTTGGTCCCCGCCATCATAACATCCTTCCCGCGAATAGTTTGTCAGCTAGTAATAATTCACAGCACAAGTCTTTTCTCAATAGCATCATCATTTTCTGTACTCCAACGATTTAATGGTGACGCGAATTGACAATAAAACGAGACGAGATAATTTCTGAATTACATAGAGAAAGACTTATAATGTCTTATGCTAATAGGAATTGACGTGAACTGTAAACACTATCATGAATTGTCTAGCTTTGATGAAATTTTAAATTAAAGATTTTGCCAATATAATTTTTAGAAAGGATATTCATGAGAGAAATAAAACTTTATATATGAAATGCCAGATCGCACAACCCATTAAAGCGGGTTGCGTTATAAAAAGCATAGAGGCTGTGTAGCATGATCTTCATATGGACATTACAATTGTAGGTAGATTTAAATTTAAGGGTTTTTTTTTTTTTTTTTTTTTTGCAGATAAATTTAAGGGGTTGATTAAGGGATTTCGATTGGCATTGAGTATACTAATGAAACATCTTTTGTTTTTTCATTTGGTTTGTTCATGAAGGGAATCAACATAGTTGCTGGAAATAAGAAACTCAAAGTTTCCATTTTTTTTCCTTAACTATGGCTTTTTTTGCACCATAGGGCCAAAAATCAGGGAGTCCCACGCTTTCTTAATCTCTTTCTGAAATGGTCTGAACTCAATTTCCTAATTTCTCAAATTAAAACCCTATTCCCCCAAATTTAGGTGGAGAATGTCGAGCGTCAATGATGGTAGGATCATAGGGAGAGACCGCGATGCTGATGGAGAACACAGAGAGAGAGAGAGAGAGAGAGAGAGAGAGAGAGAGAGAGAGAGAGAGAGAGAGAGAGAGAGAGAGAGAGAGAGAGAGAGAGAGAGAGAGAGAGAGAGAGAGAGAGAGAGAGAGAGGAATTTCAAGAGAATTAGGAGGGATGATTAGGGCACAGTTTGCCCTTGGAGATGTCCCTTTTTTCCCCCTTCTTCTAGGATGACTAGAGATTTGAGTCCCATTGTTCAGTACTATTTACTTATTATACCCCAATGGCACACACTAAACTATTTAGAAAAGCAAAAGATATTATTTTACAATATATTGTCAATCACAAAAAACAAAAGAAAAAAGAAAAAGAAAAAATTGTTCACAAAAGGCCTCCATTCATGGGAAAACATTGTCCAACTTTAAGGCATTGGACTGGACTAAGGAGCTTCAGGAATGACATTCCATCTATAAATATGTCATCCATCCTGCTAACATTATGTAGACTTGAACCATCTTCCACCTCCCAAAAACCGTACATACCCCCCAAAATCATGGTTTCTTCATTATTGCTGTCTATCATGTCTCCTTTATATGTCTTCTTCTTCTTCTTCTCCTTGCTCTTCTTGGTCGGCACCACTTCACTTCAAGGGGCAAGCGTTTCTGCTTCCTCCACTTCTTTGTCCACTGTCCACATGACCGAGAATAAGGATGAAGTAGAGGCTCTCTTGAATTGGAAATCTACTTTTGACAACCATAGCCAATCTCTCCTCTCTTCATGGCATGGCGACAATCCTTGTCGCTTTACTGGTGTCACTTGCAACTACTATGGAGCCATCGTCCATCTAAATCTTTCCTATTTCAGTTTGAGAGGAACTCTAGATGGCCTTGACTTCTCATGCTTAACCGGTGTGATTAGCTTTGAACTCGCCAACAACTCAATCTATGGCTCCATCCCCTCAAGTATTGGTAACCTTTCCAAACTCACCTCTCTTGATCTTCGCTTCAATGAACTGTCCGGGAAAATTCCTCCAAGTATAGGTATGTTGGAGAGTCTTCATTATTTGTACCTTTGTGCCAACAACTTGAGTGGACGTATTCCTACCTCTCTTGGAAAATCAAGCAATTTAGTCGAACTAAGAATTTCGCAAAATAATTTATCTGGTTCTATTCCACAAGAAATATGCAACTTGAGGAGATTGACGGTTCTTTCCCTATGGGGAAATAGATTGTTAGGATCCATTCCTTTAGAAATCGCAAAACTCACTTCTCTCCATAAACTTTACCTGTATTCCAACAATCTCACTGGCGCAATTCCTCATTCCATTGGAAACTTGTCAAATTTAAGCATATTTGACATTTCACAGAATGCCATTTCTAATTCCATTCCACAAGAAATATGCAACTTGAGGAGCTTGACAGTTCTTTCCCTATGGGGGAATAGATTGTCAGGATCTATTCCTTTAGAAATCACGAGACTCACTTCTCTCCATGAACTTTACCTGTCATCCAACAATCTCACCGGCTCAATTCCTCATTCCATCGGAAACTTGTCAAACTTATCTATGCTTAACCTCTTCCAAAATAATTTGGTTGGTCCAGTCCCTACTTCTCTTGGAAAATTGGGCAACTTAACAATATTATCCATTTCACGAAATACCATTTCTGGCTCCATTCCACAAGAAATAAGCAACTTGAGGAGCTTGACGCTTCTTTTCCTATGGGGAAATAGATTGTCAGGATCCATTCCTTCAGAAATTGCAAGACTCACTTCTCTCCATAAACTTGATCTGTCATCCAACAATCTCACTGGCTTAATTCCTCATTCCATTGGAAACTTGTCAAATTTATCTATGCTTAACCTCTTTCAAAATTATTTGGCTGGTCCAATCCCTACTTCTCTTGGAAAATTGGGCAACTTAAGCATATTAGATATTTCACAGAATGCCATTTCCGGTTCCATTCCACAAGAAATAAGCAACTTGAGGAGCTTGACACTTTTTTCCCTATGGGAAAATAGATTGTCAGGATCCATTCCTTCAGAAATCGGGAGACTCACTTCTCTCCAAAAATTGCACCTGTCATCCAACAATCTCACTGGCTCAATTCCTCATTCCATCGGAAACTTGTCAAATTTATCTATGCTTAACCTCTTTCAAAATTATTTGGCTGGTCCAATCCCTACTTCTCTTGGAAAATTGGGCAACTTAAGCATATTAGATATTTCACAGAATGTCATTTCCGGTTCCATTCCACGAGAAATATGCAACTTAAGGAGCTTGACACTTTTTTCCCTATGGGAAAATAGATTGTCAGGATCCATTCCTTTAGAAATCGTGAGACTCACTTCTCTCCAAAAATTGCACCTGTCATCCAACAATCTCACTGGCTCAATTCCTCATTCCATCGGAAACTTGTCAAATTTATCTATGCTTAACCTCTTTCAAAATTATTTGGCTGGTCCAATCCCTACTTCTCTTGGAAAATTGGGCAACTTAAGCATATTAGATATTTCACAGAATGTCATTTCCGGTTCCATTCCACGAGAAATATGCAACTTAAGGAGCTTGACGGATCTTTCCCTATGGGGAAATAGATTGTCAGGATCCATTCCTTCAGAAATTGGAAAATTGGGCAACTTAAGCATATTAGATATTTCACAGAATGCCATTTCCGGTTCCATTCCACAAGAAATATGCAACTTGAGGAGCTTGACGGTTCTTTGCCTATGGGGAAACATGTTTTCTGGGTCCTTGCCTTCTGAATTTAATAGGTTAACCCATTTGACTCGCTTGGATATAAGTGACAATGAACTAGAGGGCGAACTGCCAAAAGATGTGTGCCTTGGGAGATCATTAGTAAATTTTGCTGCCTTCAAAAATCATTTCACGGGGCCCATCCCAAGAAGCTTAGAGAGTTGTAGTACATTAATTAGATTGAGGCTAGAAGAAAACCAACTTACTGGAAGCATAACAGAAGCTTTCGGAATATATCCGCATCTATATTATGTGGACTTAAGCCACAATCATTTGAACGGTGAACTTTCATGGAAATGGGAGCATTGTCCTAATTTGACGAGCTTAAGGATATCAAACAACAAAATTTCTGGTGAGGTACCTGCAATATTTGGAAGGATGGCTCAGTTACAATCACTAAAACTTTCTTCAAATTTTTTAAGTGGGGAGATTCCAGGGGAATTGGGAAGTCTACCGATGTTGTTTGAACTCGATCTAAGCAGCAATTTTATCACAGGAAATGTCCCGACTGAGATTGGACTTTTATCTCATTTGGCACATCTGAACTTGGCATTAAACAATTTGAGCGGATTGATTCCAGTGCAGCTAGGCTCATGCAAAAGCTTGTTGACCTTGAACATGAGCAAAAACAAACTTTGGACAAGCATTCCTCCAGAGATAGGCAATGCACAGTTCCTTGAGGTTCTTGACATAAGTCATAATTTGTTGACTGGAAACATACCGGGAGTACTTGGACAGTTGAGAATGTTACAAGTTCTAAATATTTCCCACAATAGCCTTTCTGGTTCTATTCCACGTACTTTTAGTGATATGTCAGCCTTAACTTCCATCGATTTATCCTACAATAACTTGGAAGGTCCTCTTCCAAATGTCAAAGCTTTCAATGAGGCTCCATTTGAGGCAATGCAACATAACAAAGGGCTTTGTGGAAATGTTAGTGGTCTACCGAAATGCAATTCTATTAAGAGCAAGAAACCCAATTCCCATGTTAGAGTTAGAATCACAATTATCCTCTTTTTCTTGTTGTTGGGAATTATCCTTCTCTCTTGCACCTTGGTCATTCTTATAATCATCAATCGTCATCGAAGAAGAATTATCAGGAGAGAGAACAACGATCGGGCAAATGATTTGGATTTCATGCATGTTTTGAGTTATGATGGCAAAGTTTTCTATGATCGAATCTCCGAGGCTACAGAAGGATTTGACTCGAAGTACTATGTCGGCAAAGGAGCATATGGAATTGTTTATAAAGCCAATATATCGGAAGGTCAAACGTTTGCTATAAAGCAAACCTCATCATCCCAAGACAATAGTGAAATTGTTGATTTGGTACCATTTGAAAGGGAAATTCAAGCTTTAAAAAATCTACGCCATCGTAATATCGTGAAATTTTATGGCTTCTGCTCTCATGCGCAACGTTGTTTTTTGGTGTATGAGTACATTGAAAGAGGAAGCTTGAGAACAAATTTGAACGATAATGAAAGAGTAGTTGAATTTCATTGGGACAAGAGGGTAAATGTGGTCCGAGGAGTTGCGGATGCTTTGTCCTATATGCATCACGAATGTTCACCTCCATTGATTCATCGAGACTTGACCAGTAACAATGTTCTATTGGATCGCAATTATGAGGCTCGTGTTTCTGATTTTGGCACTGCAAGACTATTGAGGCCAGATTCATCAAATTGGACTATTGTTGCTGGCACCATAGGGTATATTGCGCCAGGTACTTAGTAATTTTTTCAAATTCGCTAGCATTTAGTGTCAAACATCCCTTCTTTTGTTATTTAATCTTCTTATGGAAATTTTTTTTATGCATGTAAAGCATTCAAGTTTAATGTTGATTAGAAAGCCTTCTACTTTCCTAATAAGGAAGAATTGGCAAAAGAGGTAAAAATTATAGTCCATCCATCTCAAGGATATGAAATTTGTGTTACCTAAATGACGCGAGCATCAAACAAAATCCTTTGAATGCCCCTGAAGCGTAAACTCCCATGCTTAAATCAATGGTGTAAGCACAAATTAAGCAGAAATTTGTACTTGTAACTATTGCCTCATGGGAAGCAATGTTGTCAATTTGAAATAAGATATGATCAAGGTTATAAAAAAAAACTGTGAATTCCCACTCGCAGAGCTGGCTTATTCTTCGATTCCTACCGAGAAGTGTGATGTATATAGCTTTGGAGTCGTCGCATTAGAGACAATCATGGGAAAGCATCCAAGAGATCACATCTTTGGGGAATGTTCATCATCCACCCAAACTAAATCGGCGATGTTGTTGAAGGATGTGTTGGATCAACGTCTCTCGCCTTCTAGACTTTGTCTTCGAGATGCGCAAGACGTAGTCTCAATCGCCAAGCTAGCGTTCATGTGCTTGCAAGCAGATCCGCAGCTTCGACCGACTATGGGACAAGTCTCGCGTGAGCTTCGCGTTCAAGTACCCCTAGAAACGCCACTCTCTACTATCACCTTAGAGCAACTTCACAGGACTTGGTAAGTTTTGAAGTTACTTTTTCATGTGCTATTGTGTTTGATCTTTAGTCATGATGATGATCGGCTTTTAAATACTTTCTTAGCTCTCACTAATCCTAATTGTGTGATTTACGATGTTCACTGCAGAGCTAGCTTCAACGTTGCATGAATAGTGCAATGTTTAAGTTTGGAATCGTGGCACAAAAAATAATTAGGGACGGCTTTCGGGGAGATCTAATTTCATGATTATTTCCAACTTTTTGCAAAGCGATCAGCAAGTGAATTTGCAAAATGCATAACATTGACATCTTTTCCTTCTTTCAATCGAGATGTAACAACATGTAGTTTTTATTGCTAGAAGAGATAATAATACCAGTAGCGTGTGCAATTTTTTGATATATAGTGTCATAATTGAACTTTCAATTTGGTCATTCATCTTACTTTTCATTGATGTGCACTATCGTCCTAAAACTTTCGGTTAGTCCAATGAGATGCTAATATATTTTGATATGTTTATTTTCATTCCTTCAATGATTAATTTAAATGAAATTTGGCATGGACATCAATATAAGAAAGCTAATGTTTGATGGAGAAAAGTACGTGAATTTTGCACTCGTCATTTTGACTTGAAATTGGAAAACTATAAACAATTGATTTCAGATTGATTGTGCAATTCGTCGTTCACCCTTTTCCGCTATTTGACATTATTAAAGTCGCTACTTTTAAAACTTTGAAGATGGGGAATAAAGATGAGAACAAAAAGTTATTTGTCTTCCCCTTTCGTACGTTTTCGAAAAACGTTAATTAATTTAAAGAAATTCTTTTTTGGCCAAATAATTTGAAGGACTTATTTAAAAATGCCCTTTTTACATGTCCAATCCCACCACAAATTCATGTATCTGCAATTACTTTGGGGATTAACGATTTCAAGATCATTAGGTTCGCTTCACATGAGAAGAGGATAGCTAACGTTTTTGCAGTACTTTCGCATAATAGCTCAGCAAAATTAATCCCCCTGAATATCGTTGCTCATTGCTGACTACTGGCTCTTGCTAAGGGGATTTGATCTCTTTTTCTTCATAATTAGCGCAATGTGCTTATAACTGATATATCAATAAATAGTGAGAACCGGACCGATGAATCTTGTTGCATCAGCCTTTAAAGTTACCATCTTGATAACGAAATTATTTTTGCCAGGGTGTTATATATACTGGCGAAATTATCATGACAACTAGCAAGTACAAAAACGAAATACATGTTGTAGTACGAAAGACTCAAACTTAAACCAATACATCTCATTATAAAATCAAATAACACCATACAATTTGCGCCCATTGAAGTCCAAGTACATAAGAATCAGACTTAGATAAATACAATCTCATAAAAAAATTATAGCCTAATAATTAAAAACACCATACTAAGCAGACCAATAAAAACACATTTATTTTATAACTAGAATACAAACAAATACACTTTCATAACATTTAGTACAAACAACAACAAAAAAATACAAATCTCAATGACTCATTTCAAGAGAGGAGGTAGAACTCAGGTTAACCATTTCAACGAAATATTTACCTCAGTGCCTTTTCACATGGCCCGTCCTACCATTAGGAATTCATAGCACATACCATGCAGATGACCTTCTCACAATTGGGGAGGTCAATGATGTTGAACATCTTCCATAAATTCGATCCTCATCAAAAAAAAAAAAAAAAAAAAATTCGAGTTGGTGAGCCACACATAAATTTAACAATTTTATTAGGGGCTTTATCACATGCAAAATTAGGATTCAATTTTTAATCCCTCAATAAAAATAATATCCATTAAAATTGCATTGCATATAGACACTTAGAAATGTTTGCATCACTAGTATTAAAAATTTTAAAAAATTTTTATTATCATTACAATATTTTTAAAATATATATATTTTTTAAAAGAAAAAAAAAAAGCAGGAAAACCAGGCCAGGGACAGGTCGGCCCGGCCTTCTTTCTTTTCCTTCTTCTTCCTCCTCTTTCTCGATTAGGCCAAGTCCATTTTTTCTTTCTTTCCCGCCAAGCCCGGCCTTCTCCTTTTCTCTCTGGCTCCCTTCCTTTTGTCCTGAACCTTGGCTGGAGTGAGGGAGGAGACAGAGAGGACGGCACGGGAAAGGAGACCAGAAGATGCAAAGAGGGCGTCGACCTGGAGTTAATGGTCGGGGCCAGGCGGGCCAGGGACAGCCGGGATGTTCGAGGCCATGCGCGCCGGTGCTTAAAAGCGAGAGAGGGAGAGTCGGCCAAAGGGTTTTTTTTTTTTTTTTTTTTTTTTTTTTTTCAGAGAAAGAGAGACGGATAGAGAGTGAGATGAAGAGCGAGAGAGCTTGAAGCCGCCTGGGTTGAGCGACCTCTAGCCGACGCCCTCGAGCGCAAGACTTCTCGTTCCCAAACCTCGGCATTTCCGATGAGTTTCTTTTCAGTTCAAACCCGCCGTTCCTGAGGATCTCGGCTCGGAGACATCGCGAGGCGGCCGACTGAAGTTCGATTTGTCTCGAACTGGCCCTCGTGCCGCCATCTTCGAGCCGAGTAGGGGTTTTTGTGACTGAGACTCATCCCCCACGAACCCTCTTAGCACTGCCCTGTTTTGCTGATAGAATAGCCAAGCGAGTTGTCTCCGTTTCTTGAGTTTTTTGTGTGCAACTGAGTCGATTTGTTTGATGTTGAGCAGTTCCATGTGTTCGCTCGGGTCTAGGTCCGGGTTCGAGTCCTAAGAAGTGGCCAGCGTCGTTCTCCTCACTTCTTGCCCACCACGTGCTTGACGAAATGCTTGAACCGAACCTGTGTACACCTCTCTTTGTGCTCTGCATTCCGACTGCCATGCGTTCGTGATAATGCCTAAACAGAGCTGCGTCCTTGTTCGAAGAGGGTCTTCGGAATCAAAACATCTAAAAATTTTAGAAAAATTATAACTTTCGACTTCAGATCATTCAGTTAGCGTTTGTTTACCTGAGATTTGAGTTTGCGGTTATACATTTTTATGTCTAAAGATCGGATGTGTCGGTTTGTCGATCCATGAGTGTTCTCCTTTTACTGGAAAAGAGCGTGTGCCTATTCATGAGAGGAGAAGTCGGCATTGAAGTGGCCGTGAGTTGCGAGCAATGGGCTTGGTAGGTTTAATGAGATTTGGGTTTTTGGTTGATTGAGAGAGCTTGGGTTGGTGTGGGCTCAAACAGATTCTAGGCCTTAGTTTTAGACGTAGGGGCAGCTTGGTATTCTGCTGGTTGGCCAAGAGAGAGATCGAGAAAGAGGAAGCAACCGAGAGAGAGTGAGCCTTGAATGAGAGGGAGGGAGAGGAACGTTGGCTCAGCGACGCCTAGTGAAGCCCACTCTTCCCGACTGGCTGAGCGACTGCAGCCGGCGATGCCACACCCACGTGGTAAGCCCGTGTCCCCATTCGCCCGCCTTGATCGAACCGTCGGAGTGAGGCTTTTTGGCCCGGACTTGCTCATGCCTCTCTCTCTCTCTCTCTCTCTCTCTCTCTCTTTCTTCAGCGCTGGTCATGCTCGACTCGTTGGCTCCGGTGGCTTATGCACCGCCTGCAGTGTATGCTTCTATGCACCGATGAGTGTGAGTGAGTTTCAAAGCAATTGAAAGCAAATTTTTAGTGTTTGTAATATTGAGAAGTTGGAGCGAATTTTTAACTCTTTTGAGGGGCGAAATGCAGTTAGGTTCATGTATGACTTTTCGCATATTTCTGAAGAAGTGATAAAAGCAGTGTTTTAACCGAGGTACTATGTTTCGCCATGCAGGCTAATGTTATGCATAATTAAGAACTATTGATGAAATTATGAGCAAGTATTCGAAAGATCTTAACAAGGACAAACAAATCCCGTTCATTCTAGCCCTTCCATCTTCTACATAAATCGCGAGTTAGCTACGTCAGCCTCACTACTAACTAATTCCCCTATTTTGACAAGATTCAACCCATCCTGCAGTTTGTCTGCAAACTAAGGGGGGGAAAGGACCTGAACAAGAATAGTACATTTACAAGAGACGCATGCCGGTGGCTAGTCGCTACAGGTGACGGTGACAGGAGCTCTCCTCCACTCGATTTCTCTTACACTTTAACTATGTTGCAACCCCACATCAGAATGCAAATCCCATGCATGGCATTAAGTATTTTCTTGGAAAATATCAAGCTTCAGCTGATTTAAAATCCCATAATAACTTGATCATCCAAAACAATAGAAACCCCCGCATGTTAGGTAGTTGAAAGAAAGGTCGCCACTAGGATTCCTAAACAAGGAAGCATAGTCAAATGAAGCTTATGCTGATGCCTTCAATACAACTAGTTTCCCTCGGTTGAGCTAGGTGTTCCAGGAAGCTAATTTATACTAGTTTATCGTAATGGAACTCATTTCCTTGTCAAAATAAATCAGAAAAATGTTGTCAAGGGTTTTGAGGCAACCAATACCTTAGCGACCAAGCCTCCCGGTGCTCACACTTATCAGTTATCACTCCAGATTAATATATGGCTGCTCCCAAGGTAATCCCTTCCGTGCTGTCTTCTTCTAATTGCACTCAATTTCCCAGCGCAATGTGTTGTTGCGATGCCTAACAAAAGGAGTAAGTCAAGCACTTGTCGGCCAAAAAGAAAATAGTGTTGTTGCGATGCCTAACAAAAGGAGTAAGTCAAGCACTTGTCGGCCAAAAAGAAAATAGGAAACGATAGCACTTAGATTTGAGGACATTATTTGCAGTATAAAGACCCATTACCATTGGATTCACGATTGTCATTCCTTTTAATTTTTGAGTTCAATTGGACCCGTTTGTCCAAAACCAATGTCGATTGAACTCAATAAGAAAGCAAATTCAATCGAAGCTTGAGCTCACATGCTGAAAATACTATAAATTTGAGAACCAAATTATTTCTCTATTCCTCACATTGACAAATGTGAAGTCGGGAAAGATCTTGTTTATTTGTTTGTGACGTGTCTAACGTGCTTAAAGCATTTTGGTTGTATGAAGGTCGGATGAAAAAATGAATATTATACTAGATATTAGAAAGCTTCAAACAATGTTTTATGGCATCTTTTAAGCATCTAAGTTAAGAGGCTGTTTAGTTAAGCTTTTTAAAAGTGAAAAAAGCAATTTCTTGCTTTTCAGCTAAATATTTAAAAATCATTTAAATTTCAAAATAAAATATATGATAACTTTGTTTGTGAATTTATGTATTCAGTATTTGTATATTGTGAGAAAACTTTGAATGTTTCGGGTTAAGAAAAGGTAAAAGTACGTCTATCAAAATATTTAGAGGAAGTAAAGAACAAAAAGTAAATATCTATTCATGGTTTTAATTAAACTACATGATCCTCGTATGGGCATTACAATTGTACGTAGATTGATATCCAAGGGGATGGTTAAGTGATTGTGTTGGTGCTGAGTAAATTTTGGATATGCAAGTGCTAATGAAACATTATCTATTCATTAATTTAGTTTATAAAGATAATCAACAGAGTTGTAAATGTTTTATGATAAGGGAAAATGACACAAATAGTTTATGAAGTTTGGCCCAATATATAATGTCATCGCTTAGCTTTTAATTTATTCAATATAGTCATTGAATTTTAGTCTAATGTACAACAACATCCCTGAACTTTTAACCTGTTTAATGTAATCCTTGAAATTTTGGTAAATACATAATCTAGTCCTTGAACTATATGAGAATGTTCAATATTATCCATGAACTTAAGTTAATGGAATGATAACATTGGATATCTTTGTAAAGTTCAGGGACTAGATTAAACTCCACATTACATATTGGGCTAAAATTTATGGACAATATTGAATAAATTAAAGGCTGAGAGAAGACATTACATATTTGACCAAAGTTCAAGAATTATTTGTGTAATTTCTTGTGAATATAATAGAGAAGAAATTCATATCAAAGTTCCACTTTTTATTAATCATGGCATTTGTTCCCCATGAGGCAATTTCAAGAGTCTTGCGCTTTCTTAATTTTTGTCCGAAATGGTCTAAATTCAATTTTCAAAATTGCCAAATTAAACCCTAATCCCCAGAATGTGGTGGCCGCCTTCAATGCACTTGATCAAAAAAGAAAATTTTCATCTATCTATTTATAATTTTTTATTACCAATCCATGTCTCTCGAAATCCTAATCTCTGCTTTTGCATGGAATATTTTAAGAGAAAAAGTGTGAGATAGTGACCGGATTACCTTGAAAATTTTAAATCTTTATGGATTACAGTATTTTATATAGACATTACAATAAAACACGAATGATTATGAGCTAAGAATTTTTTTTCAACGGATTATAGCAGTAAAGGCGATGTAGACTCAAATTGGATTTTAGGTCTAAATTTTGACTGAAGTCCCTCATAATAAAAGCATACCTATTTTAAATTTTCCAATGGGGCAGGATTTTATTCTGGTCCATCACGTGTAGCACGGAGACAGTCCATGACTCGAGGAATTAAGTCCATAAAGACTAAAAAAGAAACAACTTACCGGTTGAAAAAAAAAAGAGGGAAAAAAAGGAAACGATACCTTCAAAAATGGAGGATGTTAGAGCATGACGATTCCATTCAACTAGATCCAAGATTGCGAAATTGAATCGCTCTGCACTAACAATAACATAATCAGACCATTTGAAGGGTAGAATTGAAAAGAAGACGAAAAAGTGAAGGTCTTCATGGTCAAGGCCCTCCACTTGATTAAGACAAATTCATTGGAATAAAGAAAATTGGGGAAAAAGAAAAGAAAGATAAATCCTTCACCATCGAATTCGAATGCAATAAATCTTAGTCATTCAATAAATGTGACTGTGATTTTTACCATTCGATCTAATGTTGAAGGATCTGCATTTTAATTCTACCCATCATGAGTAACATGATTGGAAAGTTCTTTCATCATTAAATGATACGTATGTGTTTTTTCGAGTGGGGCAGGACTTTATTTGGGGCCGGTCACATGTAACATGATGAGAAACCATGACTCACAGAGAAGAGCTAGCCCATGAAGACCATAAAAGCAAGTCAAGAACCTATAGGTCGAAAGAAGAGAAAAAAGGACATGATAACTTGTAATAATTGAGAACATGATAGCATGGTAACTCCTTTCCATTGGATCCTTGATCGTCATTACTCTAATTACTGAGTCCAATCAAATTATAAAATTTCCATAGCTTTGGACTAACAATAATATAATTAGACCATTTAAGGAGAAAGGAGGGGGGGGATTCAAAAGTAGGTGAAAAAGTTAAGAGGATTTCATGATCAATGCCCTCCGTATGATTAAGACAAATTGATTGGAAAAAAGAAAACTGGGCCAAATCAAAGGTAAAGTTGACGTTGATTTTGTTCTTTACGAGGATTTCATGCATTCATACCTTCTTGAGTGTTTTAGGGGTTGAAGACTCGGTGAGCAAGAGCAGAGGAAGCTCCACACAAAATGAGACGCACTGCTTTCGAAATGTGAAAAAGTTAAGAGGACTTCGGGTCCATTTGGTTTAACTTTGCGGAAATGACTTTGAGAAAACGAAAATATCTTTGAGGTAAAGGGGTTTTTCGAAATGCTACACCATTTGATAATTTGCAATCTCAAATAGGATTGAAAAATAACTTTAGCATAAACACCGTTTGGCAAAACTCACATTTGAAATTTACTTTTGCTATTTTTTTTTTAATGTCTGAAAATCAAATCCAGTGGCCGGCTAATTGCCGGCCAATTGCTGGACTACCAAATCTGGCCTCCAGACCGCCAAATCTGGCGGCCTGAGGTCATGCGGACCCAGGCAGTGTCGCCTGGCTCGCACGACCCAGGCTATGCCGCTTGGGTCGCGAGTCGCGCCACCCTAGGCGATGGTCACCGGGGACGCGTGACCCCCAAGCGGCGATGGCGGGTTCTAGAGAAGCCCAACTCTTAGGTGGTGAAGACAAAGATGAATGAGGAAGAAGATGAACAGTGATGGTGATGAAGAGTGAACTTGCATTTTCAAAATGCCCAATGCTCAAAACTGGTCCGGACTTGCTTTTGGCTTTCGGCATTGAGAATGCTAATATTTGGCCAATGAGCTTTCAAAAATGTTTGCAAAACACAAAATATTTTCCCCAAGGGGCTTTGGGGACCTAAAGCCCCTTGGGAAAGCTAAACCAAACGGGGACTTCATGATCAATGCCCTCCACAATGATTTAAGACAAATTGATTGGAAAAAAGAAAATTGGGGCAAATCAAAGATAAAGCTAAGGTTGATTTTGTTCTTTATGAGGATTTCATGTGTTCATACCTTCATGAGTGTTTTAGGGGTTGAAGACTTGGTAAGCAAAAGCAAAGGAAGACCCACACAAGATGAGTTCTAAATGTGAAAATGTGAAGAGGATTTCATAATCAACACCCTCCACATGATTAAGACAAATTAATTGAAAAAAAGAAAACTAGGGCAAATCAAAGATAAAGCTGATGTTGATTTTGTTCTCTACGAGGATTTCATGTGTTTATACCTTCATGAGTGTTTTAGGGGTGAAGACTTGGTGAGCAAAAACAGAGGAAGGCCCACACAAGATGAGTTGCACTCCTTTCAAAATGTGATCCCTTTTAAAATGATTTCAAACTAAAAATTTCACAGAAAAAAAAAAAAAAAGGAATTATGTGGGAAGAGGAAGCTCCATTGAGCCAGAAGACGTGAGACTTGCAAAGAGCATCTACTTGAGCTTGAAAGAACCGGAAGAAGAGTGCCATTAACCAATATACTGAAAATTATGAAAACATTGCATGTGAATTCGCATATCATTATTTGTATATTGAGAAAATTTCCAACTTTTTGGGTTAAGAAAAAGAAAAAAGTGTGTCCATCGCAAAATGTAGATGAAGTAAAGAATGAAAAGTCAATGTCTATTTATGTGGTTTTAATTAAACTACGTGATACTCGTATGGACATTACAATTGCACGTGTATTTAACTTCAAGGTGTTGGTTAAGTAATTCCGTTGGTGCTGAGTTACTTTCGGAGATCTGAATGCTTACGAAACACTATTTACTCATTTATTGTGTCCGTGAAGATAATCAGAGTCGCTGCAATAATAGAGAAGAAACTGACATCAAAGTTCTATTATGTCTCAATCATGACTTTTCTACACCATAAGGCGAAATCGGGGAGTCCCACGCTTCCCTAATTTCCTCCTAAATGGTCGGAATTAAATCTCCAAATTTCCCAATCAAACTGATTAAAAAAGGAAAAGATTTGATCTCTCAATAAGGCCGCATTTGCAAAGAACTGGGCATTTGTTGTGCACCTGAACTGGGATTGGTTGGTTTGGCTTTGAGTCACCTGTAGCTATGCTCTAAATTATGTAGTTTTATTGCTCTGACTTATAGAGTGCAATGGCGTAAAAAATTATTCTCATTTGCCCAATCTTACGTAGCCGGCTTAGTTATTGTCGCTGCTGCTGCTGTTCCTATGATTGATCTTTTTGGAGTCAAATTTGGAAAAGATTATAATCCAATTTGTCTTCTCGACATTATGTTCCGCACATATATGTGCAGGACCTGAAAAGGCTGCTAATCTAATCTGCACTTGAAATTTGTGCTTGGTGCAGACTATCTGTAAAGGGACAATATGAGATTGCCAAAGAAAAAAAAATTGTAAAAATGATCCACAATGGCACCGGTCATGTCACGTAAAATGGTTGATGTCCACTTCAGTGATTTTCAATCAAATTAGTTGGAATGATTAAATTGGTATCTCATTAAAAAGATTTAAAATTAAATTGACCAAATTAAAAGATTTTACCTTAAATTAACCATATTAAAATATTTTAAATTAAATTGATATAAATGTAATAGATTTAAAACTTTTCTTTTTGATAATATCCGCTCAATAATGTGTCAGCGTATGAGTTTTAGTCTTTCTTTGGCTGTGAATGTTTGACGGGCGACTCCGCTCAGAGGTCCAAAAACATCAAACAGGAAGGGGGGCGAATAGCTGGGTACAAGTCATGCTTGGTATGGGGTCCATTCATATACAACCTTTTTGTTGCCAGGAACCTCCTACGGGATTGTTGACAGAAGACATGATTCCTGTATGCTGTAACGGGAAAAAATTGACACTGGATGATGGAGAAACGATAAGCCATTGGTTATCACGAGCGTCTAAGTAGCATCTGTTTTTTTCCCCCAAAAGGAAACTTACATTTATTGCTAAAATGATACCTAAAAAGATTCATACTCAGAAATCATCTTAACAAAGCAAGTCCGTAGAGTTACAAAACAAACCAAAATCTAGAAATTAAGGTATATTGTTAGAGCATGGTTACCAAAGATGAACATATGCTTGTCCTTCGAGAATAGATTTGTGATTGTATCTAAGTAAAAAATCTGGTAGCTGATCACCAAATCACGCATCATCATTAATGATGAGCACACATTGGGATCTCCATTTGTAGTTATGACTTTGTGTTTTGGTGGTGTGCACCTAGGTTTGATATCCCCAACACCAAATATGTTTTGCATAATTTCGTTTTTCCTTTAGATTAAAATTTAATTTTCACTTCCAATATAAGGTGAGGATGCTTTTTTTTTTCTTTTTTTCTTTTTTTTTTGGAGGAGAAATAAAGTGAGAATGCTCGAATGAAAATAATTGAAGAATTCTTGTACATCTGACAAGTGACAAATTTTGGAAGTTATGAGTGTTTTAGACTTATCATCTCATCCTTTTTTCCAGCTCCAACAATGGTATTGGTTGGTTTGGCTTCGAGTCAAATTTTGTGGTCTTATTGCTCTTTGACTTGATATAGAATTGAGTGCAATGGCGCAAAAGATGATTCATATGCCCAATCTTACTCAACTGGCTCAGCTGTTGTCGCTGTTGCCGCTGCTTCTATGGTCGGTCTTTCCGGAGTCAAATTTGGAAAAAAAAAAAAATCTTCTAGACATTATGTTTGCATAAATTTTATAGTGGATGATGCAAAAATAAATCATTGGCAATCACGCGTGTTTTCTAGCATCCGTGGAGATGAATGCATGTTGGCTTTTTTTACTTTTTCTTTTTTTGGGTAGCTTCAGGGGTTCGTTCCTATCTTGCATGCTCCTCTTATTCGTCTTTCGCAATGGAAAGCTTGAAAATTGAAGGAGCTTTGGTTTTCAATTCACGAAGCAGCGACAGCTTCAGCTGGAGTCGAATCACGGAGTAGTGGGTTTTCATTTGAACACTCTTCAGGTATTTCCAGGAAGCAATCACTCTCCTATTTCTTGAAATGAGAACTGTGTAAAAAGATCAAAATTGGATGAAGAAAATCACGTCTTCTATTTTTCTTGCACATGGGCACATTGCAACATTATAGATTTAAGTTTCTTCTGGTCTTAATAAGGAAGGTCGCGATTTTTCATTTTTCAAGCTAATGGTGAAGGGATGCACAGCTTTCCAATAAATAATACAATAATAAAAATTGGGCAAAAAGAAAGCCATCAATCATCTTTTCTATCTGTTGACGGGAGGCTAATGCGGTAGCTGACTAGGATACCATGTGTGGACCTAGACTTAGAACCGGGGAAGGAGAGTAAATTTCCTGCAGGTATGCATCCCACATTGGGTGAACAACTCCCGTTCAAGCCCTGAAGTGACAACCTCTTAGCAGAAAACCACTCAGCCCTTTAGTTCAGAGCCTAGAGACACTCAAAGATGCCAGGATGGAAACGTTTCTGACCTACCCAAGCTGCATTTCTCGAAAGATCATACCAGGCTAGAGAAGAGGAGGAATTTAGAAAGCCATGGAGAGGATTTTCACAAAGCACATTCTTTGATTTAGGGGACTCTACCCAGAACATTACACAAACCTTGCCTTATATAGACAAGAGTAGACAAAAAAATAAACAAGGACCAAGCTCATGGGTCCGGACACAAACAGAGGCACCCGAAACTTTCGAGAGGGGATTATTCGCACACTATGAACAGTAATTGTACTGTAAACAGTACATTGCCTAGCCTAGTGCTGCAGTAAAAGTGAACAGTGACTTGCTACAGTGAAATTGTACGGACTCACCGGTCTCATCCGTCGCGGGCATTATAGCTACAGACTGAGTTTGAGTCATCTGAGCTGTCTTCTAGGAGATGGGCCTCGTATTTTTGTTGAAGGACTTCAAGATCTTCAGGTGAGAGGATTTGATTCAACCTTCTTGATGAGGATGCTTGTACATGAGCCCAATGGGATGCTTCTTCTTCTGCCCAGTTTGTATTTTCACTTGCAGTGTTGGTAGGTATGCTTGGCTGAGGCCAATTTGATGGCTGTGCATAATACGATGTGTCCATATTCTAGAATGAGGACGAAGATCCCTGTTCGTAGGGATCCTGGGACAGAGGTCCTCCAAAGCGTGCATAGGGGTCTTGAGTGGACTAGACAATGTCATCTTCACTTGTCATTTCATGTTCTTGGGATGATGCAGCTTGTTTGTATTGCCTGAGTTCTTCCTTGGTTTCTGGTGCTAGGTCATAATGATCCCTCGTAGTGGGTACATTATTCCAGATGTCTTCAGGGATGGTTTTGTTTTCTTGGCATAGGATTCTCTAGAGTTCTCGGTACTCGTTTTCACAAAATCTAATAGATCTTGGATAAGATTTGTGAATCCGGGCTTCTCGGCTGTTCAAGTTAGATTTATAGGATGTGGTTCCTATTTCGAGTGGTGCATCAAGAATACTATCATTATTTCTGCAAAAATTCCATGGACGTTGGAAAAACAGGATGGTGTGAACTTCAGGATTTGCTGTCATGGTTCTCAGTTCTTTTTTTAAGTCTTGTTTCCAACATGTAGGATGATAGAACCAATTAAGAAAGTCTAAGAGATTTTTATCACTTTCTTTTTCGATGTTTCTTCCGAGCATGAATATCCTTGTGAGGTTGGCAATGAATCTTCTGGTGGGAATTTCAATGGCTATTAAGTACTTATTGGTTAAGTACCATAACAGCGTTTTGAGCTGATCAGGGAAATCATCTTCCTTCCAGATAAGAGGATGAATGAAAGGATAATTTAAATTTAACCAGAAAGGATAAAGAATCGAACCTCCATTGAATCTGAATAGGTCTGTGTGGCATTGCCACATGAGGTTCTCCAGGTTCTTAATAAGACTGTCATTCTGGATTTGCTGAATAATCTCCTGGGGAAATTTCTAACTTGGCAAGTCTTTGATCTTCTCAATCTTGTATTTCACACCGTGATTGAGCATATGGAAAGCAGGTCTCTTAATGTACATGTTGATTTCGGCTGGTGCTTTGGGTCTTGACAAAAAATCAGCAAGCACATTCTTTTTTTCAGGAATATGTTTGGTTTCAAAAGAGTATTTTGATAACCATTCAGCCCATCGAAGCAGTTGGGAGTTTGGAATTTGTTTTTGTTTAAACGTGGTCATCTGGGGGAAAGATGCCATGTCTAATTCTACCAGGAAGTGATGGCCGATGAGATAAAACTCAAATTTTTTGATTCCATTCTTTACTGCTAGAATTTCTTTGAAAGTGGAATGGTAATGCATTTCAGCTTGAAAAAACTTTCCACTTTTGTGAGCACAAAGGTGCTTTTTACCATCAATTTCTTCAAAGAGGATGGTTGCCTAGTATTCGTCACTGGCGCCAGTTTGAAGAATTCTTTTACCTATTGATGGTATTTGCAATGGTGGGAGATTCTGCATAATCTCCTTAAGCTCAGCAACTACTTTGGTCTGAGTTTTTCCCCAAGGTAGGGGATTCTTCTTCAACATAGATTGCAAAGGAATCAGGAGTTTTGCAATATTTGGGACAAAATCTCTGAGATAATTGATTATCCCAAGAAATTGCTGAACTTGTTTCGTTGTGAAGTTATCTTCAGGAAACTTCAATAATTCTTGAGCGATATGTGGCCCTAGATAATATGTACCTTTGTTGAGGTGCATACCAAGAAATTCGATTTCTGTCTGGGCAATATTCATTTTCCTTTGAAAAAGCATAATACCATGCTTTTTCATGATTTCTGCAAATTGCTCAAGGAGTTGACAGTGTGACTGTTCATCAGGACTGTAGAGCAGAATATTGTCGATATACACTGCTGCTCTTGACAAAATTGGTTGGAAAATACGACACATGGCCTTTTGGAAAAGGGATGGTGCTACCTTTAACCCCAAAGGAAGAACTTTCCACTGGAAGTACTGGTTCGGGATACAGAATCCTGGTTTGGATTTGTCTTCAGGATGGATGCCCAATTGCCAAAATCCGGCTTTGAGGTCGAATTTGGAATAAATATGGGCCTTAGTTAAACCAGTAAAGAGAGAATCTCTGGATGGTAAAGGGAACTTATCATCTTGGAGAAAAAGATTAAGAGGTTGATAATTGATTACCAATCTCATTTTTCCTCTGTTTTGCTCAGCATGCTTATTGACATAAAAAGCTTCACAAGCCCATTGAGAATTGGAGATTTCAATAAGGCCTTGCTGTAATAATTCTGAGCATTCCCTTTGAGCTAAAGCCAAGTGTTCTGGCTTCATTCCCATATGACTCGCCCTGGTCGGATTTATGTCTTCATTTTTTTTAAGGGAAGGCGAACAAAGAACTCAGGATTTTCCCATAAAGGATGAGAACATTTTTGAGCGAATTCTAAATGGGATTCTGAGCAAGATTCTAGCAACTTTTACATGATTGGATCTAATAAACTCATCTGAATGGAAAAGAGTCTCTGAATATTGACGAACTCAGAGAATTGGTCTTTATATCTAAGACCTTTTCCAGGAATGATTCGAAGTTGAGAGATTTGAGTATGATATCCCACCCAATTATCAGATCTTTATCGGGAAGGCTTGATCCAAAAATCTTTGTGGTTATAGAACACCGAGGAAAAAACTGGACAGTTACTGGAGTGGTTCTGACATTCGTGGAGAATGTATCTCCTGAAGCAGAATTGAAGTATCGGATGTAGGGAGTCCAGAATTCTTCAGGCAGAACTTTGGTATCTAGAATGGAACAACTTGCTTCGGTATCAATGAGAGCAATAACATTGATAGGTTTGGCAAACTTCGAGGTGATGATTTTTACAGGGAAATGGGAACAGTGAGTATGACTTGAAAATATGTCAGGATTGGGTTCTGAAGATGTGGGAGATATGTGAAAAATGTCTTCAGATTCTGAGTCAGACTCAGTGTCACTGGAAGTTTGATAAAAGGGAATAACACAAAAAGTTTGTTCAGTTGGCTCTTCATCAGCAGAGAATAAGGATTAAATATCATCATTTTCAAGGGAAATACCTGTTTCATTCTCTATTAGATGATTCTAACCTTTTTTCGCCTAAGGACAATTTTTGGCAAAATGTCATTTCTTGTTGCAAATGTAGCAACGGCTTGATTTCTTATGGCCTGTGCGATCATTCCTCTTGCGTAGGTATCGCCATTTCTTCTTTTTCGGGAAATGCTTGGAGCCATGTTTGGATTTCTTTATCGAATACTTCTTGCAGTGTTTTTTCTTCTGAGAATACTGGCCACAAGTACCATCACAGTCTCGCTTGGAGCATTTGATTTTTAACTTCTGGCGGGAACAAGCTGATTCAAGACGCTTGTCATCTGTGATGTATGTACGGACCATCTGGCGCTTTAAGCATAATTCTTCAAGGCATAGATAGATTTCTTGTTGTATTTCTCCCAAGGGAATATCTTGTACTCTTCTTTGCTTTCTAAAGAAAGATCTTTCAACCATCTAGGATAGCTCTTTAGGAATAGAAGTGAGGAAGACATGCTTTAGATTTGGATCTGCGCCAATTTGGTAAAAGAGCTGAAGCATTAGTCGATAATGCTTATCAAGATGCTTTTCCTGAAGGGAGTAGCATATTCTCTCAAAAAATTCTCTTCTTTTTATCTCTATGAGATCTCTGGGTGTTCCCACAAAAACATGATATAAGTAAGTAAGGGCATGGCTGAAATTGGGTGACATCAGAAACAAAATCTGGTCTTGTTCTGCAAGAGATTGCCACCAAAATTTAAGGCTCCCTGTGAACCTTATAACAAAGTTGTAAAGGACATCATTCATATCATGGTTGGTGATGGACTGTGTATTCAACCAAGTATGAAATTCTTCAAGTCTTTCTGGCCATTTTGGATAAGGAATATTGTCAATGGTGAAGAATTGTTTTGATGCCATGGACACATGCCTAGTAGGATTGTTCCTCAAAGGATTGCTTGTCTGTCCAATTTATGGATTCGAATAGTTTGATTCCATTTCATAATCTGGAGAAGAATCAGCCATGAATATTTGTGAAGTTAATGGCTCTATTGGGGGGGAATCAACTGTAGGAGTTGAGAAGGATGAAAAGGAAGAAAGAGATGCTGAATCCGATGGAGAAGTTTTTTCGGCTGGAAACAAAATCTGTTTTTCTGGGATGGTAGGATCAGGCTTAGGTTGTTGGATAACAGGATCAGGTTCCTAAGTACCTAAATCCTTTAGAAAGGATTCTAATGGATTTGATAACATCATCTGTTCTGGCCTGTCTCTTATAACAATTGAACTTGATTCTGTAGGTGAGCTTTTTTCTTTTCCTTTTTCCTTCTGCAGGGCCTTGAGGCGATTTCGTATTTCTGCCATATCTGGTTCTCTTCTGTAGGGATTTTCTGGAATAGTGGCAAAAATAGACGGCTGTGGATGTGGGGGTAAATACCCAGTTCTAACAGGAGGTGCCAATAGATCGAAAGGTCTAAACTTTCCTTCTTCAAGAAGTTGGAGCTGTTTCTTAAGCTTTTCTATTTCTGGCTTTGGACTTTCAAGATAATGGTACACAAGATGTTGTCCTGATTCCAAGGCATGAAGTCTTTTCTGGAACTTAGAAAGTATCTTTTTGGTACTTTCATCATATCTTCGAAGATCTTGTTGCACATTTCCAATCTTAGAATCAATAGCCTTGAAGGCATTGTTTTGTGCCAACAGAGTCTCTGATTGCCAGTTTAGAACAGCTTCAGCAGCAGGGGTTTTTTTTCTCTCTCTCATGTTCATCCATATTAGTGGGGGTAGGAATCTTGGGAACATGGTGGTATCTGTTGTGTGGATCAATAAACTCTTCTGAGGCAGGGAACGAGAGTTTAGAGCTTTCTTTAACAAGAGGAGGAAAGTCAGTGTCTTGGAACATGGCAATGGAAGAAGTGGGTGGTGCTTCTGCAAGGACTTCGAGGGGGTAAGAATGTTTCTTAGCCCATTTGAGGATTGGCTTGTAAAATGGAGAGAGAGTTTGTCTTTTCTGAGGAGGAGAAGGTGGAGGTGATTTTGGTGGATCTAGTAAGACTTGGGATGTAGTACTGGACTCTAGTGGTGGAGGTAGTGTATAAGAAACCATGAACTGATATTTGTCACACTCACCAAGAGTATCAACGGAGGAATCTCCGTTTAAGTACCTTTGATACACCTTTCTTTTGATCTTTTTCGTTGAGGTGGAGGTCTTGCAAGAGGGTCTACCTCGTCAGGAGAATTTGTACAGTAGGAACATTGGCAAAAAGGATTCCAAAAACAATGACCATAATTGTCTTTATAGTAATGAATAGGATGTCCATCACCATTGAAGTGTCGAACATGCTTTTTTGGATCTGGTTCGAAAATGGATTCAAGAACACATGGTTCAATCATGAAGAGGGTTTGGAAGATAGAAGGACTTTCTTCCTTTTCTTTGCCAAATTTGATGGAAACAGTTCCATCTTTTTTCCTTACAAACTTTGAGTCCGTAGACTGGAAAGGCTTGTTATGCTGGTGTAGCTTTTCGTAGTTGGTGATCCAAGTTTCTGGAAGGAGCTTGGCCAACGTATCCTTGGAGATCTGTTTGGGGACATGGATGCAGGACGCTTGGTCATTCTGCATAGAGATGAACAACGCATCTTCATTACCATTGTTGAAGTTGAGGTCGAGAGCATGATTCTGCACTTGATAAACCATCTGGTAATGTAGGGTTGCAGCTACAGAGTCAGCAGTCTGAGGGGCTCCAGTGAGCTAGACTTGAACTTTCAGAAAAGAGAGCAGTTGGGGGTCTGAAAGGGCGATGTTGAAGTTTGGGTATAAAGTTACAAAGACTGTTCCGGCATTCAAAGTAGTTTGAACAGTACCGATGCAAGCATGCTGGTATTGTAAAAACCTGGTGTCTAGTAATGCAATTCTTGCCACAACTGGCAAACCTTTACGACCATGGAAGGTGAGAGCAAGACGAACAGCTCCATAGTGGACATGAGAATATCCCTGGTGGACCCATCATAGGACTTCCTCGATCCGTAGTTGGGCTATTTTTCCTCCTTTTCATCTTATGGATCTAGATTGTGCGGATGCAATTGCCGCTGGTTGTACGAGTTTCTCCTATTAATATAATATGGCTTTTCTGACCAAAAAAAAAAAATCATCTTTTCTATCTTTTGAAGTTTTTTTCCAAGCAACATAATATATATATTTATATATATATATATATATATATATATATATATATATATATTTGGCCATAGAGATTGATAAAGAAGAAAGTCATTAACTGTTGAAACTCAATCATCCAGATCAATTCATACGAAATAGGTCAATTCTGAAATTTATTGCTTGATGTGTTGACACTTGAGACTTCACTAAATGTCTTCATCTATGAAAACCTATATTTGATGGTACATGAAAGAAGAATTTTAAAGGTGAGATTGTCATTGGATAACTGTATATTTTTCACATCTTCATGTGTTACGGTTATATATAAACATTACAGTAAAACTCGTTTGATTATGAGTTATGACCTTTTTTCGATGAATTGTAAAGGTAGAGGTGATCCGTGCTCCGATTAAGGCATCCAACCTAACTTTTCACCAAAGTTCCTCCATCATAAAAGTATGCTTTATGTAAATATTCTGGCCCACCATGTGCAACACGAGCAGAGTCCATGACTCACGAGTGAAGACTAGCAAAAGTAAGTCGGGAATTTATCAGTTAAAAAACAGAAATAATAATCAAAGTGGGCTCCTGACGAGAAATTACTTGATGCACGAGCAAATGTGATCTTCTCAATGGTATGACATTCGTCATGATGATTTATTCTAGCAATTGCTCGATGAAACTAATATATATGAAAGATTATGTTTAGTAACTGGTTAATGCATAAAAGAACCTACGTGGGACCCATTATATTTCATAATTTTTGATTGAACCGAATTCAATTCATACAAATATTAGGTTGAACTGTAGCCCTTGTGAGGGAGAGAAGGTTCTATAGTCTGGAAATGAGAGAAGGAAAGCTATAATGTGTGGTGTCGTGCCTGCACCATCATTCTTCCGATGATATCGACCATCACTTTCATAGACTTGCGTCGATTGAAGGCCTGAGCAAATCAATAACTTGGAATTTGAGTATATTGACACTTAAGCTGATCTTTTTTCCACAAATTTACTTGACTAACTAGGTCAATTTTAATGAATACTTGGAAAAGTATGCTTATGAATGATGCTCTTGGTAATTTGTTTTTGATGATCACTTTTCCAAATCTTTCATCTTAACATATCTCTAATGCTCCGTTCGTTTCTCGGAAAACAACTTCTAGGAAAATATTTTCCGAAATTTCTGGTGTTCGAGTGGATGGAAAATACACGGTCAAAGAAAACATTTTCCGGTCAATGGAAAATCCCTCTTGACTTCATGGAAAATGATTTCCTCTTTTGAAAAGAGGAAATCATTTTCCCGGCCTCTCGCACGAGCTCTCGCGCTCTCTCTCGCGCTGCTTTTTAATTCCTTTCAGTTCTCGTTCTCTCTCTCTCTCTCTCTCTCTCTCTCTCTCTCTCTCTTGCTCTCCCTGCTGCAATGGCTTCGACGACGTCCTTCTCCGGGATCAGCCTCCGCCCTCCTCGGCCACTCTTGCCCACCTGCTCCGGCTGGGGCGTCGCCACCGCCGCCACGCTCCGCTTCCCCGGCGGCTCGAAGCCGCTCGGAAGGATTCGGCTCAAGAGGGAGCACCGCGGCGGCGCTAGGAGGCTCGCGGGGAGCCCGCCGTCTAGGCCACTCATCGTGCAGTGGTGAGCCGTGAGCTCGTCTGATCTGGCGGCGGAGCTCGCAGCTCGCCGGATCTAGCAGCAGAGCTCGGGCTCCCAATCCAGGCGAGCTCAAGCTCTGTTGCCAGATTTGGCGAGCTCGGGTGAGATCGGCCAAGCCTCGAGCTCGCCAGATCTGGCGGTGAAGCTCGCGGCTCGCCGGATCTAGCGACAGAGCTCAGGCTCCCGATCCAGGTGAGCTCGAGTTCTGTCGCCAAATCCGACGAGCTCAGGTGAGATCGGCCGAGCCTTGAGCTCACCGGATTTGGCCACCGGGTCTTGGTCGGCCGCTGGGCAGCTGGCCATCGTCAGGCAGGAAGGAGGTGGTGGTGGCGGAGGAAGGAGGAGGAAGAAGGAGGAGGAAGGAGGAAGGAAAAGAAAAAGAAAAAGAAAATAATAAATAATAAAAATTTTGATTTTTAAAAATATAAATAATTAAAAAATCATTTTAAACAAATATAAATAAATAAAATAAATTTTTTGGTCAATTAAAAATATTAAAATTCATTTTTGATAATTTTTCCCAAACAATTAAATGAGTTAACGAACGGTGAAAAATATTTTCCACTCAAATTTTAGATTTTGACCGAACACCGGAAAATAGAGTCATTTTCCTGGAAAATGACTTCCAAGAAAATGTTTTCCGAAAACATGATATTTTCCGCAAAACGAACGGACCCTACATCTCTAGTCTTATGCAAATTTTGATAATAAGATCTATTACCGTTAAACTTTCATATATTCTTATCCATAATTCTCTAATAGAACTATGCATATTTTCAGTAATAAATGCTTTCATAATTTTTTTTTTATGTATATATAGATTCTATCCTGAAATACCAGCAAATTTTATCTTTAAAGAAACTTGTTCAAGACGAGGTTTTGAAAGAATTTAACTGTATAGGGATACCTATCTCATGATTGGCTCATATTTAACAAATAATACATTAAAAGATTAAAAGATCAAACTCATATAAGGCTCATAGTTGACAATTAAAGAATATTAAAATCATATTTGAGAAGTAATCATATTGCATGATCAATCTCAAATTGGTCTCATATTTGACAAATAAATATATTAGAAGATCAATGAAAAAATACATCATCACAGGACTATCTATCTCATTGTTTACTTACATTTTAGAGTAATCTATTTGAAAGATCAATCTCATATTGGCTTCATATTTAACATACGAATAATTTTAAAATCATATGATCAATAACATATTGAACTAATTTTTGGCAAATAAAAAACATTATCTTTACATATTGTACTTATATTTACGCACTTCGGCCTTCAGCATTTTTTGTTTCTCGGTCAATCTAGATTCATGTATTTTAAGTCCCATTGCTCTCCCTCTCGCTCATGTAGAGTTTCCTCTCTCGCCCATGTAGAGTTTTCCCTCTCGTCCTTATAGAGCTCTGTTCATTTCTCCATCACCGTTTTTGGTTTTTTCTTGTTTTCATGCATCTCATGGATGGAGTTTTGGAAGATGGTCCCTCAGCTGCTCCACCTTGTCCTCTCCGAACTTGTATTCCCTCCATGCTTTCTTAGATGTAGACCTCTGATCCCCTGGGTCCTCTACGTCTTTTCTTCTTTTCCCTCTTCATCGCCTCTGTTTTCTGGTTTCATCGCCCTCTCAGCCTTGTTTTCTTTGTGTTGTTGCGCCCAAATTTCCATATATCTCACCTTGCATGTCCCAATTTCCCATCATCTCTTTGCATGGATGGCTTTTCACTAGGTTTACTCTCTGTTATTTGCTGATACCACCCTACAGTAGAGTTTTCTCTTCGAATGGAGCCTTCGTCTCAGGGAGAGGATGCTTGACTTGCTGCTCTTTGCAGTCGGTTGGGCCGTTTATGGATTCCCAAGCCAATTGAAGTCTGGGAAGACGATGCCCCTACAGAAAAGCTTGAGGAATGTAAGTTATGTCTAATAGGGAAGATTCTCACTACTTTTGCTGTCAATCTCCCTGCTTTTCAGCATACAATGAATCGTATTTGGCGCACAGAGAATGTTGAGGTTTCACAGAGGGAGGAAAGTCTATATGTTATCAAATTTAACTCGGAAGCAGAAAAACAACGTGTGTTAGATGCTGGTCCCTGGTTATTTTCTAGTAATCTGGTCATTCTGAAACCCTGGTCCCCGAATACTCCCTTTCATTGTTATGATTTCACATGTTGTGCATTTTGGGTCCAAGTATTTGGCCTCCCCCTAGAGCGATGTACGCCTTAACTTGTTAGCAAGGCTGTTAGTGAAGTGGGTAAGGTTCTGGAGGTCCGCATAGAATCAAAGGACAAATCGCCAATTAGATTTGTGCGAGCTAAAGTGGAAATCAGCCTCACGGAGCCTCTAAGACCTGGCAAACTTATTCGAATAGCGGGGAAAAACATATGGCTCGATTTCCGTTACGAACGTTTACCCCACTATTGCTACTCTTGTGGAATTATTGGTCACTATGCATTATATTGCAAGGAAATTCCCTATAAGGATGCTAAATTTGACAGCAGGGATCAACTCTACTATAGACAATGGCTTTGGGCCGATGTAAGGGAACACAGCCCTTTCTGGCAAGCTTTTTACTACTCTACAACCTCTCCAGAAACTTTTGCAGAAACAGTACCTGAAACTCCTCCATCAGGTCAACTTTTGCTCCCTGCTACTCCTTGTGTGGTCCACCAGTAATCCCCTCCAATGGAGGCTCGACCAACTCAGAAGCTGCACTCCTCACCAAAGCCTATGGTTTTGGTTCCTCCCCACCCTGCACCAAAACAGCAAAATGATTATTTAGCTTCCAAAACTAAGGCTTCTTCCTCTAAGAGGACTAAACATTCATGCTTGCATATAAAGCCAAACCCTACAAAAAAGGCAAAGCATTTTTCTCCGTATAACTCTCGATCTATCCCACTTGACACTCTTAACGAGAGTCTTCTCTTGGATACACCAATACTGGAGGCCCCAAGGGCTGAGGATTGGGCTGTGGTGGCTTGCCCGAAAAAGCCACCGATGGACAAATGAGGATATTAAGTTGGAACTGTTAGGGATTGGGCAACTCCCTGACAGTTCAAGCCCTGAGGGCCTTAGTGGCTCAAGAACGGCTCGATATTATTTTTTTGATGGAGACTCGAAACCAGGAATAGGTTATTATAAACAGCCAATGGCGGCTGCATTATCCTAATAGATTCGTAGTTAATCCTATCGGTTTGGCTAGGCGCATGGTACTTTTTTGGCGGGACTCTGTTTCTCTCTCAGTTACTGCTCACAGTTCCTTTTTTATTGATGCTATATGTTCTGATGATAGCTGTCTTTCCCCTATGTGTACTACCTACCTACATGCTCCTGCTGTCTATAGCCAAAGACTTCCTTTCTGGGCTGAATTGAGGCGACTCAGCCTCTTACATACTATGCCTTGGCTGTGCATCGGTGATTTCAATGAGGTTTTACATCATTGGGAAAAGCTAGGGTAGAAACCAGTAGATCAGTATCGATTAAACTCCTTCAGAGAAATGCTACATGATTGTGCTTTGTTGGATATGGAGACTAAGGGCTGTGCCTATACATGGGTTAATCAGCGTTGAGGTGACGCTATAATCAAAGAAAGGCTTGATCGTGTGTTATGTACAATTGACTGGCGAGTGGCCTATGCGAATGCAGAAGTTATAGCCTTACCTGCTATTGCATCAGATCACATCCCACTTATACTTACTACTGCTCTCAACTAAGCTAAAAGGAAGAGATCATTTACCTTTGAATCTTTCTAGCTGCAAGACCCTGACTGCCACAGGGTGGTTTCGGACACCTGGTCTTCTTCCTCTCTTGTTACTGCGACAATCTCCAGAAAGCTCCGGGCTACCTCGGCAGCTTTTTCGCGGTGGAGTAGCCATAAATTCAAAGCGGGCAATCGTCAACTTGATCTCTTTCAGCAACAGCTTCAGCAATGCACCAACCAACCTGTCGTCAATCATAATAACATCCATATCAATTCTTTGAAGGCGCAAATCCATAACATATGGTCTCAAGAAGAGCACTATTGGGCGATGCGGTCTCACATAAAATGGATGCAGGGTGGGGATAAAAACACGAGATTTTTTCATGCTACGGCTATCCAACGTAGAAAAAGAAATACCATCAGCACCCTCAAGGACAGCAATGAGAACTAGATCCGAGACCCCAACCAGCTTAAACAGATGACTTTCGACTTTTCCAGGGACCTTTATACTTCACAAGGCTCTCAGGATTTTCGGTCCTATTCTAGCTCAATGTCCTACAGTAGTTACAGCTGAAATGAACACTTTTCTGACTGCTGAACTTTCACAGGAAGAGGTAAAACAGGCTACCTTTCAGCTGGGCGAACCAATGCCCCGGGTCCTGACGGCTTGAATGGCCTCTTCTACCACCACCACTGGGATATCATTCAGGAGGATGTTTATAGTATGGTTCACACCTTCTTCAGTTCAGGAGTGCTGCCCGCAGAAATAAACAGCCCTCCACCTCGCTAATCCCCAAGCTTCCAAACCCTGAAAGGTTAGACCAGTTTCGCTCAATTAGCTTATGTAACTTTAGTTACAAAATCATATCCAAAATCTTAGCAAATCGCCTGAAAACTTGCCTGCATAAGCTAATCTCCCAAGAACAGAGTGCCTTTGTATCAGGCAGACAAATACAAGACAATATACTTATTGTTCAGGAGGTTCTACATCAAATAAAAACTCACAACAGCAAGAAAAAGTTTTAGGGCATATTGAAAGTGGATATGAAGAAGGCCTACGACATGGTGGAGTGGGATTTCTTGGCTGCCTATCTTTGTCAGTTGGGTTTTCAAGACAAATGGATTTCCTGGATTATGCACTACGTATCTTCCACCTCTTTTAGTGTCAAATTTAACGGCGAACTGCTACCTACCTTTTAGCCATCTCGGGGTCTTCGCCAGGGCGACCCACTCTCCCTCTATTTATTTATCCTGGTAGCTAATATGCTCTCCTCTTTTATCCTACAAGCTGTTGACATGGGCTCTTTTAGGGGTATAAAACTCAATCGATGGTGCCCTGTTTTATCTCATCTCCTTTTTGCTGATGATTCTATCTTTTTTGTGGAGGGTACAACTAGCGAATGTCAAAATCTCGGTAACATCCTCAATCAGTACTGCTTAGCAACTGGTCAAGCCATTAATAGAAATAAATCCGGTCTATTTATGGGGAAATCATGCCCTCAGCCTCTTAAAGTTAACCTTGCTAGTGAGCTTCGGGTTCCAATTTTGGAGAAATCAGGTAAATACCTAGGATTACCTTCCGATTGGGGTTCAACAAAAAAGAATATGTTTGCTTGGCTCTTTGACAGGGTAAATGCAAAACTGGAGGGGTGGAAAGAATCTTTCATTTCAAAAGGGGGTAAGGAGATTCTTTTAAAATCGGTTGTTCAAGCCCTACCTCAATACGCTATGTCTATATTTAAGGTCCCGATCTCAATATGCAGATCCATTGAACAAAAACTTTCTAGGTTTTGGTGGAAAACAAACAACAATAAATCTGGCATTCATTGGAAACACTGGGATCTATTGAAAGCCAAAAAAGATACTGGAGGTATGGGATTCAGAGATTTTATGACCTTTAATAAGGCTCTCCTGGGCAAGCAGGCGTGGCGACTGTTCCAAGATCCTTCGTCGTTGTGGAGCTGTGTCTTTAAAGGTTTGTACTTTCCTTTCAACACCTTCTGGCATGTGGACAAAGGTCACAGACCTTCCTGGGGTTGGCTGAGCATCCTATTAGTTAGAGATTCCATTAGTCCAAAGCTTTAATGGTCCGTGAGAAATGGCCAATCAATAAAAGTCCGTGAGGATAAATGGTTACCTGTCAGAATTCTGGGTGGCCCAGCTCTCCGAGATGAACCCCACACCATGGCTAGTCTGATATGCCCCTCTTCGAATAACTTGAATATCGCTCTTCTGCATCACTTCTTTGATGACCCCACTGTACAGCCGATCATTCAGTTAAAACTTTGGCCACAATCAACAGAAGATAAACTCATATGGACAGGAACTTAGGATGGCATCTATTCTGTCAAGAGTGGATACAATGTTATTCATCAATCTACACGCCAGCAGGTATACTCTCATGCTTCCTCTTCCTACCAACCACCAAAGTTTGTTTGGAAACAGATATGGAAAGCACAGACAGCACCCAAGATTCATAATTTTCTATGGTCTGTCTGTCAGAACGTATTACCAACTAAGGACAATCTATTCCGCCGAAGGATCACTCAAGACCCGGTCTGTGTTCTCTGCTCCTCTGCCTCCCCTGAAACAACAGAACACCTCTTTTTGCATTGCCCTTGGACTCAATGTATATGGAATCATTCCCAAGTACAGCTCAATGCTTTTGCTTATAACCCTAACCGAAAGGACTCTTGGTTAGCTAATCTCCTCACTAAGAACAGAGACTTACCAGATTTTGAGCAGGTTGCGAGCCTTCTTTGGGAAATTTGGATGGCGCGGAACCATTCGTCTTTCGCCGCTTTCGGATGTCCCCAGATCAGATTGTTGACTCTGCTTTTGCTCTGGCCTCTCTCCAGAAACGAGTCCATCAAAAGGATTTCAAGGGCCATTCCTCTTGGCTGAGCCCTAATCGGTCTTGGCAACCCCCCCACCCCGGCAGGGCACATTGAAGATAAATCTGGATGGCTCATTTCCCACGGTGACTCACAGAGGCTCGATCACTAGTATTGCCCGTGACCACTCGGGTAGATTGCTCAGAGGAATCACATGCTCAGTCTCTGCCTCCTCTGCTCTCGAGACCGAGATCCAGGCGCTAATATTTTCTCTCGACGATTTGATTTAGCAGGAGTTAACAGATTCTCACTTGGTTGTGGAGTCCGACAGCATCGTCCTCGTTGAAACCCTAAATCAGTACCGCCTGCCGCCGTGGGAGTGCCGCGCCCTCTTCGCCGAATGCTTCGATCTCCTTCGACGCTTCTCTCATCTCCGTCTACAGCACTACTGTCAGGAGGCTAATGCCCTAGCAGATTGGGCTGCAAAGGCCCACGGCCGAGGATCCCTTTCTTCCACTTGGTTTGTTTCCCCTCCCCAAGTCATGCTCGATATCCTCTGTAAAGATGCCCTTGCTCAGGGTTGCTCTTTCTTTCCCAAGTGACGCCTTTTTCAATATATTATCCTTTCTGATAAAAAAAAAAAAAAGTCCCATTGCTCGCATGATTTTCTTGCCATCAACTCCGGAAACCTCGAAATTGAGCAAGTGGCTCATTCTAGATTTCATTTGCAGAACCCAAGATCAACCCCGTGCCTCGACTTGGTCATCAAACGTCTTTGAAGAATCAAAGTGGATGAGTCCAAAGTCGATTAATGTTCCATTTGTAAGTGAAGGTTTACGGGTCCTAGTCTGTGGATGTGTTTAGTGTGGACTATTCAAACTCTTGCAGAGAAATTGCCGGTCTTCTGAGCAAAATGCGTTAAAAGAGACACT
This sequence comes from Eucalyptus leucophloia subsp. euroa, assembly GCA_017140325.1. Classification (NCBI taxonomy): domain Eukaryota; kingdom Viridiplantae; phylum Streptophyta; class Magnoliopsida; order Myrtales; family Myrtaceae; genus Eucalyptus; species Eucalyptus leucophloia. Next base: position 30,900,732 of record CM029478.1, read on the forward strand.
ATTGCTCACATGATAACCTCTACGCAAAATGTTAACACGAAAAGATAAGAGACAAGAGAACGACACTCGTTAGCTTCTTGGTCCTGGCCATGATAACATCCTTCCCATGAATAGTTTGTCAGCTAGTAATAATTCATAGCACAAGTCTTTTCCCAATAGCATCATCATTTTCTATACTCCAATGATTTAATGGTGATGCGAATTGACAATAAAATGAGACGAGAAATAATTTCTGAGTTACATAGAGAAAGACTTATAATGTCTTATGCTAATAGAAATTGACATGAACTATAAACACTATCACGGATTGTCTAGCTTTGATGAAATTTTAAGTTAAAGATTTTGCTGATATAATTTTTAGAAAGGATTTTCATGAGGGAAATAAAACTTTACATATGAAATGGTGGATCGCACGACCCATTAAAGCAGGTTGCGTTATAGGCTGTGTGGCATGATCTTCATATGGACATTACAATTGTAGGTAGATTTAAACTTAAGGGGTTGATTAAGGGATTTTGATTGGCGTTGAGTAGTTTTTGGATATGTGAGTAATAATGAAACATCTTTTGTTTTTTCATTTGATTTGTCCATGAAGAGAATCAACATGGTTGCTGGAAATAAGAAACTCAGTTTCCATTTTTTTTTAATTAATCATGGCTTTTTTATGCACCACAAGGCCAAAAATCAGGGAGTCCCATGCTTTCTTAATCTCTTTCTGAAATGGTTTGAACTCAATTTCCTAATTTCTCAAATTAAAACCCTATTCCCCAAAATTTAGGTGGAGAATCTCCAGCGTCGGTGATGCTAGGATTACAGGGAGAGACCATCGTGCTGATGGAGGACAAAGAGAGAGAGAGAGAGAGAGAGAGAGAGAGAGAGAGAGAGAGAGAGAGAGGTAGAGAGGATCGGAATTTCAAGAGAATTAGGGAGATGATTAGGGCACAGTTTGCCTCTGGAGAGGCCAAGGAAGGATAGAGAGAGGGCAAAGCCCGGACCTAGCGACGATGTCCTTTTTTTTTCCCCTTGTTCTAGGATGACTAGATATTTGAGTCTCATTGTTCAGTACTATGTACTTAATATACCCAAATGACACACGCTAAACTATTCGGAAAAACAAAAGATATTATTTTGCAATATATCATCAATCACCAAAAAAAAAAAATTGTTCACAAAAGGCCCCCATTCATGGAACAACGCTATCCAACTTTAAGGCATTGGCCTTGACTGAGGAGCTTATGGAATGACATTCCATCTATAAATATGTCATCCATCTTGTTAACGTTATGTAAACCTGAACCATCTTCCACCTCCCAAAAACCATCCATACCCCCCAAAATCATGGTTTCTTCATTATTGTTGTCCATCATGCCTCCTTTATATGTCTTCTTCTTCGTCTTCTTCTCCTTGCTTGTCTTGGTTGGCACTGCTTCATTTCAGGGGGCAAGTGTTTCTGCTTCCTCCACTTCTTTGTCCATTGTTCACATGACCGGGAATAAGGATGAAGCAAAGGCTCTCTTGAATTGGAAATCTACTTTTGACAACCATAGCCAATCTCTCCTCTCTTCATGGCATGGCAACAATCCTTGCCACTTTATCGGGGTTGGTTGCAACTATTATGGAGCCATCGTCCATCTAAATCTTTCCTATGTCGGTTTGAGAGGAAACTCTAGATGGCCTTGACTTCTTGTGCTTAACCAATGTGGTTAGCTTTGAACTCACCAACAACTCGATCTATGGCTCCATCTCCTCAAGTATTTGTAACCTTTCCAAACTCAACTCTCTTGATCTTGGCTTCAATGAACTATCTGGGGAAATTCCTCCAAGTATAGGTATGTTGGAGAGTCTTCATTATTTGTACCTTGATGCCAACGACTTGAGTGGACGTATTCTCTTGGAAAATTAGGCAATTTAGTTGAACTAAGTATTTCACAAAATAATTTATTTGATTCCATTCCACGAGAAATATGCAACTTGAGGAGCTTGACGTTTCTTTTCCTATGGGGAAATAGATTGTCAGGATCCATTCCTTCAGAAATCGCGAGACTCACTTCTCTCCAAAAACTTGACCTGTCATACAACAATCTCGCCGGCTCAATTCCTCATTCCATCAGAAACTTGTCAAATTTATCAATGCTTAGCCTCCTTCAAAATTATTTGGCTAGTCCAATCCTTACTTCTCTTGGAAAATTGGGCAACTTAAGCATATTATATCTTTCACAGAATGCCATTTTTGGTTCCATTCCACAAGAAATATGCAACTTGAGGAGCTTGACACGTCTTTCCCTATGGGGAAACATGTTCTCTGGGTCCTTGCCTTCTGAATTTAATAGGTTAACCCATTTGACTCACTTGGATATGAGTGAGAATGAACTAGAGGGGGAACTGCCAAAAAATGTGTGCCTTAGGAGATCATTGAAATATTTCTTTGCCTTCAAAAATCATTTCACGGGGCCCATCCCAAGAAGCTTAGAGAGTTGTAGTACATTAATTAGATTGAGGCTAGAAGAAAACCAACTTACTGGAAGCATAACAGAAGCTTTCGGAATATATCCGCATTTATATTATGTGGACTTAAGCCACAATCATTTGAACGGTGAACTTTCATGGAAATGGGAGTGTTGTCCTAATTTGACGAGCTTAAGGATATCAAACAACAAAATTTATGGTGAGGTACTTGCAATATTTGGAAGGATGGCTCAATTACAATTACTAAAACTTTCTTCAAATTTTTTAAAGTAGGGAGATTCCAAGGGAATTGGGAAGTCTACTGATGTTGTTCGAACTCGATCTAAGTAGCAATGTTATCACCGGAAATGTCCTGATTGAGATTGGACTTTTATCTCATCTGGCACATCTGAACTTGGCGTCAAACAATTTGAGCAGATTGATGCCAGTGTAGCTAGGCTCATGCAAAAGCTTGTTGACCTTGAACATGAGCAAAAACAAACTTTGGACAAGCATTCCGCTAGAGATAGGCAATGCACAGTTCCTTGAGGTTCTTGACATAAGTCATAATTTGTTGACTGGAAACATACTGGGAGTACTTGGACAGTTGAGAATGCTACAAGTTCTAAATATCTCCCACAACAGCCTTTCTGGTTCAATTCCATGTACTTTTAGTCATATGTCACCCTTAACTTCCATCAATTTATCCTACAATAACCTCGAAGGTCCTCTCCCAAATGTCAAAGCTTTCAATGAGGCTGCATTTGAGGCAATGCAGCATAACAAAGGGCTCTGTGGAAATGTTAGTTGTCTATCGAAATGCAATTCTATTGAGAGCAAGGAACCCAATTCCCATGTTAGAGTAAGAATCGCAATTATCCTCTTTTTCTTGTTGTTGGGAATTATCCTTCTCTCTTGCACCTTGGTCATTCTTATAATCATCAATCATCATCGAAGAAGAATTATCAAGAGAGAGAACAACGAACAGGCAAATGATTTGGATTTCATGCATATTTTGAGTTATGATGGAAAAGTTTTCTATGATCAAATCTCCGAGGCCACAGAAGGATTTGACTCAAAGTACTATGTCGGCGAAGGAGCATATGGAATTGTTTATAAAGCCAATATATCGGAAGGTCAAACGTTTGCTATAAAGCAAACCTCATCATCCCAAGACAATAGTGAGATTGTCGATTTGATACCATTTGAAAGGGAAATTCAAGCTTTAAAAAATCTACGCCATCGTAATATCGGGAAATTTTATGGCTTCTGCTCTCATGTCCAACGCTGTTTTTTGGTGTATGAGTACATGGAAAGAGGAAGCTTGAGAATAATTTTGAACGATAATGAAAGAGTAGTTGAATTTCATTGGGACAAGAGGGTGAATGCGGTCTAAGGAGTTGCGAATGCTTTGTCCTATATGCATCACGAATGTTCACCTCCGTTGATTCATTGAGACTTGACTAGTAACAACGTTCTATTGGATCGCAATTATGAGGCTCGTGTTTCTGATTTTGGCACTACAAGACTATTGAGGCCAGATTCATCAAATTGGACTATTGTTGCTGGCACCATAGGGTATATTGCACCAGGTATTTCGTAATTTTTTCAATCTCGCCGGCATTCAATGTCAAACATCCCTTCTTTTGTTATTTAATCTTCTTATGGAATTTGTTTATGCATTTAGAGCATTCAAGTTTAATGTTGATCAGAAAGCCTTTTACTTTCCTAATAAGGAAGAATTGGCAAAAGAGGTAAAAATTATAGTTGATCCATTTCAAGGATATGAAGTTTGCGTTACCTAAATGACGCGAGCATCAAACAAAATTCTTTGAACGCCCCTGAAGCGTAAACTCCCATGCTCAAATCAATGCTGTACGCATAAATGAAGTAGAAATTCGTACTTGTAACTATTACCTCATGGGAAGCAATATTGTCAATTTGAAAATAACATATGATCAAGGTTATAAAAAAAAAATTGTCAATTCTCACTTGCAGAGCTGGCTTATTCTTCGATTCCTACCGAAAAGTGTGATGTATATAGCTTTGGAGTCTTTGCATTAGAGACAATCATGGGAAAGCATCCAAGAGATCACATCTTTGGGGAATGTTCATCATCTACCCAAACTAAATTGCCGATATTGTTGAAGGATGTGTTGGATCAACGTCTCTCGCCTTCTAGACTTTGTCTTCGAGATGCGCAAGACGTAGTCTCAATCGCCAAGCTAGCGTTCATGTGCTTGCAAGCGGATCCGTGACTTCGACCAACTATGGGACAAGTCTCGCGTGAGCTTTGCGTTCAAGTACCCCTAGAAACGCCACTCTCTACTATCACCTTAGAGCAACTTCGCGATCTCAATGTTAGGAAATTTGGAGCATCCACAGGAGTTGGTAAGTTTTGAAGTTACTTTTTCATGTGCTATTATTGTGTTTGATCTTTAATCATGATGATGATCGGCTTTTAAATACTTTCTCAGCTCTCACTAATCCTAATTGTGTGATTTACGATGTTCACCGCAGAGCTAGCTTCAACGTTGCATTAATAGTGCAATGTTTAAGTTTGGAATCGTGGCACCAAAAATAATTAGAGACGGCTTTCGGGGAGATCTAATTTCATGATTATTTCCAACTTTTTGCAAAGCGATCAGCAAGTGAATTTGCAAAATGCATAAAATTGACATCTTTTCCTTCTTTCAATCGAGATGTAACAACATGTAGTTTCTATTGCTAGAAGAGATAATAATACCAGTAGGCTGCAATTTTTTGATATATAGTGTCATAATTGAACTTTCAATTTGGTCATTCATCTTACTTTTTATTGATGTGCACTAGCGTCCTAAAACTTTCGGTTGGTCCAATGAGAAGCTAATATATTTTGATATGTTTATTTTCATTCCTTCAATGATTAATTTAAATGAAATTTGGCATGGCCATCAATATAAGAAAGCTAATGTTTGATGGAGAAAAGTACGTGAATTTTGCACTCGTCATTTTGACTTGAAATTGGAAAACTATAAACAATTGATTTCAGATTGATTGCGCAATTCGTCGTTCACCCTTTTCAGTTATTTGACATTATTAAAGTCGCTACTTTTAAAACTTTGAAGATGACCAATAAATATGAGAAGAAAAAGTTACTTGTCTTCCCCTTCCGTACGTTTTCGAAAAACATTAATTAATTTAACGAAATTCTTTTTTGGCCAAAAAACTTGAAGAACTTATTTAAAAATGCCCTTTTTACATGTCCAATCCCACCACAAATTTATGTGTCTGCAATTACTATGGGGATTAACGATTTCAAGATCATTAGCGCTTCACATGAGAAGAGGATAGCTAACGTTTTTTCGGTACTTTCGCATAATAGCTCAGCAAAATTAATCCCCCTGAATATCATTGCTGATTGCTGACTACTGGCACTTGCTAAGGGGATTTGATCTCTTTTTCTTCATAATTAGCGCAATGTGCTTGGATCCGATATATCAATAAATAGTAAGGACTGGACCGATGAATCTTGCTGCATCAGCCTTTAAAGTTACCATCTTGATAACGAAATTATTTTTGCCACATATACTGAGGAAATTATTATGACAACTAGCAAGTACAAAAATGAAATACATGACGTAGTACAAAAGACTTAAACTTAAACCAATACATCTCATTATAAAATCAAATAACAACATACAATTTGCGCCCATTGAAGTCCAAGTACATAAGAATCAGACTTAGATAAATACAATCTCATAAACAAAATTACAGCCTAATAATTAAAAATACCATACTAAGCAGATTGATAAAAACACACGTATTTCATCACTAGAATACAAACATATACACTTTTATAACATTTAGTACAGACAACAACAAAAAAAAATACAAATCTCAATGACCCGTTTCAAGAGAGGTGGCAGAACTCAGGTTGAACATTTCAGCAAAATATTTATCTCGGTGCCTTTTCGCATGGCCCGTCCTACCATTAGGTTCCAAAGATAATTTCATAGCACATACCATGCGGATGACCTTCTTCTCACAATTGGGGAGGTCAATGATGTTGAACATCTTCCATAAATTTGATCCTCAGCCAAAAAAAAAAAAATTGGAGTTGGCGAGCCATCTAAGAAATGGGTTAGATATTGTTGACACATAAATTTGAAAATTTTATTAGGGGCTTTATCATGTACAAAATTAGGATTTAATTTTTAACCCCTAAATAAAAATAATATCCGTTAAAATTGCATTGCATATAGACAATTAGGAATGTTTGCATCACTAGTATTAAAACTTTTTAAAAATTATTATTAACATTATAATCTTTTTTAAAAAATAAAAAATTACTTATTTTTAAAAGAAAAAAAGAAGAAGCAGTGAAACCGGGCCAGGGACAGGCCGGCCCGGCCTTCTTTCTTTTCCTTCTTCTTGCTCTTTCTGGTTTAGGCCCAGCCCATTTTTATTTTCCTTTCCCCCAAGCCAGGCCTTCTCCTTTTTTCTCTGGCTCTTTTCCTTTTGTCCTGAACGTTGGCTGGAGTGAGGGAGGAGACAGAGAGGACGGCACGGGAAAGCAGACCGGAAGATGAGAGAGGGCGTCGGGCGGGAGTTGGTGGTCGGGGCCAGACGTGCCAGGGAAAGCCGGGACGTCAGAGGCCATGCGCGTCGGTGCTTAAAAGCGAGAGAGGGAGAGTCGGCCAAAGGGTTTTTTTTTTTTTTTTTTTTTACTCTTTTTTTTTCAGAGAGAGAGAGGGATAGAGAGTGAGATGAAGAGCGAGAGAGCTTGAAGCCGCCTGGGTTGAGCATCGCTCGCCCATCCTCGACGCCAGTCGCCGACCTCTAGCCGACGCCCTTGAGCGCAAAACTTCTCGTTCCCAAACCTGGGCATTTCCGGTGAGTTTCTTTTCAGTTCAAAACCGCCGTTCCCAAGGATCTCGGCTCGGAGACATCGCCAGGCGGCCGACTGAAGTTCGATTTGTCTCGAACTGGCCCTCGTGCCGCCGTCTTCGAGCCGAGTAGGGGTTTTTTGTGGCTGAAACTCATCCCCCACGAACCCTCTTAGCACTGCCCTGTTTTGGCGATAGAATAGCCGAGCGAGTTGTCTCTGATTCTCGAGTTTTTTTGTGTGCAACTGAGTCGATTTGTTTGATGTTGAGCATTTCCATGTGTTCGCTCGGGTCTAGGTCCGGGTTCGAGTCCTAAGAAGTGGCCAGCGTCGTTCTCCTCACTTCTTGCCCACCACGTGCCTGACGAAATGCTTGAACCGAACCTGTGTACACCTCTCTTTGTGCTGTGCATTCTAGCCGACTGCCATGCGTTCGTGATGATGCCTAAACAGAGCTGCATCCTTGTTCGAAGAGGGTCTTATGAATCAAAACATCTAAATTTTTAAGAAAAGTTATAACTTTTGACTTCAGATCATTCAGTTCGCGTTTGTTTACCTGAGATTTGAGTTTGCGGTTATACATTTTTATGTCTAAGGATCGGATGTGTCAGTTTGTCGATCCATGAGTGTTCTCCTTTTACTGGAAAGAGCGTGTGCCTATTCATGAGAGGAGAAGTCGGCATTGAAGTGGCCGTGAGTTGCGAGCAATGGGCTTGGTAGGTTTAATGAGATTTGGGTTTTTGGTTGAGAGAGCTTGGGTTGGTGTGGGCTCAAACAGATTCTAGGCCTTAGTTTTAGACGTAGGGGCAGCTTGGTATTCTGCTTCTTGGACGAGAGAGAGATCGGAGAAAGAGGAAGCAACCGAGAGAGAGCGAGCCTTGAATGAGAGGGAGGGAGAGGAATGTTGGCTCAGCGACGCCTAGTGAAGCCCACTCTTCCGGACTGGCTGAGCGACTGCAGCTGGCGACACCACACCCACGAGGTAAGCCCGTGTCCCCATTCGCCCCCCTTGGTCGAACCGTCGGAGTGAGGCTTGCTGGCCCGGACTTGCTCATGCCTCTCTCTCTCTCTCTCTCTCTCTCTCTTCAGCACTGGTCGTGCTCGACTCGTTGGCTCCGATGGCTTATGCACCCCCCGCAGTGTATGCTTCTATGCACTGATGAGTGTGAGTGAGTATTTCAAAGCAATTGAAAGCAAATTTTTAGTATTTGTAATATTGAGAAGTTGGAGCGAATTTTTAACTCTTTTGATTCCTCCGTGCTTCTTGAGCGAAATGCATTTAGGTTCATGTATGACTTTTCGCATAATTCTGAAGAAGTGATAAAAGCAGTGTTTTTAACCGAGGTAATATGTTTCGCCATGCAGGCTAATGTTATGCATAATTAAGAACTGTTGATGAAATTATGAGTAAGTATTCGAAAGATCTCAACAAGGACAAACAAATCCCGTACATTCTAGCCCTTCCATCTTCTACATCAATCGCGAGTTAGCTACGTCAACCTCACTACTAACTAATTCCCCTATTTTGACAAGATTCAACCCATCCTCCAGTTTGTCTGCAAACTAAGGGGGGTAAAAGACATGAACAAGAATAGTACATTTACAAGAGAGGCATGCCGGTGGCTAGTCGCTACTAGTGACGGTGACAGGAGCTCTCCTCCACTCGATTTCTCTTACACTTTTTAACTATGTTGCAACCCCACATCAGAATGCAAATCCCATGCATGGCATTAAGTATTTTCTTGGAAAAGATCAAGCTTCAGCTGATTTAAAATCCCATAATAACTTTATCGTCCAAAACAATAGAAACCCCCGCATGTTAGGTGGTTTAAAGAAAGGATCAAGTCACCACGAGGATTCCTAAACAAGGAAGCATAGTCAAATGAAGCTTATGCTGATGCCTTTAACACAACTAGTTTCCCTCGGTTCAGCTAGGTGTTCCAGGAAGCTAATTTATGCTAGTTTATCGTAATGGAACTCATTTACTTGTCAAAATAAATCAGAAACATGTTGTCAAGGGTTCTGAGGCAACCAATACTTCAGTGACCAAGCCTCCCGGTGCTCACGCTTATCAGTTATCACTCCAGATTAATATATGGCTGCTCCCAAGGTAATCCCTTCCGTGCTATCTTCTTCTAATTGCACTCAAGTTCCCAGCGCAATGTGTTGTTGCGAGGCCTAACAAAAGGAGTAAGTCAAGCACTTGTCGGCCAAAAAGAAAATAGGAAACGATAGCACTTAGATTTGAGGACATTATTTGAGATCAAGCTTCAGCTGATTTAAAATCCCATAATAACTTTATCGTCCAAAACAATAGAAACCCCCGCATGTTAGGTGGTTTAAAGAAAGGATCAAGTCACCACGAGGATTCCTAAACAAGGAAGCATAGTCAAATGAAGCTTATGCTGATGCCTTTAACACAACTAGTTTCCCTCGGTTCAGCTAGGTGTTCCAGGAAGCTAATTTATGCTAGTTTATCGTAATGGAACTCATTTACTTGTCAAAATAAATCAGAAACATGTTGTCAAGGGTTCTGAGGCAACCAATACTTCAGTGACCAAGCCTCCCGGTGCTCACGCTTATCAGTTATCACTCCAGATTAATATATGGCTGCTCCCAAGGTAATCCCTTCCGTGCTATCTTCTTCTAATTGCACTCAAGTTCCCAGCGCAATGTGTTGTTGCGAGGCCTAACAAAAGGAGTAAGTCAAGCACTTGTCGGCCAAAAAGAAAATAGGAAACGATAGCACTTAGATTTGAGGACATTATTTGCAGTACAAAGACCCATTACCATTGGAGTACAAAGATTTGAGGACATTATTTGCAGTACAAAGACCCATTACCATTGGAGTACAATTGGACCCGTTTGTCCAAAACCAATGTCGATTGAACTCAATAAGAAAGCAAATTCAATCGAAGCTCGAGCTCACATGCTGAAAATACTATAAATTTGAGAACCAAATTATTTGTCTATTCCTCACATCGACAAATGTGAAGTTGGGAATGATCTTGTTTATTTGTTTGTGATGAGTCTAACATGCTTAAAGCATTTTGGTTGTGTGAAGGTCGAATGGAAAAATGAATGTTATGCTAGATATTAGATGGCTTCAAACATAGTTAAGCTTTTTAAAAGTAAGAAAAGCAATTTCTTGCTTTTCAATTAAATTTTTAAAAATCTTTTAAATTTCAAAAAAAAAAACATATGATAAATTTGTTTGTGAATTTACGTATTCAGTATTTGTATATTGTGAGAAAATTTTGAATTTTTTTTTTGATACCCAGGAAGCATCGTACAGCCAGAAGCCAGCGACGTAAACCTGGAGCAACGCTAGGGCAGGACCCACCACCACGACGCCACACTTAAGACCACTAATAAACTATGCAGTATGCAAACTTGGGGGTTTGAACTCTCGCCCTTTCGCAAAGAGGGTCTGAGCGCATACCAACACAGCCACCGAATGGGGTGGTGAAAATTTTGAATGTTTCGGGTTAAGAAAAGGTAAAAGTGCGTCTATCAAAATATCTAGAGGAAGGAAAGAACAAAAAGTAAATTGAGATCCGAGGGGATGGTTAAGTGATTGTATTGGTGATGAGTAGCTTTCGGATATGTGAGTGCTAATGAAATATTATCTGTTCATTAATTTTGTTTATAAAGATAATCAACAGAGTTGTTAATGTTTTTTGAAAAGAGAAAATGACACAAATAGTTTATGAATTTTGGGCCAATGCAAAATATCATCCCTTAACTTTTAATTTGTTCAATATAATTCTTGAACTTTAGTCTGATGTACAATATAATCCTTGAACTTTTGATTTGTGCAATATGATCCTTGAAATTTTGGTAAATATTCAATCTAGTCCTTGAACTATATGAAAATGTTTAATATTATCCATGAACTTAAGTTAATGGAATGATAATATTGGATATCTTCGTAAAGTTCAGGGACTAGATTAAACTCCACATCACATATTTGACCAAGGTTTATGGACAACTTGAATAAATTAAAAGCTGAGAGAAGATATACATATTTGACCAAAGTTCAAGAATTACTTATGTAATTTCTTGTGAATATGATAGAGAAGAAAATTATATCAAAGTTCCATTTTTTTCTTAATCATGGCTTGTGTGCCTCACGAGGCAAAATCAAGAGTCCCACGCTTTCTTAATTTTTGTCCGAATGGTCTAAATTCAATTTTCAAAATTGCCAAATTAAACCCTAATCCCCAGAATGTGGTGGCCCCCTTCAATGCACTTGATAAAAGAAAGAAAATTTTCAACTATCTATTTATAATATATTATTATCAATTCATGTCTCTCGAAATCCTAATCTCTGCTTTTGCCTGGAATATTTTAAGAGAAAAAGTGTGAGAGAGTGATCGGATTACCGTTAAATTTTTAAGTATTTATGGATTACAGTGTTTTATATAGACATTACAATAAAACATGTATGATTATGAGCTGAGAATTTTTTTCAATGGATTATAGTGGTAAAGGCGATGTAGACTCAAATTGGATTTTAGGCCTAAATTTTGACTGAAGTCCCTCACCATAAAAGTATACCTATTTTAGATTTGAAGGGTAGATTTGAAAAGAAGACGAAAAAGTGAAGGTCTTCACGGTTGGGGCCCTCCACATGATTAAGACAAATTCATTGGAATAAAGAAAATTGAGGCAAAAGAAAAGAAAGATAAATCCTTCACCATCGAATTGGAATGCAATAAATCTTAGTCATTCAATAAATGTGATTGCGATTTTTACCATTCAATCTAATGTTGAAGGATTTGCATTTTAATTCGACCCATCACGTGTAACATGATAAGAAAGTTCTTTCATCATTAAATAATCCGTGTGTGTTTTTTCGAGTGGGGCTGAACTTTATTTGGGGCCCGTCACATGTAACATGATGAGAAACCATGACTCACAGAGAAGAGCAAGCCCATGAAGACCATAAAAGCAAGTCAAGAACCTATAGGTCAAAAATAGAGAAAAAAGGACATGAAAACTTATAATACTTGAGGACATGATAGCACAGTAACTCCTTTCGATTGGATCCTTGATTGTCATTGCTCTAATTATTGAGTTCAATCAAATTATAAGATTTTCATAGCTTTGGACTAACAATAATATAATTAGACCATTTAAGAAGAAGGGGGGGGGGGGATTCAAAAGCAGGTGAAAAAGTTAAAGAGGATTTCATCATCAATGCCCTCCGCATGATTAAGACAAATTGATTGGAAAAAAGAAAACTGGGGCAAATCAAAGATAAAGCTTACGTTGATTTTGTTCTTTACGAGGATTTCATGCATTCATACATTCATGAGTGTTTTAGGGGTTGAAGACTTGGTGAGAAAAAGAAGGCCCACACAAAATGAGATGCACTCCTTTGCAAATGTGAAAAAGGTAAGAGGACTTCATGATCAATGCCTTCCACATGATTAAGACAAATTGATTGGAAAAAAATAAACTAGGTCAAATTAAAGATAAAGCTAAGGTTGATTTTGTTCTTGATGAGGATTTCATGTGTTCATACCTTCATGAGTGTTGTAGGGGTTGAAGACTTGGTGAGCAAAAGTAGAGGAAGACCCATACAAGATGAGTCGCACTCCTTTCGAAATGTGAAAAAGTGAAGAGAACTTCATAATCAATGCCCTTCACATGATTTAGACAAATTAATTGGAAAAAAGAAAACTGGGGCAAATCAAAGATAAAGCTAATATTGATTTTGTTCTTTACGAGGATTTCATGTGTTCATACACCTTCATGAGTGTTTTAGGGGTGAAGACTTGGTGAGCAAAAACAGAGGAAGACCGACACAAGATGAGTTGCACTCCTTTCGAAATGTGATCCCTTTTAAAATGATTTCAAACTAAAAATTTCACTGAAAAAAAAGGAATTATGTGGGAAGAGGAAGCTCCATCGAGCCAGAAGACGTGAGACTTGCCAGGAGCATCTACTTGAGCTTAAAAGAACCGGAAGAAGAGTGCCATTAACCATATACTGAAAATTATGAAAACATTGGATGTGATTCGCATATCATTATTTGCATATTGAGAAAATTTCAAACTTTTCGGGTTAAGAAAAGGAAAAAGTGTGTCCATCGCAAAATGTAGATGAAGTAAATAATGAAAAGTAAATGTCTATTTATGTGGTTTTAATTAAACTACGTGATACTCATATGGACATTACAATTGCACGTGTGTTTAACTTCAAGGTGTTGGTTAAGTGATTCCGTTGGTGCTGAGTTACTTTAAGAGATCTGAATGCTTACGAAACACTATCTACTCATTTATTCTGTCCGTGAAGATAATCAGAGTAGCTGGATGATGAAGAAACGATAAGCCATCGGCTATCACAAGTGTCTAGGTGGCATCTTTTTTTTCCCCCCAAAAAGGAAACTTACATTTATTGTAAAATGATACCTAAAAAGATTCATAAATTATCTCAGAAATCACCATAACGATGCAAGCCCATAGAGTTGCAAAACAAATAAAAATCCAGAAATTAAAGTATATTGTTAGAGCATGGTTAGCAAAGGTGAACATATGCTTGTCCTTCAAGAACAGATTTGTGATTGCATCTAAGCAAAAAAATCGGCAGTTAATCACTGAATCATACGTCATCATCAATGATGAGCACACCTCAGGATTTTCATTTGTAGCTATGACTTTTCCTTTTGGTGTTGTGCACCTAGGTTCGATATCTCCAATTCCAAATGTGTTTTGCATAATTTCTTTTAATTTTTCACCTTCAATATAAGGTGAGCATGCTTTGCTTTGCTTTGCTTTTCTGTTTTTTGGAGGAGAAATAAGGTGAGAATGCTCGAATGAAAATAACCGGGAATTCTTGTACATCTGACAAGTGAAAAATAGGAAGTAAGTTATGATTGTTTTAGACTTATCATCTTATCCTTTTTCCAAGCTCCAACAATGCTTTGAGTCAAATTTTGTGGTTTTATTGCTATTTGACTTGATAAAGATTTGAGTGCAAAGGCGCAAAAGATGATTCATATGCCCAACCCTACTTAACTGGCTCAGTTGTTGTCATTGTTGCTGCTGCTTCTACGGTCGGTCTTTCCGGAGTCAAATTTGGAAAAATTAAAATTTTCTTCTAGACATTATGTTTGCATAAATTTTATAACGGATGATGTAGAAATAAACCATTGGCAATCACACGGGTTTTCAGTAGTATCCGTGGAGATGAATGCATGCTGGCTTTTTTTTTTTTTTTTTTTTTTGGGGGGGGGGGGGGGGGGAGGGTGGTGGCTTAAGGGATTCGTTCCTCTCTTGCATGCTCCTTCTATTCGTCTTTCGCAATGGAAAACTTGGAACTTGAAGGAGCTTCGGTTTCTAATTCAGGAAGCAGCGACAGTTTGAGCTGGAATCGAACCGCGGAGTATTGGGTTTTCATTTGATGCATTCTTCAGGTATTTCCAGCAAGCAATCACTCCGAATTTTTGAAATGAGAACCGTGTAAAAAGATCAGAGTTGGATGAAGAAAATTACGTCTTCTATTTTCCTTGCATAAGGGCACATTGCAACATTATAGATTTAAGTTTCATCCGATCTTAATAAGGAAGGTCGCGATTTTTCATTTTTCAAGCTAACGGTGAAGGGATGCACAGCTTTCCAGTTCTCCTTTTCTTTTTAAATAATGTAATAATAAGAATTGGCCAAGAAGAAAGCCATTAGTCATCTTTTCTGTCTTTTGAAGTTTTTTTTTTTCCAAGCCACGTATTACGTTTTTTTCTTTTTTTTTCTTTTTTTTTTTTTTTTTTTTTTTTGCCATAGAGATTGATAAAGAAGAAAGTCATTACCCACTGTTGAAACTCAATCATCTAGACCAATTCATACGAAATAGATCAATTCTGAAATTTATCGTTCGATGTGTTGACACTAGAGATTTCACTAAATGTCTTCATCTATCAAAAACCTTTATTTGATGGTATATGAAAGAAATTTTTTTAATCATATATATATAATCTCGCGAAGTCTCTCTTTAATGTAGTATCCTTGTCTCTGATTTTGCATCCAATATTTTATAAGAAAAAGGTGAGATTGTCATTGGATAATCGTATATTTTTCACATCTTTATACATTACGGTTATATATAAACATTACAGTAAAACTCGTTTGATTATGAGCTGCGACCTTTTTTCAATGAATTGTAAAGGTATTGGTGATCCGTGCTCCGATTAAGGCATCCAGCCTAAATTTTCACGAAAGTTCCTCCATCATAAAAGTATGCTTTACGTAAATATTCTGGTCCACCATGTGTAACATGAGGAGAGTCCATGACTCGCCAGTGAAGACCGGAAAAAGTAAGGAATTTATCGGTTAAAAAAAGAAATAATAATCAAAGCGGGCTCCTGACGGAAGAAAAAACTTGATGCACGAGCAAATGTGAACTTCTCAACGGTATGACATTCATCATCATCATGAGCCATCTATAAATATGTTATCAATCTTCTTGTTGAGAACATGCGAACCTGGACAATCTCACACCGTCAAAACCACCCCAAAATCATGGCCTCGTCCTTATTTCTGTGGAAGCCGTCTTCTTCTTATTCTACTCGCTCTTTTTCGTAAACAACATCACCATCTTTGTTTCCACTCCATTTCACGGCATAGTCGTTTCTGCTTCCTCCATTTCTTTCACTCCCAATACGACCAACCATACAGATGAAGCAGAGATTCTCCAGGAATGGAAATCTAGTCTCGAAGACCACAACCAATCTCTCCTGTCTTCATGGCATGGTAACAACTCTTGCCATTTCATAGGTGTCACTTGCGACCACTATGGATTCGTTGCCCATCTTAATCTTTCTAATCTTGGCTTGAGAGGAACTTTAAATGGTCTCAACTTCTTGCACTTAACCAAGGTGGTTAGTCTTGACTTTTCCAGCAACTCGATCTACGGTCCTATAACCTCAAGTATTGGTAACCTTTCCAAACTCAAGTATCTTAATTTTTATGACAATAGATTGAGTGGACATATTCCTGGGAGATTGGATTTTTAGATTCTCTTTTGGAAGTTTATTTTGGCAAAAACAATCTCAAAGGTACTATCCCTACTTCACTAGGAAGCCTAGGCAACTTGAATATTCTCAGCCTTTCTCAAAACCAATTTTCAGGGTCCATTCCTCCATCTCTTGGAAAATTAGGCAACTTAACAAAATTGAGCTTATCAGAAAATGACCTTTTTGGTCCCATTCCAAGAGAGATAGGTGACCTAGGAAGATTGAAGTTTCTTTATTTATGGAGAAACAAACTTTCGGGATCCATACCTTCAGAGATTGGGAGGCTAACCGATCTTATTGAATTAGGATCTTTTGATAATAAGTTGGTCGAGCGTATCCCTGCTTCACTAGGAAACCTAAGTAGTCTAAATGTTCTCTATCTTGACGGAAACCAATTTTCAGGGTCCATTCCTTCTTCTCTTGGAAAATTAGGCAACTTAGCAAAATTGAGCTTATCAGATAATGACCTTTCTGGTCCTATTCCAAGAGAGATAGGCGACCTAGGAAGATTGAAGTTTCTTTATTTATGGAGGAACAAACTTTCGAGATCCATACCTTCAGAGATTGGGAGGCTAACCGATCTTATTGAATTATTTTTTTCAGATAATAAGTTGGTCGATCGTATCCCTGCTTCACTAGGAAACCTAAGCAGTCTAAATGTTCTCTATCTTGACGGAAACCAATTTTCAGGGTCCATTCCTCATTCTCTTGGAAAATTAGTCAACTTAAGAAATTTGAGCTTAGCAAAGAATGACCTTTCTGGTCCCATTCCAAGAGAGATAGGTGACCTAAGAAGATTGAAGTTTCTTTACTTATGGAGGAACAAACTTTCGGGATCCATACCTTCAGAGATTGGGAGGCTAACCAATCTTATTGAATTAGGATTTTCTGATAATAAGTTGGTCGGACGTATCCCTGCTTCACTGGGAAACCTAAGTAGTCTAAATGTTCTCTATCTTGACGGAAACCAATTTTCAGGGTCCATTCCTCATTCTCTTGGAAAATTAGTCAACTTAAGAAATTTGAGCTTAGCAAAGAATGATCTTTCTGGTCCCATTCCAAGAGAGATAGGTGACCTAAGAAGATTGAAGTTTCTTTACTTATGGAGGAACAAACTTTCGGGATCCATACCTTCAGAGATTGGGAGGCTAACCGATCTTATTGAATTATTTTTTTCAGATAATAAGTTGGTTGAGCGTATCCCTGCTTCACTAGGAAACCTAAGTAGTCTAAATGTTCTCTATCTTGACGGAAACCAATTTTCAGGGTCCATTCCTCATTCTCTTGGAAAATTAGTCAACTTAAGAAATTTGAGCTTAGCAAAGAATGACCTTTTTGGTCCCATTCCAAGAGAGATAGGTGACCTAAGAAGATTGAAGTTTCTTTACTTATGGAGGAACAAACTTTCGGGATCCATACCTTCAGAGATTGGGAGGCTAACCGATCTTATTGAATTAGGATTTTCTGATAATAAGTTGGTCGGACGTATCCCTTCATCTATTCAGAATTTGAGTAAGCTGAATGGCTTATACCTATTCTCAAATCATCTTTCAGGTTTGATTCCTGAAGAGATAGGGAAACTAACGTCTCTTGTAGATTTAGATTTGAGCAATAATACTTTGACTGGTTTGATCCCTGCATCGATTGGAAGCATGGCCAATTTAACTATTTTACGCCTTAGAGATAACAATTTTCTAGGTTCCTTGCCTCCTGAAATTAATGAGATCATTCATTTGAGTGTTTTTGAAGTGGGTGGTAATGCCCTCGAAGGGCAACTACCGGAAAATATATGCTTTGGGGGAATATTGCAAAATTTCACTGCGATGAATAATCATTTCACGGGCCATATCCCTAAAAGCTTGAGGAATTGCACTTCATTAGTTAGAGTGAGGCTCAAAAGAAACAAACTCACTGGGAATATAACAGAGGCTTTTGGAATCTATCCTCACCTGAATTATATAGACTTGAGCCACAATTATTTGTATGGTGAACTTTCGTGGAAGTGGGAGCATTGCCGTAATTTGACGAGCTTAAGGATATCAAACAACAGCATTTCCAGTGAGATACCCTCAATATTTGGAAGGATGGCTCAATTACACGTACTTGACCTTTCTTCAAATAATTTAAGTGGAAAGATTCCGAGGGAATTGGGAAGCTTGCAATTACTGCTAGATCTTATCTTGAACAATAATGGGATCACAGGTGATATTCCCAATGAATTTGAATTTTTATCTCAATTGAATCATCTCAACCTAGCATCGAACAATTTGAGTGGAGCCATTCCACTGCAGCTTAGCCTGTGCACCAACTTGCTGAGCTTGAACTTGAGCCAAAATAAAATTGAAAGAAGCATTCCTCCTGAGATAGGCAATGCACGATTCCTAAACATTCTTGATTTGAGTCAAAATCTATTGACTGGAAGTATACCACCAGATCTAGGAAAACTTAGAGTCTTAGAATCCCTAAATGTCTCCCACAATGGCCTCTCTGGTTCCATCCCCCATAGTTTTGATGACTTATTGGCATTAACTTTTGTTGATGTGTCCTACAATGACCTGGAAGGTCCTCTCCCAAATGTCAAAGCTTTTAAGGAGGCTCCATTTGAGGCAGTCCAGCATAACAAGGGGCTCTGTGGGAGCGTGGCTGGATTACAAAAATGCAATATTTCTACCATGAGCAAGAAACACAATCGACACGATGGAGCTAGAATTTTGATTATTCTCGTTCTCTCGTTCTTGGGATTCTTTATTCTCTCTTCCTTTTTGATTGTCCTCGTAATCGTTGATCGCCGTCGAAGAAAGGTCATCAAGAGAGAGAGGAATGTACAAACAGAGACTAATGATTTAGATTTCTTGCACATTTTGAGTTTTGATGGCAAAATTTTCTGCGAGCAAATCGTGGAGGTCACGGAAGGATTTGACTCCAAGTACTATTTGGGAGAAGGGGCCTATGGCGTTGTTTACAGAGCAGATCTACCCACAGGTAAAACTGTTGCAGTCAAGAAAATACCGTCGTCCCAGGAAGATGAGACCGTCGACATTGTTCCTTTTGAAAGGGAAATTGAAGCCTTACGAAATATTCGCCACCGCAATATCGTGAAGCTTTACGGGTTCTGCTCTCATGTACGACATCATTTTTTGGTGTACGAGTATGTCGAAAGAGGGAGCTTGAGAACAATTTTGAATGACGATGAAAGAGCATCAGAGCTTGGCTGGGACAAAAGGATAAACATGGTTCGAGCAATTGCCGATGCGTTGTCGTATATGCATCACGATTGTTTTCCTCCATTGATCCATCGAGACTTGACCAGCAACAACATCTTGTTGGATGCTGATTATGAGGCTCACGTTTCAGACTTTGGCACCGCAAGGTTATTGAGGCCAGATTCCACCAACTGGACTACAATTGCTGGCACCATCGGATACATCGCTCCAGGTGATGTTCTTTGTAGAAGCATATTAATTTACTATCGTAACTCGTATTGTCATCGGAAATTCCTTAATTATGTGAAAGCAAATGTCCAAGTCTTTAAGTACAGCTAACAAGATTATCAACGGACTTTGAATTCTTCAATTGCAGAGCTAGCTTATACCAACATTCCGACCGAAAAATGTGATGTATATAGTTTTGGAGTAGTAGTACTGGAGATAATCATGGGAAAGCATCCGGGAGATTATGTCTCTTTGTTATTCTCATCCTCTCAATCCGAGTCGCAAACCCCATTAAAGGATGTGCTGGACCAACACCTCTCGCCTCCGACAGATCGGCATGCGCAAAACATAATCTTTGCTGTGGCACTAGCACTCGCATGCTTGCAGACCAATCCTCAACTTCGACCGACCATGACACAAGTGTCACGAAAGCTTCGAGTTCAAGCACCACCGGTTTTGCCGTTCTTCAGAGTCACCTTAGAACAACTCTGTGATCTCGATGGCACGAACTTTTAGACCGCATTCGGGAGGTTGCAAGTTTCCGATCGAGTTATCGTTGTGTGTTCACCTTTTCTGGCTTCTGTGTTTGGTAGTAATATGTCGATTAGTTAGTTATAAAACTTGGAAGATGCATAGTCTAAATGTTTTCTTTTTGTAAGAGTAGAATGATAGTGAATTTTCCTCCTTTCGTGTAAGCAAGCATCTATTTACAGTTAATAAGTCATTTGTTTCTTAGCAAAATCATCTGAACTTGTTTTAAATACCTCTCATGTATCACATTACAAAGTCTTTTATATGCAATTGTTCTGGGATACTTCACAGTTTTGGGATCATTATGTTCGGGGAAACGAGTATGATAGAAAGCAATCAGAGTCACATGACACGAGGATGATGTTTTCGACAAAATAGCTCATCAAAAATGAATTTGCAAGGCAGTTTTTGCCTTTTAAGCAGCCAAAACCGAGATTGGATGTTTGGAACGTCTGGAACTAACATCAATACTTGCAGGGGTGTCCGTAAAATTCTAAATGTAAGTGAATGTATCAAACAAGTAATATAATAATGAGAAAGAGTATCATCCCACGGAGATTGATGATTGATAAACTAGTTAAATACAAAAAATAGATTAATTCTAAAATTTATCCAACAAATCAAAATAGAATTGAAAATAAATTAAAACTAAAAATCTTAAAAGCAAAATTAGGAGACTAAATGCAGTAAATCAATCATATAAATATGTTAGAGTATCCGATTTCACCATAACCATTATATATGAATTTCAAATTATTACGCATATAAGAATCGATAGCGGAATTTCTTAATGTATTTACTATCCTATATAGTAATCCGCTATATCTCTATGTGAATTAAAATAAATATAAATGTATTAAAATTTATGAATATTCACGGTTTACAATGAGTCTTTTAGATCACCTTATCACTGAAAGCTACACAAATAACGCGGTATGTTTATATCCACGTTGAATTCATGATTATATATTATAAGGAGCAATTACATATTATCACTTCTCAATCTCAAATACGCACATCAAATCATTCAAGTGGTAGTTAATCATTTAAAAGCATTAAGCACAATAATATGTAACTCACATGACTGAAATCACTTGCACACATAAAAATCATGAAATTCAGGTTAGGCTACATCATAGCCCTAACAAAAGAAAATTAGAATATAGTAGAAGAAGAATTAAACATATAAATCAAACCCAGCATCTTGAATCAAAGAACAATAATTTATTCACAACTTTTGTTTTCTCTTCAAAATATTTGAAAAACTCTAAGAACAATGAAAAATGATCTAGAAAAAAACTAATTGTCCCCTCAGGCTCTCAATGTTCTCCTATTTATAGGATACATCCAAGACTTTTATTCCCAAACAATTGCTTTTTTTCCACATAAAATTAGGGAGTAAATCAGAGAATCTTTGATTTGATATCTATCTCCTAATGCTTATAGATAAAATTAGGGAACAAAATTAAGGATTCCCTGATTTGATATCCATCTTCCAATGCTTTCTGGTTTGAATTCTTAATTTTTCCCATTCTTTTCCTTATCTTCTCCATACCTCATTATTTTACATGAATAAGGAAAATTTGAATAATCAGAAGAAAATCCAAATATTTTTTCATAGATATTGTATTATTTGTTATCTAAAATAGGTAAAATAACTCTATTTTTACATAATTATGAGGGTGGTTATTCATGGGAGCTAAATCAATTACTAAATGGAATTTGTGTACCCTAATTAGCAAGAGCTAGTATTTCTCGATTAATAACTTCTTACTTTAACTCAGCAAAAATTAATGAATCAATCTCAGGTATCTCACGAGTAGATTGTTTAGTTTTTATCCTTACGTGCAACCTCTTCTTACGAGTACCTCAGAAGGATTATCACTTGATTTTTTTACTATCTAAAGTAGGCATTAGATTCGCATGAACATGGTGTGTCCATTGACTTTGAGATGGAATGGGCGACCCCAGATTGCCCCTTTTTTCCTCGTGAAAGATACGAGAAGAAACCTATAAACTAGGGGTGAGCATCGGTCTACAGTCAACCCTGGACCAACCCTGGACCGACCCAACCGTGCCTGTCCTAGTCCAATTCCTAGAGAGACCGGGTCGGTCCTTGGTCCTGGGATTCCTAGACTAGCATTATGCGGGTTAGTCCTCGGTCTTGGGAGTTTAGGGTCGGTCCAATCCGGACCAACCCTAATTCTATATATATTATATATCTAATATATTATTTATAATTTTTTTTATATAGAGAAAATCCTAAAATAAACAGCGTTAACAACATTAGTGAGGAGTTCAAATAATTTTACGCTATTTTTTAATAACTTAGATCTTTTAATGTCTTTTACGTCGTCAATAGCCATAATCTAAAAAGGAGGAAAATATTTTTGTGAGGAGTCCTCACGGCGTTTAAAATGGCATAAATGGCTTATCACGACATCCTCCTCTAGTACTTGTTATCTTCTGTTTTATTTGTCCTCTCAGTCTTTAATTTGCCAAAATTGAAAGAAACAACTTATCCTCTCGCCACTCGATACTCACCTCACTCGCTTTAGGTCACTTATGTTGCTCGCCGTTTGATGCTTGCCTGGCTTGTTACTCCTTACTCGATGCTCACCCCACTCAACTCTCGTCGCTCGATTCTCTTAACTGACCTCGCTCATCACTGAACCCAAGGGTCGGTCCGGTCCTCGCTCGGCTTTTCAATGAGTACAAAAAATGAAACAAAAAATTATCGATTGGTCCCGAGTTGACCTTGGAACTAGACCAAACCCATTAGGTCGGTCCGGTCCTTGATTGCCTTTTCAGAGAGTACAAAAAATGAAATAAATAAATTATCGTTTGGTCCCAGGTTGACCTTGGAATCGGACTGAACCCACTAGGTCAGTCCAGTCCTCGGTCTCAAGCTCAATAAGATCGGTTCTTGGTCCCAAAAATTGAGGACCAGTACTGTGCAGGATCAGTACTGGTCCTAGGGTTAGGGGGTGGGCTAGCCCAACCCGGACCATGCGCACCCCTACTATAAACACTCCAGTTGGATTGGTGGCTTTCTAAGGTAACTAGAAATGGCACGCTGGTTCTCGTTCCAGAGAAAAAATTAAAATTTTGTAAATGTTAGTTTATTACCTTTGGTCTTTCTCTTGCTATAAACGTTAGATGCATGACTAAGCCTAGAGGTCTAAAGTGTGACATCTTGATTTTTTGAGTTTGTTTTCGATTAAATGAGTTAGGCTTTTCGTCGACGCATCTATAGTTCTTTTCCTTGAGCTGATCACTCACGAGATAACTAGTCTATCTAGTAAAGCCATTAAAGGATTTTAACGCAATAGATTTGAGAATTCGATCAGAAATCGACTGCTCAACCATGCTAATCTGCAATGGTCAATATAGGACCGTCAAAATTGATCAAAGGTCAGAGATAGGTCGGTTTGACAAAGGCATGTGATTAAAGTGTGAGCGATTCCACCTAATTGCAAAATTCTTCTGTCATTTCTGTCATTTCTGTACCCTGTGCTCATATTTGAAATCTCGAGATTTTCATGACAACTAAGAGTCGCCAATGAGTCGAAGATGTACAATATGGCTAAAAAATAATTGACCATGGGTCAAATGCGTTAAAAATTTCTAAAAGCTACCCAATAGGCTAGGTCATGCTAAAATCGTGCTCGGTTGAAATTAACCGCGAAATTGGACCCAATTAAGTTTTGTCATGTCACGATTTATTTTAGGAACGTCGACTCATCCCCTGAAGATTTTTTGGCAAACCCGAGTTTTTGGCGAAAATTCAAAGTTGGGTTATTTTGGACCAGAAAAATTAGAAGACCGTTTTTTGTTGCACTTTTGGCATTCAAGTTAGACTAATTGACAAGGAAAAATGTGGAATGTGATGTGGGCACCTTGGCTGAATTTATGGACACCAATTTGAGTCCAATTGAAGAGGAATTGAGTTGAGATTGGAAGGGATATGAGCAAAATTCGTAGGTCCAAGGGGTGTGCAACATTTTAGCTTCTTCCATGGCCTGTTAGGGAAGATTTGTGAAGGAAAAGAGGATGAGGATGAGGCAGCAGCTGGTGGGGCTTTTTGATGAGTATTAGAGATATTTTGAGAAGACTTTGAGGCATTTTGGTGGTCCCCCTTCAGCGGCTGTCTTCTTCTTCTTCCTTGGCTTGCTATATCCATTGTTGTGGTCATTTGAGAGATTAAGAAAACCAGGAAACCAGCCAGCACCCCTGCAGCTGAGCCAACCACCGTACGAGCAGCCAAGCACCACCCGAAGCCGCCCAAGCCCGTCGTCCTACCTGCGCATGCCGTCTCGCTCTCGTGTTATCCATGGGTCCTCGCCACTTGCGCCCATCGCCCGCGCCCCTGCTCGCCGACTGCCAGAGCTGATTCAACTGCCTACTGTCATCGTCGAGCCCCTTTGCCACTCGTCTAAGCCGCTTGGTTCGCCCCCTCGCTGTTCCAGCCTATTTCAACCATGAAGCCTTTCAGTTTAGCCTTGGACAAAAGCCGAACCTTGCAGCCCAACTGTGAGCTTTGTGGGCCTTTTCTAGGCCCATCCGAACCTCGTTTGGTGTCGCCACAGGCGTGCTTTCCGCCCACCTTCGTGTTGCCATTGCCATGGACTCACCGGTTCGCTAATCCGGTGAGTTTACTTGCTAAACTCTACTTAGGGAGTTAATGTCGTTTAATAGGTAATTAGATTACACTAAGTATGGCTTAGGTGGTTAGTTAGTTTTGTTTAGTAATTTAATTGCTTAATTATGATTGTTAGGTGGTTAGAATAGATTGATTAAGGGCTAAATAGATTGTACTATTTATGTGGATAGGTGCATTGATTTTCTAGGCCTGTTTAGATAGTTAAATTAGCATTTCTGACCTAAGTTTGCACTTATTGGATTAAATTACATTTATTTAATTATTTTTTCTATTTATTTAATTATTTAATATTTTCCAGAAATTATCTTGAGATAGTCGATGACTGAAATTTTTTGCTGATTGCAATGGTGTGCTTAGTTTATGCAATTGATTGTTAAATTGTGCAATTGAATGGTGATTGTACTTTTGAGCATTTATTTCAAAATTGTGAAATTTTGGTATTTAATTAGAAAATACCGGGTGTCGAATTTTGACACCGAAAAATGCTTTTAAATATTATATCAAATAGTGGGATTTTAAAAATGAAAGATATCAATTTTTCTAGTTCGATCTGACCGTGTACCCACACACGATTATTTTCATCAGGTGTTTTTAATACGAAAAAAATGGGTCAAGTGCATTATCTTAATTGAGACATTTGAGTGCAATGCACGGTGTCCTTGGCTATAATTGAATAATGCGTGATGGTTAAGAGAACCCGTCCCCGATGTGCGTCGGGTAGACGTTGCCCTTATATGGGATGCCTTAACAATGGATGCCGGATTGCAGTAGAGGCCGGATCGAAGC
The DNA here is from genome assembly GCA_017140325.1 of Eucalyptus leucophloia subsp. euroa. Lineage (NCBI taxonomy): Eukaryota > Viridiplantae > Streptophyta > Magnoliopsida > Myrtales > Myrtaceae > Eucalyptus > Eucalyptus leucophloia. Next base: position 30,926,471 of record CM029478.1, read on the forward strand.
TCATTTGGGAATGCAATCCTTGATGTATGTTAGGTGGACGTTGCCGCACTCAAGGGATGAGGTGAAGCTTAGCTACGCTAGAGAATCGATGTGCATCGGGTAAAACTGCCTGTGTGAGTAGTAAACAATTGGAACTCATGATTAATTGAGATAGACGCGCCGGATTATGGGACAAAATAGTGTGGTACGGAATGGGACATGTCATAACGATTTAGCCCTATAATCGGGACCCCTGTGTTTAATTGAAATTGAGTGAGGCGTTCCAATTGATGGGTATACATCTGTTATATGCATTTGTGATATGAACGGTACTGACATGCAAGAAGGAATTTAGGCAAGGTGAGTCATTTGTGATGTGTGGTTAAACTACCTCTAGGCATATTTCCTTCCTAACTGAGGTTTAGGGAGTGGACTTGCTGAGATATTGTCTCACCCCGTCATGGGTTTAAATTTTCAGGTCCTTAGATGGCGGTCACTCCAGTTCGTTTTAGACAGCCTCGGGGGGTTTCTAAGTGGAGTATAGATGTCCGTGTCCCCGGGAGTCACTGGATCCATGAGCTTGTTGTGACTACTATCTAGGTCGATGAGGGCCTACCTCAGAGGGTACCTCATCGATTCAGGATGTGGTTTTGTCATGGGCTCAATGGATATAAGGAAGGTCCCTTTTAGGGTTTTGATATTCTCGCCGTTGCAGTCAACGCCGCTCCAAGCGAGGGTGCAGCTGACCCTCCTGATAGAGTTGTGGAGGACCCGAAACCCCCGGAGCCTATGGAGGTGGACTCTGAAGGATTGGCAAATGTGTCCAACTAGTAAGTCGTAGGACGGCTTCTTTTTGAAAGCCAATCTTTTTGTAGACAGACTAGTTTGTTTATGAAAGGGTGTTTTGTAAAATTTGTTGTCCTACTTTTCCATCACATATTTGTGTTGTCTGGGGATTTGTTTATTCGCTTCCACATGTGCAATAAAATGAATGGATCGGCAACGCATCCTGAGACGTCGCAATTTTATCGACCACCGAGAGATGTGCATGCACTCGAGATTCGAGGTGTGACACAAGGTCTCCAAATAGGAAGAGGGCCTAGATGCTTAACGCAAGTTATCTAGGTTAGGGATCCATTTATATGATATTGTTGAGAGAAGACATGATTCTTATCTATGGGAAAAGTATCGACAAAGTCTAAATATGTTGCATTGGTACCGCTTCAATCATAAACCTTTCAATCATGTCAATTTAATCATAAACATTTTTATTTTCGTATCAATTCAATCTATTCGGTCAATTTAAATTGGAAATTACTTACAAAATACTGGCAATCTTACATGATTTATCCGATGCTAACATGGATTTCTTTTTAATAATTTTTTTGAATTTTTTCTTTTTCCTTTGTTTTTATTTCTCTTTTCTTTTTGTTGGTAGCCAACAAGGGCTGGCCTTGCCTGGGTGAGGATCACTCTTGCTAGGCATAGGCAATGGTCAATCTCACTAATCTGCGCCTGAGCAAGAGTTGGCCTTGGCGAGGCCTAGCTTTTTATCATATTTATTTCTTTTTGTTTTCCACAAAATTCAAATCATTGAAAAAGAGGACTTTAACTCTTATTTGACTTCTCTTGTTTGTATTGGATTATAACCAATGGAAACGTAAGAGTGGTCAAATGATACATCATCAAATGATTGTATAAGGCAGGTAGCAACTTACAAAAAAAAAATGAAGAATGAAAGGAAGGAGAAATTCAAATAAAAAAGAAAAGTAAAGTGATTGGGTCAGGAATCTAATTTTGGATTCGGTATGGATAAAGGATCCCCAACTTAGGCGAGTGTTGGCCTCGCCGATGCTCAATCCTCTTTTTCTCTTTTCCTCCAGAAATTCCTTTCCACAAAATCTATTCTTTTTATTTGTTGAACTTAGTAATATAATCCGCAAAGGAGTATCCGGAGGCTTTAAGCCTTTAGGGGTCATAGAAACGGCAAGGTTGATAACACGTGGAACTTTGAGCTCAAGAGTTATAAGTAGAAGAGGATTAGGGTTTAAGGTTGAACACGAAGGAAGTGAGATAAAAATCAAATCTTGGCAGAATTTATACTTTCCAAAAACGGCCCTCTATACATAAAGATATGATTTATGATAATAGCAATTCATGAATCGTGTCAATTGAGGTAACGTGTTAGGAAGCTATGGGTTGCAGACTACACATAGAGTACAAAGCTTCAGAGGTACAATACGCATTAGTTTTGTCTGCGGATATTTTAAAAGAAACCCAAATTACTTTTTGTCACGCCCCGAACCTCGAGCGCGTCAACATTCCACCATGGTCATGCAAATGCGACATTCCCAGGTAGTGTCGCCGACCCCATTCATTTCTTATTGTGCAAGCGGAACGTATTATAAAACCCCTGACAATAAAATACGAGATAGAAAAGCAGGAAACAATTTCACAACCAATCACTTACATAAACCAACGAAGTTACAGATGAATGCCTAAAGCCAAAAGTCTACAAAAGACCGGCTCTTAAAAATGAACTGTCCTACGACTTATAAATCGGACACGCTCTCCAATCCTTATGACTTCGCCTCTGCAACTCCTCAAGGCCAACCAAAGCTATCTGGCCGCTCCGTCCACCAGGGACCTGAAATTTTAATCCCACAACCGGGATGAGACGATGTCTCAGCAAGTTCAACCCCCTAAACCCCTATTAGAAAGAAAATACGCCAAAGGGTGGCCTAGCCACATCACACAGAGAACTTACCTCGCCTCAATTCCTTCCTGCAGGTTAGCACAATTTGTATCACAAAATCTCAGGTAGTAATAATAATTCAAACAATTGGAACGCCATCACTTTCATATAAACCACGATCGCACTTAGCACGCATTCCAATTATTATTCACTGCCACACAAGGGCATAGCCTACTCGCCGGTCGGATATCTACTAACGTTACGGCATTTCTAGAAGAATAAAGGTCCAGTCGGTCTCGCCACTACTGCAACCAAGCCACGTCATTCTCTTAACGACATTTCTAGAAGAATAAAGGTCCAGTCGGTCTCGCCACTACTGCGACCAAGCCACGTCATTCTCTTGACGGCATTTCTAGAAGAATAAAGGTCCAGTCGGTCTCGCCACTACTGCGACCAAGCCACGTCATTCTCTTGATGGCATTTCTAGAAGAATAAAGGTCCAGTCGGCTTAGCCACTACTGCGACCCGAGCCTTTCAACTAGCACACGACAATTCGATATCGATCCTTGGATACTTTACATTTCACTCACATAATCCAATTACGATATTAGCCATTAATAATCCAATTTCAATGCCGAACTTGACACTTGGGATTTTATGAATAAAATCCATATTTATCACAATCAACACTCAATTTGCCACAATCAATCATCAAATTCAAATTTTAAAATACACAACAACGATCGGCATGAAATTCTGAGAGTTTAGGGTCTCGACGAAATTTTCAAATTTTAATAAATAATTAATTTTATTCCGAAAATTAATTAAATAATAATATCCATATTTTTCACAATCCACACTCAATTTATAATATCCAATTATCAATTTCAAATTCCGAATACACAGCAGCGATCGGCACGAAATTCTGAGCAACCGGGGTTAAAAATAATTTTTTTGTTTTTTAAATAATATTTTAATAATTTCGGATTATAAAATAATATTATATTTTCCAGAATTTCGAAGCACTTAAATAATTCAAAACTAAAATCATTGTATGTCACATCAAGGCTTAACTTTAAATAACTTCTTTTAACCTTTAATTTAAACACACTTTAACATAAACCAATCTCTTAATCCAATTTATAATTAAATACACTAATCCACCTACATAAACTTACTTAATTTAAACTAAGCACACTCAGGACATCATTAACACTCTAATCAAGATTTAGTAAGTTAAACTCACCGGATTAGCAAGCCGAACGGACCAAAACGATGGGGACGCCGAGGAGAACAACTTTCCTCAAAGCAGGCCGAGCATCCGAGCTCGGGAAGGCGGCCAAAACGGGCCAAACGTCCGCTGCATACCCATTTTCTTTTTTGCTTCTGATTTGGGGCCGAGAAGGGCTGTACGGCGGCGGATCGGGCGGAGGAACGGCGGAGGAGGACCGGCGGGGCTTGGACGGGCGAGGCGGCGGCTAGGCGAGGCCTCACGGTGGCCGGAGGGAGCTCCGGCAGCTCCTGAAATACGCGAGCAGGGGCAGACGGAGGCGGCGATCCAAGCAAGGCGCGTGCAGGGCGACGCACGGGCGCGCGGGTGTGGGATGACACGGGCGGCGGCGAGCTCCGGCGACGAGCATGCGGCATCGAGCTAGGCTGGTCCCGGTCAGCTGCTGCAAGAGATCTCAGATCTGCTAGGAAACGGGCTAAGGCGGAGCAGCGAGCTAGTCGGCAAGCTAGTCGACGGCGGCACAAACGACGACGACGAGCAGTGGAGGGGGCGTGCAACGGCGGTGAACGGCGGAGGCGTGCGGCTTCTCCAACTTGCTGGTTGCTGGGTTTTCAAAGAAGGAGATGAAGAAGATGGAGATGGAGGAGTCGCACGGTAGAGAGGAAGAAGAGAGGGAGGAGAGAGAAGGAGGGGGCATTTCTTTTTCTTTTTTTTTTTTCCTCTTTCTTTAATCCAACTAAATGGCCCACCATGACATCACTCTATGATGTCATCATCCACTAACTCATTTCATCTTCAACTTATTTCAATGGGTCCAATTTCATTTTTCGCCGGGGCATAAAACTTTGTGCAACAATTTCTTCAATTCCCATCAATTCTCTTCTAACTGAATCCAATTAAAATCCACAAAAATTATCCCATGATCCTAATGAGATGTGTGACATAACCAAGCTTCCAACTTCTAAATTCAATCCCAATTTTTTTTACGGTTGAATTCAATCTGGTGCGATTTTAGCACGCCTAACCTACCGGGTAGTTTTCAGGGAAATTTTCTTACATCCGACCTGAGGGTGATCAGTTCCCAAGTTTGACGTGTTAAAATCCCTTAATTGCTTCATCCAATAGGCTAGTCCTCTCTTGAGTGGCCAACTCAGAGAGACGTACTATATGCACAGATGAAATGCCCGACTCAATCAACAGAAAATAGAATTAGAAAAATCGGGATGTCACACTTTTAATTCTTTTAAAAGGAGGCATACATTTCCACCAAATATAACCAGATCATCAATATGGATTGGCACACGACTCGAAAGCAAATTATTATTTAATGCATGAGCCATTGTCGAAGACCACAAAAAATGTTACTAATATCAACATACATGCATGACCATTAATCAACTGTCGATATCAGATAACGTAAAATTGATGATGATGAACATTATAGTAGAATTGGTTGGCAAAGATACCTATTGGAATTCTAGTTGGCGAAAGACGACTTACCTGATTCCGATGCGCAAATAACAATTAAACCCAAAACGAAAGCTGAATTGCGAATGAAACACGAACAGAAACACGAACAAAAACACTCTCACATCGGTCTGGATGCAATTACGAGGAAAGCACCCGATTTTCACGGCGTAAATGCAAATTGTTCTTGTAAAAAGCGTAATGGAACGCCTTATCCCTTTGATGGAAATGAAATGAACAAGTGAGAGGATTTTTTGATCGTATGCTCTACCAACCTTTCCAACGGTTGTGTTCGGGAGGCTTTTATACATCTCCCTTCGTACCCCTCCATTAGTGTCTTTCCATCGTAATGCATCAAGACGAAACGGTGTATTCCAATCGGACCCCATCATGGATGTACCAATTAAAGTACAACATCTCCCACTTGGACATGATGGGCTTGATAATGCTCTATTAAGAATATAAGGCAAGACATTTAACATTCATCAACTTTACAGAACAATTCATACTAGCAAGTAAGCCATGCGACCAATGAGTAAACTTGCACTCTACACTTGGGAGCTCAAATTATGCACTTGTTAGAGATGACATAATGGCTACAACCCCGAAAAGAGATAAACAATCAATGTTTCACAATGCCCTAGACATAGTTTGTTATATCAATTCAAGTATATCTATCCCTTAAAGGCTATACTTGACTATTCTCAAAACACCATATATTTACAATTATATCCGCAATCATAAATTGCGATATAATTGGTCGACCAGTAAATACATGTGATAGATATAAAATAACAATAGTCTTCCTTCACACTCATGCTTCTCTCTATTTTAGAACAATTGCTTTCCTAAATACGTCCCATAGGCCATATCTATTCATGACCGCCTATAATATGCTAAAATAACAATATTGATCTTTCACTTCGAGAATATAGTCAGAAGTAACATAAGGCACAAAATTGAGGTAAATTATAAATTATCTCAAGAGCTCACACAATGAGTAAATAAGGATAATTTTACTTATCTTTCCTTATTGGTCGTACAATGCACATGTAGTATGAATTACATGTTATAGTGGATTACTCTTTCTATAAGAGCATATGTCATTTATCAAATATATCTACTATACGGATTTTAGCCTAAATATAATTACGTGCTTCTCACGTACTCATGTTTAGCCCGAGTGCTATATTAGCTCGCTTTCTATAGTGCCCAATTAAGTACTCGCATCCACCATCTTTCATGTATACATGATTGTGAGACTATCATGTTCAGTTTTGTTATAAACAAATTACAGACCTCATCTTGACTCCAATCAAGGCGATATATTTTATATACCAGACTTGTTTTTCAGCATTTATTTGTACATAACATCTTATCTCAACGTACTATCTAAAGCACTTGAGGCGATTGCTCGTGTGAGTGAGCCAATCATTGCCTACTGACATATTTTTCAATAATATATGTTTGCTTGTGCCAGTCTCATAATGAATTTATACTTATAAATAAAAATATCAAGTTATCAATAAATAAATAAGTACAATATATATGTTCACATATACATAAATCAATGATCATCTATAATAACACACATCACATTCTACGCAATCCTAGTGACATCCTGTGGGTCAAGAATATGTCTCTAGGAATAGCCTTCGTAAATAGATCGGCAACCATTCTATTGGTTGAAACATATCGTAGGATCACTTCTTTCTGTACTATTATATCTCTTATGAAATTGTTATTTATGTCAATGTGCTTCGTCATTCTATGATACTTGCGATCCTTCACATAGGCAATGGCTACTTGACTATCACAATAAACTATCACTGGTCTTGGAACCTCAGTGATAGTGGCTAAATTTTTTAAAAAACGTTTTAGCCATACTGCTTCTTGCACTGCGGTAGAACATTCAATAACTTTTGCTTCCATCGTAGATAAGGCCGTGCATGCTTGTTTCTTGCTATTCCAAGAAATTGCACCGCCATTAAGCAAGAACACATATTCAGAAGTCGATTTACGCTCATCTGGATCTTCACCCCAATCAGCATCTAAATAGCATAATAGACGTAAATCACTCTCTTGGTAACAAAATCGATAGTCCATGGTGCCTTTCAAGTATCTTAGGATCCTCTTCACTACTTTCCAGTGAGCTTGATTAGGATTTGATTGATATCGGCTCAACAATCCCACAGCATAACATATGTCGGGTCTAGTACACATCATAGCATACATCAAACTTCCGAGCGCACTAGTGTAAGGAACAGTTTCCATCATTTTAATTTCTTCTAGAGTCTTAGTACACATCTCAGTACTTAGGCCTTCACCTTGCATGACAGGGGTATCAATGAGATTACAATACTGCATATTAAAATGTTTGAGAATCTTCATAATATAAGACTCTTGTGATAAAGTAAAGGGTTTCCTTGATCGATCTCTTTCGATCTTAACTCCCAATATATAAGCAACTTCTCCCATGTCCTTCATCTCAAAATTGGAGGACAACCATTCTTTTATGGTGATAATCAAAATATTGTCATTTCCAGCTAATAGAATATTATCCACATAAAGTGATAAAATCACAAATTTATCTTCGGACTGCTTGACATATACACAGTGATCTTCCTCGATCATCGTAAAACCAAAAGTGGTTATGCCTCGATAAAAACGAAGATACTACTATTTAGATGATTGCTTAAGGCCATATATTGAGCGATGAAGTTTGCAAATTTTATGTTCTTGACCTTTAGCTACGAAACCTATTAGTTGTATCATATAGATTTCCCCATCTATTTCTCCATTGAGAAATGCCATCTTTACATCAATCTGATGTAATTCAAGATTCAAATGTGCAACGATGACTAGAATAAGGCGTATTGAGGCAAACCTTAAAACTGGTGAAAAAGTTTCTTCATAATTTATACCCTCTTATTGAGTATAACATTTCGCTATAAGGCGAGCCTTATACTTTTCAATGCATCCATCCGCCCTTCGCTTAATCTTAAAGACCCATTTGTTTCCAATGGCTTTACGGTTGGATGGTAGATCAACCAAGTCCCAAACATGATTTGCCTTCATAGACTCCATCTCATCTTCCAAAACTTTTCTCTATTCTTCCTTATCAGGGGATGAGAGAACTTCTTGAACAATCTTAGGCTCGGCATCATCATTATGAGCAATCATAAATGCATCTCCTTCAATCTCAAAACGACGACGGGGAATACTTTTACAATTATTTTTACGCAATTGAATTTCTCTTGAATTCAATTCGTCAGGCAATGCAACACTCCCACTAGGTCTTGCATGTTGAGGTAAATTTTCATTTCCCTCTACAACATCAGTGGGTATGTTATCAGGATCTTCCATCTCATATAATTGGAAGTCTTTTTCAATCTCACCTCTACTAAAAAAATCGTTTTCCAAGAACATGACATCTCGTGACTCCAATTCGATCACACTTCCATCAACTTGTTCACCTATGAATACGTACCCTTTTGAGTGTTCAGAATATCTTATAAAGATACATTTCTTCCTTCTATGACATAATTTTCCATATTTGTGAGAAGAGTCATGAACATAAGCTGCACATCCCCATTGACGTAGACTACTCAAGTCTGGTTTTTTACCAACCCATAATTCATAAGGAGTGGAAGTGATCGATTTTGATGGCACTCGGTTAAGTATATATGTAGCAATCAATAACGCATCTCCCCAATAGGAGATAGGTAAATTTGTTTGCGTAATCATAGACCTAACCATTTCCAATAGGGTTCTATTCATTCTCTCAGCTACCCCCATTTTATTGTAGAGTACCAAGAATAATCAATTGTCGTACAATTCCATTTTCATCACAAAGAGCCTTGAATTGCTCCGATAGATACTCACGTCCACAATCGGTTCTCAATGCCTTTATTATTTTATTCAACTGATTCTCTACTATCGCTATATATCATCTAAAGCAGTCTAATGCTTCTAACTTATGGGAGATAAGAAAGACATAACCGAAACGTGTGAAGTCATCTATAAAAGTGATGAAATATGAGGCTCCATGCCTCATCCTCACATTCAAAGAACCACAAATGTCAGAATGTATGAGATGCAATGGAAATTCAGCTCTAGTCTCTTTACCGAATGGTTTTCTAATTGCTTTTCCTCTAGAAAATGTTTACATACGAATAGACTAACATTAATGAGTGACCCTAAAAGGCTTTCTCTAGCTAATCTTTGCATTTTTTATAATCTAATGTGACCTAATCTAGCATGCCAAGTACTTGCATCAATCTCAACATTACTAGAAGATGCAATTAAAGAAAAACAACCATCGACATTAACATTGTACCGATCATAGTCAATGTCTAACACTATAAAACCATTCATGACTTAAACCATAATAAATTGTTACATGTAAAATATCAACACAATCACCATGGAAATTCAATACATAACGTAAGCTAAAAAGAACAACTATAGAGACCAAGTTCCGTCAAATATCTGAAACATAAAGAACATCATGTAGGAATAGGTTTCGACCATCACATAAGATTAATTTACATGTGCCAATACCCTTCACTTCAACTCTTAAGTTATTATCAACATATATCCATCTTCTTCCAGGCTGTATCCGACGATACTCCACAATTGCTTCTCGGTCTCTAGTTATGTGGTCTGTTGCTCCTGAATCTATAGTCCACATTGGATGAGATTCAACAAGCATTACAATACTAGAAACAAAAGCATTACTCAAAGTAATTGAGTAATAGGGTACCTTTTTTCAGCTCTGTGCATTCACGAGTAAAGCGACCTATCTTACCACAATTGTAACATTCCATCTTGGCACTATCCTTCTTTCCATCACGCTTCTTGCGTCGAAAGGTCTTAGCTCTTTTGGGTGCCTGATCAGTTTTCTTCCCTTTGTTGTTGAACTGAAGATTCATCTTACGCTTGAAGCCCAAAGTTTTGCGTGAACTCGATTCAACAACATAAGCATGGGTAGAGGATCTCACAGCCTTTAGCCGCTCATCCTCTAATTCCAAATGACACGCAATATCATCAAAAGTGACAATATTCTTATTGTGCGTCATATTGATCTTCATATGCTCCCAATTGTCAGGAAGAGATCTTATAACAGCCTGAACTTACTATTCATCAGTAAGAGAGTGACCTGCCGATTTCAGCTCACGAATCATGTTTAATATCTCCCGAAGATGCTGCCTCATTGTTATATTTGGGCGCTTTCAGAATGTGTCAAACTTGATGGTGAGTTTCATTAGCTTAATGGTAGATGTACCTCTCAAACTTATCTTTCAAGGCAATCCACGCAACTTGAGCTTTATCATAACTTTCAAACTCACACATAAGATCATCTTGCATACAGCTTAGCAACGTGATGCGAGCACTGCTTTCAAGCTTGATAAGCTTCTAGATCTCTCTTGTGTTGAGCTGAAGTTCCATGCTCAAGTTCACCCATGGTATGGTTAAGGATTTCCAAAACCTTTTACTCTTCGAGGATGTACTGAACCTTTCGGTGCCAAATATCATAATTGTCAACGTTCAGCCTTTCACCCTTATTGAGGTCAGCCACAATGGTCTTGGATGCTGAAGCTATAATGAATTGCTATAACACATCAACATAATAAACGCAGAATCAATACTAGCACACTTTACAGAATAACACACATATTTAATTTGCAGCAAAGACAAACTAAATTAATGATAATTCAACAAAAGGCACAGAAGCAAAAGTTCACTGTGTTTACAATCAACTTCTATGTACAATTATTCTATTATCATTACTTAGTTTACTTTGCACAAATTTTAAGTTATAAGTAAGAATTCCTTTCAATTCCACCAACCTGCGAACTTCCACTAGGAAAAATAATTACATGACCTCATGTAATTTCTAATAGCATGATATGAACCAACGTGCAAATAACAATCACGCTTCAACTATAATCAAAATCGTAATTCAACCTATAATGGATTTCTTACCATTGTTCGAATTTTCTAACAACTAGAAAATTGCAAGTATATTAAACTATATACATGATATCATCGAACCAAGCTCTACATAGCATATATGACATCATTTGCACACAAGCTAGCTACTGTATTTCCTAAACTACAAGAAAATACAAATTACAAATGAATAAATTATACTTTTGTACCTTAAAATACACGTGCATTGGGTTCCATACACTTTTTCATACCTTTAAAAAATTCAAAAATAAAAAATAATTATACCACAGTCTAGAGCACATCCATATGAACCCAACGCCTCCAACATCGCTCCAATCGGAGCTTGCACGCGCCCACACGGGCCGCCTAAGTGCGCAACGTGTGTGGCGCACGCGCCAGTGAGCCCAAGGGCTGGCCCGGCCGGTCCAACCAATTCGATCGGCGACCAGTCCAATCTGTTCAACCGCCGGACTAGTCCGACCGGTCCAACCCGTTGACCGGTCAACGGTCGGGTCGAATTTGGTCAACCTTAAGTCAGGTCAGGTCAAGGGTCGAGTCGCTAGCTGGCGAACTTCTGCTAGCAATGTCGTCACCGATGACATCATCCAAGCAGTTACCAATTGTTTGATGACGTCATCCGTGACGTTAGCATTTGTCGCTTCACCAACGCGCGCATGACGCTCAAGTGTCGGTTCGTCGACACCAGCACGTGATGTCACACACTGGTTCGCTAGCGTAGCCAGTACGTCAAGCGTGTGGTGCCCACACGCAGTGGCTTCTGGCCGTAGGTGTAGGTGCGTTCGGCATCCTCCGATGGCGCTCTACCCATCATCAGACTCGTCTCGACGAGCTCTTTCACCCTGTATATTCAAAAATTAATTTTGGCCAAAAAATTATTTTGAAAAATGGCCAAAACCGTATGAGTGTACATGACCTCGAACTCGTTCTTTGCTTCGGTTCGAATTCGAGTTTTCAGATTGCAATTACAACCAATAAACATTTTTAAAAAAAAAAGTGTAAAATACAATCTCTTAATCTCAATATAAAATGGTAAATGAGAAAACTCAATGAAAAACAATGCAGAAATCACAACCGGGCTCTGATACCAATGTTGGAATTTTAGTCGGCAGAAGACAACTTACCTGATTCCAATGTGCAAATAACAATTAACCCCGAAACGAATGCTGAATTGCGGATGAAACACGAACAAAAATACTCTCACGTCGGTCTGGATGCGATCATGAGGAAAGCACCCGATTTCCACGGCATAAATGCAAATTGTTCTTGTAAAAAGCGCAATGAAACGTCTTATCCCTTTGATGGAAATGGAATGAACAAGTGAGAGGATTTTCTGATTGTATGCTCTACCAACCTTTCCAACGGTTGTGTTCGGGAGGCTTTTATACGTCTCCCTTCGTACCCCTCCATTAGTGTCTTTCCATCATAACGCATCAAGACAAAACAATGTGTTCCAATTGTACCCCATCATGAACGTACCAGCTAAAGTACAACAATACCAATTAAAGAGAATCACTAGTTAAGACTGCGAATAAGGAAGGGAGATATGAGAAGTGCCAAAAAACAGTTATGACATTCCAAATCGAAATCATTCATGGAAGAGAGAGTTAAAGTTTAGTAGATCATGGAAAAAAGATTAAGTTAAAGCAAGGGTGAAGGATCAAGGTGCAATTTTTAAGTAGGAACCACCTCAACACAATACTATGGTGTCATCGGAACATAGGATCGAGATCCTTGGAGATATGGAGGCATGACTAAAACTGCAAAAAAACTGCTTTTGAGCAGTTATGTCATAGGCACTATATTGCACTAGTGCTCAACTACTAGAGACCACCCCCACTCTGGTGCTCGGTGCACAAACAAACAATATGTTATCTTCCAATTATCTTTGCATTTCTACACAAGAATTTTAGGTTTCAGACTCCTGTCGTCAATTAAATTTTTTGACGTGTTTCTTAGTTGTAGTTACCAAATTTTCATTGTCGATTATATTTCTACATGTATCTTTGCTTTAAATCCTAGGTGCCTCATCGACGATTAAATTCGAACATTGCATCTTCACATTTTAAGGGTTTGTTGTAAATTAAATTCCAGCAAAGTTTTTGTAAGTGTGGCTATTTTTGAAGTAAACTTGCTGATTCTTTTGTCTACCTATGATATCTTTTGTTCAGAATCATCACAGAACCCATCTTGTCTAATAAAACCGAAGAACGACTTTTGATGATATGTATTTTGTCATTGAATCCAATTCAAGTGAAATGGCTAGAAACTCAACTAGAAATTGATCAGGTATTAAAATTTCGGCTCAATCCCAACTCTATTGGAAAATCGAGGTATTTGATTAGACTGGACACCAATTGTTTTGAAAAGGAACTTGAGCTCGAGTTTGAATTCAAACTTAAAAAAGCTCGAATAATGTGGGTACATTTTGTAATTTTTAAGATATTTATATCTATTTTATTAAAATTTATATTCAAAGAATAGGAAAGGTCATCCACTCGCGAGCCTATGGAACTAGAAATTGGCGAGCTCAAACTTGGCGCGACAAGGTAGTTTGAGTAACTCAAGCTCGAGCTTGACCAGAAATCGAATGATTTTTATCCTCGTGGAGCCCAAATAAATTGACTCAGTTTCAATCCCGAGCCCTACGATAATGTTGCTTCCAGTGCACGCCCGGTTCCTTTTCAACTCGTTCAACACTTATGTCAGGGGCGTGCAGATTTTGAGTCTAAATTTCGCCTCTCATCTCCTAATGCAAAGCGCAGACCACGACAAGCACAACAAAATTGAGCATCCCAAGAGTCTGACACCCTCTTACCTTCCCAATCAATGGCTAGATCATCCGGATCGTGTCTCGAACTAACGTATTTTTATATGTTTCAGCAAGTCCCAAGTACAGCTGTAGGGGACAATTTCATTGGTTTTAAACTTTTTACTTGTATTGTATTCCTCATTTATAGGGATATGTTAACTACAATCTGACATCTTTAGTCACGTACAACAATACTAAAATGAATAATAATAATGGACATCCAATTCAGGCGTATGTGAGGTTCCGACTTCTAGTTGACTTTGCTACTTATATAGGTCAGGTTCACCGTTAACAAGCTCGTCGGAGAACTCCTTGTACTGATCGAAATGATGACTGAACCTAATAATTCAGTTTTAGTACTGATCTGCATCCTCTTTGTGTCCACTACTTTATTTGTTTCCTTTCGCCATAAAAGGTCCAGGTCACACCGGCTTCTTCCGGGACCCTCCAGATGGCCGATATTCGGCAACCTGTTCAATCTTGGGAAGATGCCTCATCGAACACTAGCTGGCCTCCGTGAAAAGTATGGCCCGGTGATTTGGCTTAGGCTAGGCTCGATGGACACCATGGTGATTCTCTCAAGCAGAGTTGCAGCCGAGTTCTTCAAGAACCATGACCTCAATTTTGTGGAGCGAACCATCACCGATCTCATGCAATCTCAGGAGTACTACTGCCCTAGCCCCATACGGCACATATTGGCGGGTGTCAAGGCAGCTGCTGATGGCGGACATGCTAGTTGCCAGGCGGCTCAATGAAACAGCTCCAATCCAGAGAAAGTGCGTCGACGACATGTTGACATGGATCAGGGAGGCGACATCCACAGATAAGGTCCGACTCGGAGAAGGTGTTCACCTGGCACGCTTCGTGTTCCTCATGGCATTCAATTTGCTGGGGAATCTCATGCTATCCCGAGACTTGCTTGATCCGGACTCAAAGGTTGGATCTGAGTTCTTCGAGGCAATGAGCGGATTGATGGAGTGGTCAGGCCATGTGACCATTGCGGACCTATTCCCGTGGCTGCGATGGTTGGGCCCGCAAGGGCTGAGGAGAAAGATGGATCGGGATATGGGGAAGGCCGTGAGGATCGCTTCCGATTTCGTGAGGGAGAGGATTGAGGAGAAGAAAAATGGGGGAAACGATGATCGGAGGGATTTTCTTGATGTGTTGCTTGAGTTCGAAGGAAACGGTAAGGACGAGCCGGCCAAGCTTTCTGAGAAGCAAATCAAAACATTCGTACTGGTACGACCACAAACTTTGAATTGCTAGTTCTGTAAGGATTTCTGTATCCAATCATATGCGTAGGGGATAGATCGCAGGTAAATATCACTTGATTATTCAATTATATCCTTAATGTATAACACATAATCTTACTCGATTCTGAGTCATTTTCCTATTTATAACTTTACTTTGAAACGAGATCGGCATCCTTCCATTAATATAACCTTTTGGAATTATGGTTAGGGTTCTTAGCATTGTGAAATATGTGTCAAGAATTCAATAGAACCATTGTGAGAAACATGCAAGTTTCTGAGTATGTCAACAAGGACAACATTATATGACCAAAAAAAAAAAAAAAAAAAAAAAAAAACAACAAGGACAACATTAGACATGTAAAAATATGTTTATGATTGTTTGGTAAAGTATTGTAGTAAACTAGTAGCCTACTTGGTATAACTTCCCACAGTTGCTACGTATTTAAAAAAAATGGTATGGCTATGGTTCCATTACCTTGGCCTAGAAAAATTTACGGATATGGCTCCATTTCGTGAAATTTTGCCATGCTTGCTCTCACATACTCTCCTCTTGACATCACAGGAAATTTTCTTGGCTGGGGCAGAAACATCGAGCAGCACTGTCGAATGGGCACTGACAGAACTCCTACGGGACCCGAACTCCATGGTCAAGGTCCAAGCAGAGCTGTCCCGGGTTGTTGGGTCCAACCGAAAGGTCCAGGAAACCGATATAGACCAGCTCTCCTACCTGCAAGCAGTTGTGAAGGAGACCCTCAGGCTACACCCGCCACTCCCATTCCTCGTGCCACGGAAGGCCATGGCCAACACCATTTTCATGGGCTATGACATACCCAAAAACACACAGGTCTTTGTGAACACTTGGGCGATCGGTAGAGACCCAGATGTCTGGGAAGACCCTATGGCTTTTAAGCCTGAGAGGTTCATTGGATCGAAGTTGGATTATAAGGGTCAACACTACGAGTTCATTCCGTTTGGAGCAGGTCGAAGGATGTGTGCCGGCATGCCCTTGGCACATCGCGTGCTTCATCTGGCTTTGAGCTCGCTGCTTCATGAGTTCAATTGGGAGTTCGATAGCCGCATTGATGCAAAGACGATTGACATGAGAGACAGGGTGGGGATGACCATGAGAAAGTATGTCCCTTGCTGGTGGTGCCCAAAAGAAGAGCAATGTGAGACTGGGTTCAGCTTGGAATTTGTGCTTGTTTGACATATTGGTCTGAGCCTTTCTTTGCTAGCTCAAATGCGTATCCTCCGTGGTTTTTACTTTCTAGTTATTTCCTAGGCTAGAAAATGAGTAAATGACAAGATGTAATATGATGTATCTAAAACCAGCGAGATTGGTCATGTAAGGTTGCTCTTTTGTTTTGACATTTTCATTGGATAAGATGTTAATCTTTCGTGAATAGAATCAAATTTCAGATCATGATAATACGTAGTTGCACAAATAAGCTCCGTTTCATGAGTTCAGAGAACTTTCACTACCTATTATAGTCCCGAGTTCAGTAGACTAGAAGCTAAAGACGGCAGAAATCAACACAGAAGAAATGGACCCAGTCAATTATATGCGTAAAAATTGTCAGCTTAGCGGGCACCTCACTAAGTGCCAAATTTACCAGACTGCAAGATGAAGAAAATGGCGCATTTCAGTATTATGCCTCATGTTATCTACCGTCACTCAGGATAGAAATAGGTTTTATATATTGAAAAGTCAACATTTGACCCGAAAGTAAAGACTAATGTCTTGCAAGTCTAAGTGCCGCACTTGGTCTCCGGAAAAAACCTCTCAGCTCTCGCTTTCACTCTGCCAATCCTGCATATATGGTTTAGACCCACCAGAAGTTCGACAATCGCTTCCTCATTTTTCGGTTGGTCTGCGACGTACAGCGTCTGTACCAGAAACACATTTGCCCCAGTATCACGATTTTGCTTCTCGAAGCTCCGCTCAGATTGCCATTTTATCGTGTTGTGAGCGAGCGGAGCTAGCCATTCCAGCATTTGCGCCACTGTCATCCTCCATTTCTCCACGATCACACCATCATGCACCATCAACGCCAAACTCATGGCATGCAACCTTAGCCTGGCCCTCAGAGCAGTTCGAATGGACGCAGGCAACATATGATAGAGGTCCTCTCTCATGTCGAGGGTGATTGAGTGGGGCGAAGATGTTGGAGAAATCTTTCCAGAATATTTTGAAGCTGACAAAACGTTTCTTTCAGTCTAAAGTCTGGATGTTCGGAGACCGTCAGTTTAAAGTCTGAAGACTTTGTTCTCTCAAGACTCAAGACTCAAGACCCAAGTCTCAAGACTCAAAGACTTAAGACTCAGGACTTAAGACTTAAGTCTATTCTCACCGTCGTCTCTCCGATCCAAAGGAAGGAAATCCAAAACCGAGGTTTATGGTTGAGGATTCGATCCTATCTTCTCGGAATAGATTCTTTGGTTGGATAATCATTTCGGATTCTTTAATTCTTATCTAAGATCGATTGAAGATCCGATGGTCGACGAAACAATCTTGGAATATTCTATTCTTGGAAACCGAGATCCCGATTGTATGGGCGAACAGATTGATGGGCTATCATCGATTCCTTAAATAGCTCGGATGATCTTCTTGATTGATTCCGTCCAACGGGTAGATTGGAGGAATTCCTTTGGTAAGTGCCAACGGCTATGATGGCATGAAGGAGTATAAAAGGAAGACGTCTAGCTGTTTTAAGTGTGTGATCGATAGAAAAATTCAGTCCGAAGACCCTTGATTGTTAGTTGAGATCGAGCGAAATTGTATACAGAGAGTGTTTATACTTGGTGACACCTTGAGTGAGTGTGGTAGATCATCTACACCTAGAAATCAAGGAAGATCAACTTTGTAACATCTCTTTGATCATAGTGGAATCCAGCCAATCGGCTGTCGGTGCGAAGAGTGGACGTAGGCTTGAATCAAGCCGAACCACTATAAACCGAGCGTTCAATTCTCTCTTTCCCTTACTCAGTCTTGCGATTAAATTTTTAATTGTTGCAAATCCTCTAATTGCTTAAATATCGTACAAGTTTCGAGAAAATTTTTTTGTACACCTATTCACCCCCTCTAGGTACTCGCACTAGCTATTTCAATTGGTATCAGAGCTCGTGTTCTTACTTTGTTTGAAGTGTTTTACTTCAGAGTAAAAGATCCATGGCTAGTATGCTAGCACCAGGGCTGATGGAGGGGCAAAGCAATACCAGACCTCCCTACTTCGATGGAAAGGATTACAACATCCGGAAGAACAAGATGAAAGCTTTCCTACGATCAAAGGATCCTCGGAATGGGACGTTGTGGAAAGAGGAATCACTCCGCTGCTGCATCAATCTCTCGAAAGAGGGAAAGAAACTGTTGAAGCCAGCGGAATGTCTCAAGAAGAATTAAACAAGAGACAAGCACTCGATGCAAAAGCGATTTATTCTTTATATTGTGCTTTATCACCAATTGAATATACAGAATATCTTCTTGTGTTACAGCAAAAGAAGTCTCGGGACAGGTTACATATCACTTATGAAGGGACAGATCGAGTGAAGGAGACCAGAATTAACATTCTTCTTGGTCAATATGAATCCTTCAAAATGAAATCGGAGAATCTATAATCGACATGTTTAGTCGTTTTACAGATATTGTCAATGGTCTTGAGAATCAAGGACAAAAAATTTCTGATCCCATGAAGGTGAACAAGCTTCTGCGTGGACTCTCCAAGGATTGGAATCATATAAAGACTTCAATAAGAGAGACGCAAAGAATCATGCCATTATCTGTAGACGAACTGATTGGAACTCTTCAGTCTTACGAAGTGGAACGAATTAATGAAGACGAAGATCCAAGAGGTAAGAAATCAATTGCACTAAAATCAAATGATGATTCCGATGATGCAGATTCTCGAAGATGATATGGATGATGAGGAGCTCGCCCTCATGATAAGAAGATTCAGAAAACTGAATAGAAAAGGCAGAAGGTTCATTCCAAAGAAATAGAGTTTACAGAGACAGCAGACCAAGTCTGTTGATGATGTGGAACCAAACAAAGATGTAGTCTGCTTCGAGTGTAAAAAGAAGGGACACATCAGACCCAACTGTCCTCTTCTGGAAAAGAAAAGAGGAAAAGTTGAGAAGTCTCGAAAAGCTCTCAAAGCCGAGACCGGAGCGACGAGTGTGAAGAGAGTGATGAGGAATATGCCAACCCGTGTCTAATGGCACAATCGACTCGACTGGATCGACTGGATCGACTCGATAAAGTGAATTTGAGGTAAGTGATTATAAAATCCCTGTCAAAGTCTCTAAATATATTGATGAGTTATGTTTCAGTCTTAAGACTTCTCTTAAAAAGATTTCCGAACTTAAAAAGGAAAACTCAGTTTTAAAACAAAAGGAAAATACTTTAGAAGAAAAGGTAAAAAATTTAGATTTGGAAGTTTCTACTCTTAAAGAAAGTGAAGACAATCTTTCAAAAGAAAATGCTTTCTTAAAAACTGATTTATCAAATATTTCAAAGAAATTTTCAATAGGGTCTGAAAAACTTGAAAAAGTTCTTTCAATCCAAAGACCTTACTTCAATAAGTCGGGTCTAGGTATGACAGCTGAAACAATTCCTTTGATTGATTTTCCGAAAGTAAAAGAAAGAATTAAGAAAAGACCATCGAGAGAGGCTTATAGAAATCATTTTAAAAGAGTTTTTGTAAAACCCGTAGGTCGAAATGCCTTAAGGTGTTCTAAGTGTAATAGTCAGGATCATTTTGAAAAAGAGTGTCCTATGGTTTGGAAGCCTCGTTAAGAGAGTATGGCCTAATAATGCTCATCCTACTAACACCAAAGGACCCAAGAAAATTTGGGTACCAAAGAAAGCTTGAGACTCTCTTTTGAATGCAGGTCTCTGTCAAAAGAAGGTAAAGTGGTATCTTGACAGCGGATGCTCAAGACACATGACAGGAGACTCAAATTGTTTCGTAAAGCTTATTCAAGTAAATGGTGGAAAAGTTTCATTCGGAGGAAATAGCAAAGGAAGCATTGTGGGATTCGGAATCGTGAAAATTGGAAATCTCACAATAAGCAATGTCTCTCTAGTGGAAGGACTCAACTATAATCTACTCAGCATTAGCCAATTGTGTGATACTGGTTACAAGATCTCCTTTCAAGAAGGCATATGTTCTGGAATTAGCAAAGATACGACTCAGTCTTTCATGGGTCAAGGCATGGAAACATCTATCTCCTTGATGTAAAGCCAAATGAAGATCAATGCTTAATCTCAATTCAAGATGAAGCAGTTCTATGGCACAGAAAACTTGGCCATATCAACAAGAAGCAATTAGCCAAAATCTCTTCAAAGCAGCTTGTTCGAGGTCTACCTAAATTGCCTTACCAAAAGTCTCGACTTATGTACTCCATGCATTCGGGAAAGCAGGTAAGAAATTCATTTAAGCAAATAAATCATGTATCTACTAATCATGCACCGCAGCTTGCTTCATATGGATCTCTTCGGACCAACAAGAACCCGAGCATTGGAGGTAAGAAATATTGTCTAGTAATTGTAGACGATTACTCTCGTTTTACTTGGGTATATTTTCTTGCAAATAAATCAGAAACCTTTTCGTACTTTGAGAAGTTTGCTAAAAAGGTTCAAAATGAAAAAGGATGTGCTATTTCTAGCATAAGAACAGATCATGGAAGTGAATTTAAAAATCAAGATTTTACGAGATTCTCGTGATAAATCTGGTGTTAATCACATGTTTTCCTCTCCATATACTCCAGAGCAAAATGGAGTTGTGGAAAGAAAGAATAGATCTCTTCAAGAAATGGCTAGAACACTTTTAATTGAAAGTAAAATTTCTTCACGATTTTTGAAGTCAAGCCGTTTCAACCGCTTGCTATATTATAAATAGAGTCTTTCTAAGACCTATTCTTGAGAAAACCCCTATGAATTGTTCAAAGGTAAGAAGCCTATTGTTTCATACTTTCATGTATTTGGTTGCAAATGCTTTATTTTGAAAAATGCAAATGATCGAGTTGGTAAGTTCGAAGAAAGATCGATGAAGGTATCTTCCTTGGATATTCTACATCAAGCAAAGCCTACAGAGTCTACAACAAGAAAAGCCAGTATGTGGAAGAATCAATGAATGTAAAATTCCAAGACTCAGTGCAAGATGAATCCAGCAAGACTCAAGACGAAGAGACCGAACCCGCTCTAGACCTTCAAATGTCTACATCTCAAGAATCATCTCGAGTTTGGAAGTCCATCATCAAGACGCTCATGGAGAATCAAATAAAGAAAGAGATCATCAACCTGGAAAATCAACTAGCAACTCGGAAGCACAAATCCAGTCATCCTAAAGATCTTATTATTGGTGAACTTGATGAAGGAATCCGTACCAGATCAAAAAGGCATGAAGAATCTAGTGCTGTGGCTCTCATCTCCGAAATTGAACCAAAAAGCATAGAAGAAGCTTTATCCGATGAAAGCTGGATCGAAGCTATGCAAGAAGAGCTCGATAGGTTCAACATCAATGATGTCCGGGAATTGACATCTAAACCAAAAGGCAAAACGTTGTTGGAACCAAATGGGTTTTCGTGAACAAGATGGACGAAAAAGGAAAAGTCGTACGAAACAAAGCAAGACTCGTGGCCAAAGGCTACACGCAAGAAGAAGGAATAGACTATGACGAGACATATGCACCAGTTGCAAGGTTAGAAGCTATTCGACTATTACTTGCATTTGCTTGTTACAAAAATTTCAGGTTATTCCAAATGGACGTGAAAAGTGCTTTCCTAAATGGATTTATCCATGAGGAAGTTTATGTGGAACAACCGCCTGGATTTGAAGACCCAAAGAAGCCGACTCGTCTTCGACCGAAAAAGGCGCTGTATGGTCTAAAGCAAGCACTCGGGCTTGGTACGACGACTAAGTAAGTTTTTATTACAAAATGGTTTTGTCAAAGGTAAAGTAGATACTACTTTGTTTATCAAAAAGGAAAACAAAAACTTCTTACTTGTTCAAATATATGTTGATGACATTATTTTTGGATCCTCTAATGAAAGTCTCTGCAAGAAATTCTCTAAGTCTATGCAGGATGAATTTGAAATGAGTATGATGGGAGAGTTAACATTCTTCCTTGGACTTCAAGTGAAACAAATGAAGGAAAGAATTTTCATTCATCAAGAAAAATATGCGAATGATCTTGTTAAAAGGTTTGGATTGGAAAAGTGCAAAAAGACCGACATACCAATGTCATGTTCTCGTAAGATAGACAAGGATGAAGAAGGGAAGAAAGTAGATCAAAAGCTGTACAAGAGCATGATCGGTTCACTTCTTTATCTTACTGCTTCTAGACCTGATATTTTGTTTAGTGTTTGTATCTATGCTAGGTTTCAATCAGATCCTAGAGAATCACATCTCATTGCTGTGAAGCGTATTATCAAATACGTTGCTTCATCTTCAAGCATCGGTCTTTGGTATCCAAAGAGGGGAGACTTTAATCTTCTAGGATACTCGATGCAGATCTGGCCGGTTGCGAGTCGATAGAAAGAGCACTTCGGAACTTGTCACTACTTGGAAACAGGATGTGTCTTGGTTTTCAAGGAAGCAAAGCACCGTAGCTCTCTCAACGACGATGCAGAGTATGTAGCTCTTGGAAGCTGCTGTTCGCAAATTCTATGGATAAAACAACAACTACAAGACTTTGGCATTGAAGACTCATGCACGTAAATCAGATGTGACAACACCAGCGCGATCAATCTCACCAAAAATCCAATCCTTCATTCAAGAGCAAAGCATATTGAGATTCGTCATCACTTCATTAGAGATCACATTCAAAACGGAGAAATCTCAATTCAATTTGTTGATTCAAAAAGTCAACTAGCGGACATATTCACAAAGCCTTTGGAGAAGAATCAATTCGACTTCATCCGCTCAAGACTCAACATTTTGAAGCTTGAAGAAGTTAAAGTCTAGAGACTCACCAACTCTAAAGACTCGATCTCTTAGACTCTAAATCCCGAGACTCAATCATTCATTGCTAAAGACCGTAAGTTGCTATCTAAAAGGTACGAATTCTCGCTTATTCTATCTCAAAAAGGTACGTTCTTTTATAATTCGTGTGAAATTTGAAAACTTGTCTTTTTAGAGGAAGTTATTTTTGGCAGTTATTGATTTTGAAAAAGAAGTGTTCGTACACTTTCCTTGTGCCGTTTAATCTTCTCTTTTCAAATCCGAGGCACATATAAATTCACAGTCATTCTTCCCCAATTTTCAAAACCCTAAAAAGACACTCTCCTCCCGATACGTTTCTTCTACTGTTCATCGTCAAGAAAGTTGTCATTTTTCTTGGGAAAAGCAAGTGAAGGAATCCTCCAATAGACAAAGAAAGATGTCGTCTTCGAGGAAATCATCAAGAATCGCAAAATGGGGACCACAAAGAATGGAGAAGGGACCGACTCACTTCGATCTTACTCGAGGAAGAAGACTTTCCAAGTCAGCGACAAAGTCCGATTCGCTCTCCTCCACGTCATTCAGCATCTCCCGACCCACAAGGTGCAAGTCAATATCTAGAAGAAGACATAATCGAGGATGCCGACTCGAAGAGTCCAAAACCCTCTCGTTATCTATAAGCTTTATCGTGCGTTGAAAAGCACCGGTTCTTCATTAAAGTATATAGATGACTTTCTTAAGGACAAAAATTATGGGAATGAGTATCTTTTTCTGCGGAAAATGGAAGAGTTGGGAATTGCTCCGAAAGGAAGAGCAGAGGAGGCTCTTGCGAACACTCCTAGTGATCCTCGTATGCCGTGACGTAATCCGATTGACGGGAACGATGATGACAAAATGTTCCTTGAATTTAAACCTAGAATGGGTGTGGCTGCAAAGGTGAAAGGAAATCGGATGGATTTGTTTAAATCCAAGGATCAGGAAAAAGTGTATCTAAGGCTGTTGAAAAGAGGGGTAATCAACCCTAGAAGTGTCGACTTTGACTTCCGGATTCCATCAACTTGAACTTAAGGGAGAAGTTGAATTTGCTTCAACTTGAGACTTTTTGCTCGACTCTACAGACGGGTATGATCATCTCGACCGCTTACTTCTATTCAAATCTTAGCTTTTTGGATGCGAATAGAATTTCATTCAAATGTCCGAGACCAAGTCTATGTAGTAGATGTGAATATGTTGGCGGACATAATTGGAGTTGAAAGGGGACGCTATCTCCCAATCAAAGTCTCACCGCTCGCACTACTCGGATCTTGTCAAAGATAGGGATGTAGATAAGAAAATTATCTATTCCAGGATGAATGCAATCAACATTGTGCTTCACAAGATTGTGATCAATTGTCTCGCATCAAGTCTACGTCAAAGACTTCGTGTCTTTTCTCGAAGCAAAGTTGATGTATGCGATCAACTCAGACGGAAATTTTCTCTCCCGCACACTATCCTTTTCCACATGTACGAGCAAAGTGTCAAAAGACAAAGGACAATTGCCTTATCCGGTCTCGGGTGACCAAGATCTTCGACATTTGAATATTGAACTGCCACATACTTTTTGTGTTCGACCGTGTGACAAGATGGTGGTAGGGTTGAAAATGTTAATGAAGATGCGTCTGAAAGAACTCTCTAAGGCAATGGAGAAATTCAAGGTGAAATCTCCAGTCCACCGCTTCAAAAAGGAAAGGGAAGGAGGCCATTGGTGTCTCATCGAAAAGGAGAAAAAGAACTCTTATCCCGGAGGATGAGGATGAAGATGAAGATGATGAAGATCCCACTATTCCCGCACCGACAAGAACAAGACGTTCGTGTCTTATCCGACGTAACTTCAGCAGAAAGAGAGAAGAAGAAGAACAGAAAGAGAAGGAGAAAGAAGTTGAGGAAGAAGGAGAAGAAGAAAAAGAACAGTCTCGACAAACTGGAGAGAAGGGAACTCAAAAGCATGATCATCACTCTTCCCCTCTCGATGTCCTAGTGACAGGGGGAGTTAGTGAGCAAGAGAGGTCTACACCTCATGCTGCTGAAGATCTACGACAATCTCCGTAAGACCCGAAGAAGTTCAGTCTCTCCATTGCCCGAAGAAGGTGGTACGTCGATTCGAAATCGCCGATCGTACGAAGCGCCATCGTCTCGCCGAGAAAGTCAATGCCGATACGTACGGATAATTCTCTGCAGATCTTCGCAGATCATGAATATTCTTCGGAAATGCGTAACAGATATATGTTCGGATCGTGAAATCCAAGCTTTAAAGCATGCTGGACAAGAATCTTCGTCTCTCCGGAAGATAAATTCAAAGACCTCGCTCAGCAACTCCAAGCCAATGCCAAGGGAGAAGAGGTAGCTCGCCTCGCGAGAAGACCGAAGAAGCTTGAAGGAGTAGTCCAGTCCATTGGGGATTTCCAGATCGTGCGCATTCCCAAGCAGACATGACTCCTTTCTCACCCTTTTCAATGCGACAAAAAGGGGGAGAATCAATTTGAACTTTCATTTTTTTTAATCTTTGACCTTTGTGGTTATGTTTATGACTTGAGAACTTGAACTTGGGTGTGAATTTGACTGAATTGACTGCGGATTTGATTATGAACTTGACTGGATTTGATTATGAACTTGACTGGTTGCATTTATTCAAGTGTTGTTATGTTGTTATGTGGTGTTTCTCATGAAAGACTAACCAATTTTTCTGTGGATGCAGAGTCCGGTTGTTTTATTAATCTTTATGAGTTAGCCATATTACTTGAGAAATGTTTTGCAGGTCAAAGTTGTTCAAATCTTCAAGAAAGTTTTGTCACCATCAAAAAGGGGGAGATTGTTGGAGAAATCTTTCCAGAATATTTTGAAGCCGACAAAACGTTTCTTTCGCCTAAAGTCCGGATGTTCGGAGACCGTCGTTTAAAGTCCGAAGACTTTGTTCTCTCAAGACTCAAGACTCAAGACCCAAGTCTCAAGACTCAAAGACTTAAGACTCAGGACTTAAGACTTAAGTCTATTCTCACCGTCGCCTCTCTCCGATCCAAAGTTGATTTAAGGAAATCCAAAACCGAGGTTTATGGTTGAGGATTCGATCCTATCTTCTCGGAATAGATTCTTTGGTTGGATAATCATTTCGGATTCTTTAATTCTTATCTAAGATCGATTGAAGATCCGATGGTCGATTTAAACAATCTTGGAATATTCTATTCTTGGAAACCGAGATCCCGATTGTATGGGCAAACAGATTGATGGGCTATCATCGATTCCTCAAATAGCTCGGATGATCTTCTTGATTGATTCCGTCCAACGGGTAGATTGGAGGAATTCCTTTGGTAAGTGCCAACGGCTATGATGGCATGAAGGAGTATAAAAGGAAGACGTCTAGCTGTTTTAAGTGTGTGATCGATAGAAAAATTCCAGAGTCGAAGACCCTTGATTGTTAGTTGAGATCGAGCGAAATTGTATACAGAGAGTGTTTATACTTGGTGACACCTTGAGTGAGTGTGGTAGATCATCTACACCTAGAAATCAAGGAAGATCAACTTTGTAACATCTCTTTGATCATAGTGGAATCCAGCCAATCGGCTGTCGGTGCGTAAGAGTGGACGTAGGCTTGAATCAAGCCGAACCACTATAAACCGAGCGTTCAATTCTCTCTTTCCCTTACTCAGTCTTGCGATTAAATTTTTAATTGTTGCAAATCCTCTAATTGCTTAAATATCGTACAAGTTTCGAGAAAATTTTTTTTATACACCTATTCACCCCCCCTCTAGGTACTCGCACTAGCTATTTCAGAAGATGCTAGCTCCTCGATTAGAACAATCACATTAGCATAGTGCACAGCTAAGGCAGCATGGCCAAGAGTATGAGGAGGGGTGATTAAGCACCCGCACTTTGCATAGAAAGATGCGAGCTTAGAGTAAATTCTGTTGCTCATGAGCAACCTCTTCATATCTTTGTAGTCCATTGTTCTGACATCATTTCCAAACACACTTGTCGCTCTGGTCGATTCAACCATCTCTCTTCTGCAGTAACTGTCAATTAGGGGAGAATCGGTTTCCACATTAATGCACCCCTTGAAAGGCCCAATGTAATGTGACTGTTTCATCGGTCCGGGCCTTTCCCTCAGCGAAGAGGACTGCTGATGATGAATTTGGTGCGCCTTTTTGTTTGCTATATCCTTGTCAGGATGCAGTGACAAATAGAACGGATCGAGGCTGTAAGTAGATGGATGGACCGAAGATTGCATTAGAGCAGAGAGGGAGTGGCCCTTGGAAAAACAAGTGGGATGGATTTCCTCTAATTCAAACTTATCTTGGTCACCCCCAAAAGCATGTATCATTTTCTCAAGAATCGTGAAAAGCGATCTGGCGAGGAGCCGAACGGTATAGTCATAAGTTCTGTTACAAGGAGACAACTCACGGAGATTACGCACCACCTGAATCTGCCACATCGCCTTCTGCTGAAACTCATACAGTTTGACGTGGTGCGACATGGGATTGGCCTTCATCCTCCTAACTGTCTGTTGAAGCTCCGCCAGCACCTCCTGCTCTTGGGTCAACTGCAGCGTGACGGCAATAAACCTTTCCATTTTCTTCACTCTTCTGTCCATTTTCTTCCATTTGTACTCCCAACCAAACCATTTGATGTAGTTGTTCATTGGGTCATCGAAGAAGCTTCTAATTTGGTGGTACACAGGATCGGCACACCTCCTCGCAAGCCTGACCACCGCCCTGGCCACGTACACGAAATTGTCTATGATCTCGTCCAGCACAAGACTCATGATGTACCTATCATCTTCACTCACAAGCTTCCTGATGCCCACGGATCTCGCCATCTCTTCTCTCAACCGCAGAATCTCGACATCGCTCAAGCAATGCCATAACTTAACCACTTTGGACATTAGGCTCACGACCTCGAAAGACAAAATCCCAATCGTGGCTTTCTCATGCTCTTGCGCCTTGTACCGCGAGCCCCGCCAGAAATTGCCCAACCATGATTCGGTCACCCTTTCACCTCCCATTGAAATGCTCCCAGTGGGATCAAGCAGAGATAAGTACCTGGTATGCACCTAGTAATTTCGACAAGCTTCTTGGTTCCTGTACCCGTATGAAAACCCAACCAAATTAGGTGACAGTAGAAAAAATGCTAAACTGCAACTCCATCAAAGCCACAATCAATTTAGACATTGAACCAAATGTCTACACAAAAGAGACATTAAGTTAAACCAACCACATTATCGATGCCAACTTTCCCAGGGAAACTTCTTTTTTTCTTTTTTCTTGAAATAGCGACAGCAAAAGAGTCGCCCAATCAAGAATCACAAACGAAACTCTACTGAACCGATCCTTTCGTCTAAACCGGATGTGGCAATACGCTTGTTTTTCCAAGACATTTCTCTGCTTACATATATTCACATCCAAGACAACAACGTTAATCTAGGAACCAAGCCAGCACCATAGTTAAACAACATGCAGGAGAGCGCGTGAAGAAGACAACTCACTGCCGACTTGTAAGGCTACGACATCGTCGTCCAAATGGAGCAACATGAAGCAACAGAAGGTGAACGAGAGAGCGAGAGAGCGAGAGGGTGTTGCGCACTGTAAGGTGATGCCGGCCGTGAAATAAGAGGATGGCATGCCAAATAAGAAATGAGAGGAGGGAATGGGGACAAAAGAGGAGTGAGGACGAAAGTCATTCAGACCGAGGAAGGATCCGAGGGATCATTTGGGGTTTATGCTATGCGATTTCTCATTTGGATCTCCCGGTGTTAACAACACACGAGAGAACAAATCCAAGTACAATCATAATGAAATGTTCCTGTCGTGCTTCTGTCGTTTCCGCGGCGCTTACGATGCCGTCGCCCTCCTCCACACAGTTCGCACGACCACGCCATTAACCGTGGGCCGGAACCATCGCGCATGGCTCCTCTTAAACTAGACTTTAATTTTATTTTTAGTTTTATTTTTTGGCTCTATTACGGAAAGTTGGAACTACTAACTCAGCGTTGCCCGCCGCGTGATAAATCTTCCGCAAAAGAAATTTACACTGTGGTTTGGTAGCCACGTGCTCTAATCTTCTGGGCTACAAAATCAGCCTCAACTGGTTGTTACTCACATTGCAATTTGCTTCACTTGGTGTTACGATCTGTTATTTGCACCTTACATTTTGTTAGGTGATCCACAATGGTACAGTGTCGGTGTCGAAAACCTCCATCAATAGGGCTCTAATTTTATCCGATCGGAATGCAGATATGTCCCTCGAATAGATTTTGTAGAAGTGGTGTTTTTCACTGTCTGAGTTTCCTTAAACAAGTTTTTTTATCGATGAGTTACGAGTGTGGACGCAGTTTACATGAAAAATTAAGTCTAGATAAAGTATGTTAATTAAATGGTCTTTTTGGAATCTTTTTCTCTCTCAACCAAATGTTGAATTCATCGACATCGATTCACTTGTTAAGACAAGCAAAGCTCATCTTTAGTGTAAGATGGGTCCGCCACCGTATACATAGTGTTCACTTTGGACATTAAGTTCTCACGATTTTGTTCTTTTCAAGGTATGGCATACTATCTCAAGAAAACTGTTGACACCTAAATTTTGGCAACCCGTTTAGTCATTTATCACATAAAAATCAGGGATTAATTTTAACCCCTAAAAAAATATAATTGCATAACATATGGTCATTAGGAGCATATTTCATTTAATTGCATATTTGTTGGGCCAGCGGTGAATGGATTTTGGTGAATGGCTTTAAACTTTAGATAAGTGAGTAATTCCTCCGTGATGATTGATATTACATTTACATGGGCGTCCTAAATTGTTAAAAGTTGATTATGAAATTTCCAACATATTGGCACCAACATATTTGTGCATTTAAGGGAACGAATGCAAAGGAAGGACAACGTTTAAGCGGCCACCGATTCTTACATGGAGAAGCCCATCCACGTGAAGGAAAATTATGCACTTGGCCGTGATTCGGTCAACGTGGGGGGCAAGAAATTGACCAATATTATTTTAAGAGGAAAGAATTTATGCATGATTCTCTGGACCGATTCACACAATATGGGCAAATCGGCAGAATATTTCAATATGAGCGTAATCCTTCGAGTATTCGCGGCGGCCCATTCTCGTGTTTGTAGGACGTGACTTGGGCTTAAAAGGAAAAAAATATATTTGCGTAGCTAAAGATACAAGTCCCGAAAGAAAAAAAAATCAAAGGAATATATTTCAATTCATCCACAATACGAAAGCAGATCACCATCTCTTCCTGGGGATCCCATGTAATCTTGCATTTAAAAGGAAGAGCTCTCATGCAAGAAAAGGGGGTCGAGACTTCTATTCTAAAAGGGACGTTGAGAGATTTACACGTGAGAGAGAGAGAACAGAGAAGGAACTCTCTCTGCCGAACCGAGGAGCCCCCACGTTGTGCGAGGCCCTTTGCCGCAGCGTCACACCCGAGCCGCCTGAGTTACCGTCGCTACACCATCTTTGCTGCGTTCCCCCCTGCAGCAACGACGGACTCGCTGCTGTGACTTCTTTGCCTTTCCGACGAGCTGCTGATCTGGTGCCAACCTCCTACCGTTGTGACCAAGCCTCGACGATCCCAGCTCAATCGAGACGTTGATGGAGCTACTGCCTTCCTCGCGCTCAACTATTGCTTGATTCACTGTTGCCCCAACGGGATCGTAATTTCTCCTTGCCGCAATCACTCGAGCAGCCCTCGCATCCCCGACGATCCATGATCTGCTGCTTTTGCTATACCACGAACCAGCACACCCCAGGGACGCTTGAACCACTACAGCCTAGTTCGGAGTCGACGAGGACTCCCGCAAGTTCCATCTAGCCTGGCGATGTCCTGAAGTGTTTTCTTCTGACTCACCGACAATCACCAAACAGGCTTTTGCGCTTTGTTCATATTCATTCTTTGCAGGTTTCGTCGGAGTCCAAAGAGGCCAACATCTCCTGACCAGCATGAATACCACGTCATATACTGTGGCCACCACTTGCAAGCCTGGAGTCCATAGTCAAAAGAGTCGCTAGAATTTTGATGAAATAAGTCTTAAGTGGTGAATTGGGCAAGAAATATCACAAAGCGATGGACGGTGGGCATTTGTCCATGTGCTCGGAGATTAGGTGTGGTTAGACCCATCAGAATGGGTCATTGATGAAATTTTTAATCCTATGCGGCCATCTTCTCACCATGCTTGATGAGAAGAAAATCATTCACCATCTTTTCCATCTTTTGGGGTTTCCTTTCCGAGCAACATTTTACTTTTCCTTTATTGTACGGAGTGATGAAGAGAAAGTTATCGACCGCGGTTCGACCTTAATCATCTGGATCAATTCATACGAAAGATGTTAATTTAAAAATTCATCGCTCAATACATTAACATATCTAAATTTCTTCATTTATTGAAAACCCTAATGTGGTGGTAGATATTGATCTTGTTTAGGGTGCTCGTAATATTTCTCGTTTTTCATTTTTTGGCAGGTGATGGGATTTATCCATGCAAAATATACAAGATTTTTGGGGGAAAAGTACATGAAAAAGTCATAAATTTATTACATTAGTGCCAATTTGATCTCAAACTTTTTGATTTGACAAATTTAGTCTTAAACATTTTGGCGTTTTTCATTTGATCAATTTTGGTCGAAAATCGCCAACATGGATATTTTTAATAATTTTTTATTTTTATTTTTTTCTTTGTTATTATTATTATTATTATTATTATTATTATCTTTTTTCTTTCTTTTTATTTTTTGTAGCGAGATTCATACCTCACCAAATTTAGTCAATGGTTGCTTTTGCCAGGCCATTGCAAGATCTGGGTAAGGGCAACCTCAACTAGAGTCGGCAAGGCTACAAAGGCCCCTCGCTCGTGGCCCCACTAGTCACTAGCCAAGGACCCATGCTTAGATTTGGCGAGAGCCATGCCCTCACCCCATCCCCAGTGACTCTCATTAGCCAAAATGAAAAGAAAAGAAAAATAAAATATAATTCAATATTCAATATTCAAAATAAATTTGCAAAAATCATTTACGTCAAGACTTGATCTTGCGCGTAAAATGGCTATACTACGTTAATGATTTCTAGCCAAAATTGGCGTGTAGAACTCAATTGACAAATTCTAAAAAGGTTTAGTATTAAATTAGCATAATTACAAAATTTATGACTGAATTGATATTAATATAATAGATTGATATTTTTTTGGTACTTTTCCCTATAGAAAAAGACGCTTGCTCATCGCTCCAATGAACTTCAATTAGGAGTCATACTCCTCGTTTAAGGAATACATGAAATGGGTAACGTGCATAGTGTGAACTAATTGAAGCTATAGTTCAAACCCTTGAAAGGAAAAATAAAAAATATTAAAACGACCCAGGTCTTTACATAATGTATTTATATTTACGCACTTCGGCCTCCAGCATTTTTTGTTTCTTGGTCAATCTAGATTCATGTCTTTTAAGTCCCATTGCTCGCATGATTTTCTTCCCATCAACTCCAAGAACCTCGAAATTGAGCGAGCGGCTCATTCTAGATTTCATTTGCAGAACCCAAGATCAACCCCGTCCCTTGACTCTGTCGTCAATCGTCTGCAAAGAATCAAAGCGGATGAGTCCAAAGTTGATTAATGTTCCATTTGTACATGAAGGTTTGCAGGTCCTAGTCTTGGATGTGTTCAGTGTAGACTATTCAAACTCTTGCGGAAATAATGCCAGTCTTTTGAGCAAAATGCGTTAAAAGGGATACTATTGCTAACATGACGAACTCTATACGAAATGCTGACATGAAAAGATAAGAAACAAGAGAACGAGACTCATTAGCTTCTGGTCCCCGCCATGATAACATCCTTCCCATGAATAGTTTGTCAGCTAGTAATAATTCACAGCACAAGTCTTTTCTCAATAGCATCATCATTTTCTATACTCCAACGAGACTCATTAGCTTCTGGTCCCTGCCCTCATAACATCCTTCCCATGAATAGTTTGTCAGCTAGTAATAATTCACAGCACAAGTCTTTTCTCAATAGCATCATCATTTTCTATACTCCAACGATTTAATGGTAACATGAATTGACAATAAAATGAGACGAGAGATAATTTATGAATTACATAGAGAAAGACTTACGATGTCTTATGCTAATAGAAATTGATGTAAATTATAAAGACTAACACGAATTGTCAGGCCTAGATGATGTAGAATCTAAATCGACAACTGCATGTCGTGAGGTGAAAATTTAAAGTAAAGATTTTGCCAATACAAAATAATGGATTGCAAAACCCATTAAAGCGGGTGGCATTTAAAAAAGGATAGAGGCTGCGTAGTTAAGATGAATGCTAGACATATGCGACGAGCACACCATATTTAACTATTTCAAAATAACAGCGATATATGCATTGGCCTTAATTGAGGCTTCATCTAATAATGATTAGCCATCTATAAGTATCTGACCTATCTTGTTGTCAAGAACATGCGAACCTGGGCAATCTCACATTTTCAAAACCACCCCAAAATCATGGTTACTTCCCTATTTCTGTGGAAACCGTCTTCTTTAGCCTTCTTCTTCTTCTACTCGCTCTTCTTCGTAAACAACGTCACCATATTTGTTTCCACTCCATTTCATGGCACAGTCGTTTCTGCTTCCTCCACTTCTTTCGCTCCCAATGCGACCAACCATACGGATGAAGCTACCAGCTGATTGTGTAGCTTGTAAAAGTTCATTATTTTATCATTTTATTTTTGCTATACGGCCTATTCAAGTTGTTGATTACTCAAGTCATCTCTCTTGCCATTGATATAGATATAGTTATAAGTTTTAAAAATCAAAATCAATTGTGAAATACATAATTTGTATGAGGTGATATATTGATTCCTAGGTGGCGTTGTGTCCGTATAATCCTTTACCGTCGAATTCAAATGCAATAAATCTTAGTCATTCAACAAATCTTATTATGCTTTTTTACCTTTTGATCTACCGTTGAAGGCTCCAGACTTTATTTAGGCTCATCACGTGTAACATGATGAGAAAGTCCCCTCATCGTAAAATTACAAGTATGTGAAATTTTTAAGTGGGACCGGACTTTATTTGGGCCCATCAACGTGATGAGAATTCATGACTCATAAGGAAGAGCTAGGGCCATGAAGACCGCGAAAGTAAGTCAAGAAACTATAGGTTGAAAACAGAAAACAAGAAACAACGACTTAAAATAATTGAGGACATGATAGCATGATAACTCCTTCAATTGTCACTACTTTAATAATTGAGTTCAATTGGATTATAAAATTGAATAGCTTTGAACTAACAATAACATAATTGGACCATTTGGAGGAGGGGAATTCAAAAGAAGGTGAAAAAGTTAAAAAGAACTTCATGATCAAGGCCTTCCATATGATTACTACAAATTGATTGGAAAAAGAGAAAACTGGGGCAAATGAAAGATGAAGTTGATGTTGATTTTGTTGTTTATGAGAA
This sequence comes from Eucalyptus leucophloia subsp. euroa, assembly GCA_017140325.1. Classification (NCBI taxonomy): domain Eukaryota; kingdom Viridiplantae; phylum Streptophyta; class Magnoliopsida; order Myrtales; family Myrtaceae; genus Eucalyptus; species Eucalyptus leucophloia. The sequence continues at coordinate 30,961,306 of CM029478.1, forward strand.
TTTCTTGTGCTCATACATTGATGAATGTTTTAGGGGGTGAAGACTGGTTGACCAAAAACAGAGAGAAGACCCAAACTTATGAGTCGAACTACTTTTGAAATGTAAATTTCACACAAAAGAAAAAGAAAAAAAGAAATTACTTGGGAAGAGAGAGCTCCATTGAGCAAGAGGACGAGAGACTTGCGAGAGCATCCGCTTGTGCCTCAAAAGAACCAGTAGAAGAAAAGGTGAATCATACTTAAATTTATGTATCATTATCTATAAATTGTGAAAATTTCAAACGTTTCAGGTTAAGAAAAAGGTTAAAAGTGCGTCAAAACCAATATTTATATGAAGTTAAGTAAATGTCTATTCGAGTAATTTTAATTAAGCTACTTGATCTTTATATGGACATTATAATGTTACGTAGATTTATTGAAGGGGTTGATTAAGGGATTTTGATTGGCATTGAGTAGTTTTTGGATATGTGAGTACTAATGAAACATCTTTTGTTTTTTTCATTTGTTTTTTTCCATGAAGAGAATCAACATAGTTGCTGGAAATATGCAACTTGAGGAGCTTGACAATTCTTTTCTTACCGGACAATAGTTTGTCAAGATCAATTCCTTCCGAAATTGGAAGGCTCGCTTCTCTCACTGTACTTTTCCTATCATACAACAATTTCACTGGCTTAATTCCTCATTCCATCGGAAACTTGTCAAGTTTGTCTGCTCTTAGCCTATCCGGAAATAATTTGGCCAGTCCAATCCCTACATCAATTGGAAGCTTGGCCAAGTTAACTGAATTAAGCATTAGGGACAATAGTTCTCTGGGTCCTTACCTTCTGAATTTAATAGGTTAACGCATTTGTTTACATTGTTAATGAGTAATAATGAACTAGAGGGGGAACTACCAAAAGATGTGTGCCTTGCGAGATCATTAAATTATTTCTCTGCCTTCAAAAATCATTTCACGAGTCCCATCCCAACAAGCTTAAAGAGCTGTAGCACATTAATCAGATTGAGGCTAGAAGAAAACCAACTTATTGGAAACATAACAGAAGCTTTTGGAATATATCCGCATCTAAATTAGTGGACTTAAGCTACAATCATTTTAACGGTGAACTTTCATGGAAATGGGAGCGTTGTTCCAATTTGACAAGCTTAAGGATATCAAACAACCAAATTTCTGGTGAGATACTAGCAATATTTGGAAGGATGGCTCAATTAGGAGCACTAAAACTTTCTTCAAATTTTTTAAGTGGGGAGATTCCAAGGGAATTGGGAAGTCTATCGATGTTGTTAGAACTCGATCTAAGCAGCAATGCTATCATAGGAAATATCCCAACTGAGATTGGACTATTATCTCATCTGGCACATCTAAACTTGGCATCAAACAATTTGAGTGAATTGATACCGATGTAGTTAGGCTCATGCAAAAGCTTGTTGACCTTGAACTTGAGTAGAAATAAATTTTGGGCAAGCATTCCTCCAGAGATAGGCAACGCATAATTCCTTGAGGTTCTTGACATAAGTCATAATTTGTTGACTGGAAACATACCGGGAGTACTTGGACAGTTGAGAATGCTGCAAGTTCTAAATATCTCCCACAACTGCCTTTCTGGTTCTATTCCACCTACTTTGGGTGATATGTCAACCTTCACTTCCATTGATTTTTCCTACAATAACCTAGAAGGTCCTCTCCCAAATGTCAAAGCTTTCAATGAGGCTCCATTTGAGGCAATGCAGCATAACAAAGGGCTTTGTGGAAATGTTATTGGTTTACCGAAATGCAATTCTACCGAGAGCAAGAAGCGCAATTCACACGTTGGACTTAGAATCACAATTATCATCTTTCTCTCGTTGTTGGGAATTATCCTTCTCTCTTGCACCTTGATCGTTCTTGTAATCATCAATCATCATCGAAGAAGGATTATCAAGAGAGAGAACAACGAACAAGCAAATGATTTGGATTTCATGCATATTTTGAATTATGATGGCAAAATTTTCTACGATCAAATTGTCGAGGCCACGGAAGGATTTGACTCCAAGTACTATATGGGCAAAGGAGCATATGGAATTGTTTATAAAGCCAATATATCAGAAGGTCAAACGTTTGCTATAAAACAAATCTCACCATCCCAAGATGATAGTGAGATTGTTGATTTCATACCATTTGAAAGGGAAATTCAAGCCTTAACAAATCTACGCCATCGTAATATCGTGAAATTTTATGGGTTCTGCTCTCATGTCCAACGCTATTTTTTGGTGTATGAGTACATGGAAAGAGGAAGCTTGAGAACGGTTTTGAACGATGATGAAAGAGCAGTAGAATTTCATTGGGACAAGAGGGTAAATGTGGTCCGTGGAGTTGCGATGCTTTGTCCTATATGCATCATGAATGTTCACCTCCACTAATTCATCGAGACTTGACCAATAACAACGTTCTATTAAATTGCAATTATGAGGCTCATGTTTCCGATTTTGGCACTGCAAGACTATTGAGGCCGGATTCATCAAATTGGACTATTGTTGCTGGCACCATAGGGTATATTGCTCCAGGTACTTCGTAATTTTTTCAATTTCGTCAGCATTCAGTGTCAAAACATCCCTTCTTTTGTTATTTAATCTTCTTATGGAAATTTGTTTACCCATTTAGAGCATTCAAGTTTAATGTTGATGGAAAGCCTTATGACTTTCCTAATAAGGAAGAATTGGCAAAAGAGGTAAAAATTATAATCGATCCATCTCAAGGATATGAAATTTGTGTTACCTAAATGACACGAGCATCAAACAAAATCCTTCGAATTCCCCTGAAGTGTAAACCCCTATGCTCAAATCAGTGTTGTAAGCATAGATTAAGTGGAAATTTGTACTTGTAACTGTTACCTCATGGGAAGCAATGTTATCAATTTGAAAACAACTTATGATCAAGGTTATAAAAAAATCGTGAATTCTTCACTTGCAGAGCTGGCTTATTCTTCAATTCCTACTGAAAAGTGCGATGTATGTAGCTTTGGAGTCGTCGCATTAGAGACAATCATGGGAAAGCATCCGGGAGATTATGTCTTTGGAGAATGTTCATCATCCACCCAAATTGAATTACTGATGTTGTTGAAGGATGTGTTGGATCAACGTCTCTCGCCTTCTAGACTTTGTCTTCGAGATGCACAAGACGTAGTCTCAATCGCCAAGCTAGTGTTCACATGCTTGCAAGCTGATCCGCGGCTTCGACTGACTATGAGACAAGTCTCACATGATCTTCGCGTTCAAGTGCCCCTAGAAATGTCACTCTCTGCTATCACCTTAGAGCAACTTCGCGATGTCAATGTCAGGAAATTTGGAGCATTCACAGGACTTGGTAAGTTTGTGTTGACATCTAAATTTTGACAACCCATATAGTCATTTATCAGATTAAAAAATTAGGGGTTAATTTAATTCTTAAAAAAATATTAATTGCATAGCATATAGATTTAAGTTGCATTTATTTTGTTATTTACATTTTTTTTGCATTTTATTGGACCGGTGGCAGATATATTCAAATTAGAAGGATCAGGCCTATGAAGCGCAATAAAACAGGTTGGCAAAGGCCCGTGTTTTTTAATAATTAAAAATTATCTCGTGGGAATATAATATTTTAAAATTTTTTCGAGATATGAATCTTTTTTGGATAGGGCAGATGGGTAAAAAAATATTGTGATTTATCTTTAAAAATTTTGGATTTAGAAAAATTTCATCTTGATCTCGAATCTTTATCAATATGGGATGAATTTTGTTAAAAGGATTTGCGAAGGTTGATTCGAGGAAGAATTTGAAAATCCAATTCCCTTCCCTGTAAAAGGCCGTGCGTGCGAGGGGTTTTGAGGGGCTTCTCTTCGTGGAAAAAAAAGAAAACACAAAAAGCAAATGGTGAAGCAAAAGCTTTTGCAGAGAAGGTACAGAGTGCGACAGAAGAGAGAGAGAGAGAGATTAAAAAAAAAGAGAAAAAGCAAAGCAGCGTCTTCTTCCTCTGTCCACGCCGATCCTGCGTCCGCGCCAGCCACCGCTGGAAGCGCCTCGACTGCCATCGCTCACCGCCGCACCACCGGACCCCCTCGGCCTCCGTCCCCGCACTCGCCCGGACCCCGATCTGCCGCTCCGGCCCACCGAAGCTCTGCCGAGACCGGACTTGAGCCAGATCTGCCCAACGCCGCCCCTGCTCAGCCTGTTTCCCTGTGAAGCGGCGACCCATCTCTGCCCTTGGTGCACTCGCCAGCCACCGCCGCATCCCTGCACCGACGTTGTTGCTACTCCGTCTGAGCCCGATCCAGCTTCGGAGTCCTCTGCCCGTGGCCCACTGTCCAGATCTCACGATCCCGGCGGCCTGCTGCCACCCGAGCCCTCGCGTGCAACCACTACCACCTTTCCACAAATCGCCCGTGAGTCCATCTCGCTTGGAGCCACTTCGCCCGAGATCCAGCCACCGAGACGCTTGCCACCGCACTAGCACCACTCGTGTCCGATCGATTACCCGCGCCTGAAGCCACCCTGCTCCGTCGTCCCTCTACCCGAAGTCGATCGAAGCACCTGTTGCCCCGACGGAATGCTGCCCTTTGCAGGAGCCCCTTTGCCGGACTGATCCGCCGGAATCCCGTGGAGATTCACGGCTGTGTGCGGAAAGGAAGAAAAAACATAAAAAGAGAAAAAGAAAAATCGGATTAGGTAGTTTCTCTTTTATGTTTTTTTTATTATTTTTATTATTATTTCTTTAATATTATGTTTTAGTGGAATTGTTCCTTAATATATTATTGATATCCCAATATGAAATAGTCTCTCAAGCTAGGGATTGACAGTCCGATTTTCGAGCCCGAAATCCGACTCGCAATCCCTTATAAAAATCGACAATCCAATCTCAAACCCAAGATTCGATTCTCGATTTAATTTAAAATTGGCTAATCCGATCTCATGCGCGAGATATGGTTCGTCAATTTTTGGATATCAATCTTATCTCGTTTGATTTACTATCGTTAAGTTGGTTGAGTCAAATCTTATTTTCGTAAAATAAAAAATCAAAAGAATCTTAATTAGGATTAGGTTTGTTGTCATGTTGCATATTTAGGATTGCAATCTTATTTCAAATTTTTAAATAAAAAAATCCAAAAAAATACATAGGATGTTAGTTTTAAATTTGAATTGCATGTTTAATTATTTGGCAATTTTAATTTCGAATTTTATAAGAAACACAAAAAAAGTCATCATGCATATGTCATATAGAATTAAGGCACCCTTGGCACGTCAATAAAATTGCATATTAAGTTTAGATTGATTTTTGCATCTTAGGTTAAAGCTTGCTAGGTTAAGACAGTATCTTAGTTTAAATTAGGATTAGTCTGACCCGATCCCTAAAGCTAGATAGAATTTTAATCTAGATAGTTATGTTTTGCATTTTATAAAAAAATAAAATTTGTCTTAGGATAAATTAGTTGCAATTTCTAGGACAGATTGCATTTTTTAGAATAGAAAAATCATGTGCACATCATGTAGAATTAGGTTCATGAAATGCACGTCATTTAGTGATTATTGTTAGGTTCATTTCTAATTAGAAATTGACCGTCATCAGATTAGGTCATTTAATAAATGTCGCGTGACATATAGCTCATTTAATAGAAATAATTTTGTACGTCATTGCACTGCATCGCACGTCATTAAAATTAAGTCATTTGGGTAAATTTAAATTGCATATTTAATTATTATATTTCTTTATAATAGACTGCATACTTATTTATGTCATATAGTTTAGGTTATGTTGCCATGCTATATCATTTCATGTTAAATTAATAGCATTGCATTGCATATTGACTATATTTGCACTTAATAAGTGAAAACAAAAAGAAAGAAATTGCATGTTAATTAGAAATCATATCTAGGATTGTTGATGTAGATTTTAATTTAACACTGCAGATACTTTCATTGCTTTGAGGTAAGTCCTGCAATATTTAATTGCTTTCTTAGGTGTTAAATTGGTGGTTTCATGCACTGCATTTAACACCTCACATGGTAGGGAACTAGTTTAAAATCAATTCAAGCTGCCTGCAAAATATTTTTTTTTCAAAATAAAAGAAAAGGTACCGAAAGGGCATTAGGGGAATCTAGTGTAACCAAGTCCCCGTACCCATAGTCTCTGGTTCGTAAGAGTAAAGTAAAATTCTCGTTACTTTACTTGGGTTTCTAATCGACTCACCAAAAATAGATTAGTGGCGACTCCTAATTAAAAATCAATTGCATGTTAAAAATTTGAACCTAAGTCGCGAATTGGTATAGGCTTGGGAGAGCCCGAGTTAAATCTAGGCTTAACAATCCATTAGCCAAACCCTAGGTGGTCCAAACCCCGAAAATTTGATCGCGACAGTTTGGAAGTTACTTTTTCATGTGCTATTGTGTTTGATTTTTAATCATGATGACGATCGGCTTTTAAATACTTAGTTCTCACTAATCCTAATTGTGTGATTTACGATGTTCACTGCAGAGCTAGCTTCAACGTTGCATGAATAGTGCAATGTTTAAGTTAGGAATCATGGGACCAAAAATAAGTAGGGACGGCTTTCAGGGAGATCTAATTTCGTGATTATTTCCAACTTTTTGCAGAGGGATCAACAAGTGAATTTGCAAAATGCATTAAATTGACATCTCTTGCCTTCTTTCAATCGAGATGCAAACAACATGTAGTTTCTATTGCTAGAAGAGATAATGTCACGCCCCGATCCTCAGGCACACGCACATCCCTTACTTTTGGTCGATTTTAAAATGCGATATCCTAGGACTACATATCGTCGACCCTTTTCTTTTTAATAGCACATGCGGAAGCAGTTATAAAAATCCCAAGACAATAAATCAATGGGATATACAAGTAGGACTAGGAAATTGAACCTGAAAACCAACACCCTTATGATCATATACAAGCCATATTAAAACGATTGGTTTCTACTCAAATTGATTCTATAGCAAAAGTTGTCAGGATCCTACTCTAGATCATCCTCGGAGTTCTCCTCCAGATACTCCTCTTCGATTTCTTTATCCTCAGGTTCTTTATCAGGGTCCTGAAATGTTTTCCCCAAACTGGGATGAGACATGTCTCAGCAAGTTCTACTCCTTAAGACCCGATTAGTAAACTAATATACCTTAGAGCTACCTATGCACAACATAAGTCAGAGGACTTACCTTGGTCTCAGATTCCACCTGCATTTTAGCACAGATCAAATAGGCACCCAAGCAATCACATCACAGATCGAAGCATCGATCTAATCGACTTAGTCGATTTCATATCAGGAAGACCACTCACAGTCATCTCCATTCAATCATTCAATCCACAACATCAACTCAAGGCGACGATCAATCGACCTAATCGATTACGTACCAACAAGACCACTCACGGTCATTTCAATTATTCCAACTCAATTTCCGAATATAAATCACGGTCTTTAGGACACAACTTATCTATAGGTGGTAATCACGGCCCCACCAAGCAACTTTCTTAGATTTAGTGGCTTTACGGTCCCACCCGACCTTTTTCCAAAATTCAGTGGCTTTATAGTCTCACCCGACCTTTCCAAGATTTAGTGGCTTTATGGTCCCACCCGACCTTTCCAAGATTTAGTGGCTTTACGGTCCTACCCGACCCTTTCAAGATCTAGTGGCTTTATGGTCCCACCCGACCCTCTCAAGATCTAGTGGCTTTATAGTCCCACCTGACCCTTTTTACGATGCCATACTCTGTCACCGAGCCACGTGCATTCTCCAAGAAGACATACCGAGTCTCCGAGCCACGTGCATTCTCTAAGGCTACCTTTTCGCCAAGATGACATATTTAATCACTGAGCCACGTGTCTTTTCCAAGTGACATTCCAATTCACCGGGCCACATGCATTCTCTAGGTGATTCACCAACTCACTTTTGATACTGACAACCGATACCCGACCAATTCTCAATCACATGGCCAAAATTTCCTTATTTAAGAATATAACTTAAAAATGCACAATTAAATCAATTCAACACGAATTAAAGCTCAATTAAATAAACGGACCACTCCACGACAATCAGCACGAAATTCTGGTCACCGACCATCCCGGTTGAATTTCAGGAAAATAAATAATTAAATAATTAATTTCGAAAATTAATAAATAAACATAATAATTCAAATTTAGCACAATATGAAGCTCAATTAAATAAACGGACCGCGCCACGATCATCGGCATAAAATCCCGGTCACTGGCCATCCCAGTTGAATTTTCGGAAAATAAATAATTAAATAATTAATTTCGAAAATTAATATTTAATTCCTGAAAATACCATTTAGGCTCGAATTGCCTAATTAACACCCGATAAGGGTCAGGAAAAATCCCACGAAGCATCCAATAAATACTATAGGCAATTCTCCATCTAAGTACACTAACCACCTAACTAATATGCAATACAATTAACTAATTATTGTTAATCCATTCTAATCTAACAACCTAATTACACTTAACTAACACTAATCAACCTTTAAGTGTAATTATCCAACTAAGAAGGCATTAGTGAGCAAAACTCACTTGATTAAAGATTTGCTCGGATCAAATCGACGAGCACACGACAAGGCTCGATCCTCTCCAAGGTGAGTCCTCAAACCGGGGCCCGGAACGGCCCGAAATCAATCCCGCAAACTCACGGAGGGGTTGGGCTTTCTGATCTTGCGTTGCTGGCCTTGCTAGTCGGTCCGAATGGGTTGACCTCAGCTCGATTCGGGGCTGAGATGCGGCCAAAGTGGATGCGGGGAGGACTGCTTGATTGATGCTGCGCTGATCTGGACTTAAGGAGCACCGCAAGGGACAAATCCGGGCTGGCTTTGTTGCTGGAAAGGAAAGCGAAATGGAGCCATTTCGTGGAGGAGCCGGTGGTCAACAAAATAGCCAAAGAAACAGCTTCGGCCTTGCTGGGTTGACCGAAGAAGGTTGGGCTGCAGACGCGTGGCCACGAGCTGCTGAGCTTGCTCGATGAGAACGGCCGCCAAGGAGAGAAAAATTAAAGAGCAAGCTCCCTCGACCGAACCAAGGAGGAGCAGCAGAACAGAAGTTGCGCTCGGCGAAGGAAAAGAAGAGAAAAGCGGGATCGTGGGGGGCAGCTGGCGGCTTTTTCCTATACCGAGAGAAGAGAAGAGATAAGAATGCAGGGGGAGTTGTCGGCTGAAGAATTAAGGAACGTGCAAAACATTGAGAAAAAGAGAGGGAGAGATGTGATCGTAAATGGATAGGAAGGAATGGGGGGCCGCATGGGTCAACACTTAAACAAATGAAAGACCAAAGCAATTTCTAAGAGGATACGTGCATGGGACCGTCGGTCATGGGGTGTGCGCAAAATAAAGAAAGAAAAGGGAGGGAAAAAGCAAAACAAAATTTATAACTTTGCTCAACTTCAACACAAGAATAATTGGTCATCCTAGGCCAATTTCAACCTCAATTTGCTCCATTGAAGTTCAAAATAAGACAGTCCTTTAGCCTCACGAATTTCCTTTGAAATCAACTTTTATTTCATTTTTCTCGGCATCCGACTTTCTGAACAAATAATTTCGTTTGAGGTCCAATTCAAATGCAAAAAAAAACCCAAACAACTTCCATTCACCGATTCACTTACACAAGATATCAAAAGTCTCTTCAAATTGGCCAATCTGAATTTTCGTTCATTTTTCGAATCGTCCGTAACGATTTTCCGTAAAGATCTTGGAATCTCTGAAAATTATTCTGAGACTAAGCCGACGTTCCTAGAATTTATTGTGACATGACAGATTCTTCAATTTCTGAAATCAGACTTAGATTGGTGATTAATTTCACTCCAACGCGCTTTTAGTGTGACCTAGGCTACCGGTTAGTTTTTAGAACTTTTTGGGACAAATAACCCATGGTCGATTTTCTTCGAGCCACGATGAACCCACTCGACACATTGGCGACTCTCGATTGTCGTGAAAATCTCGAAAATTCAAATATGGACATAGGGTACCAAAACGACAATAAAAATCAAATTAGTGCCGGTCGACAAGAGTTTTCCAATTTAGTGGAGTCACCCACGATCGGTCATTCATTTCAGTCAAACCGACCTATCTCTGATTTCAAATCTATTTTATACTATGCCGCAATGATCTCTAAAGATGAGCACGGTCAAGAAGTCGATTTCTGGTCGAATTCTCGGTCTATCTACCTTAAAGTCGCTAATAGCTTACCTAGCTAGTCTAGTTATCTCGTGAGTGGCCAATTCAGAGAAAAACACTGTAGTCGCATCGATAAAATGCCCAATTTATCCTATCGAAGTCAGAGCCTAAAAATCTGGATGTCACAGATAATGATACCAGTAGCCTGTGCACTTTTTTGATATATAGTGTCATAATTGAACTTTCAATTGGGTCATTCATCTTACTATATATTGATGTGCACTATCGTCCTAAAACTTTCAATTGGTCCAATGAGATCCTAATATATTTTGATATGTTTATTTCATTCTTTCAGTGATTAATTTAAATGAAATTTGGCATGGACATCAATATAAGAAAGCTAATGTTTGATGGAGAAAATTAAGTGGATTTCGCACTTGCCATTTTGACTTCAAATTGCAAAACTATAAACAATTGGTTTAAGACTGGTTTAAGACTGATTGTGCAATTCGTCCATTCACCCTCTTCCGCTATTTGACATTATTAAAGTCTACTTATAAAACTTTGAAGATAAGCAATAAAGATGAGAACAAATAGTTATTTTTCTTCCCCTTGCGTACGTTTTCGAAAAATATTAATTAATTTAAAGAAATTCTTTTTTGACCAAATAATTTGAAGAACATATTAAAAATGTCCTTTTTACATATCCAATCCCACCACAAATTTGTGTATCTGCAATTACTTTGGGAATTAACGATTTCAAGATCATTATGGTCGCTTCACATGAGAAGAGGATAGCTCACGTTTTTTTTTGGAACTTTCGCATAATAGCTCGGCAAAATTAAACCCCGTGAATATCATTGCTCATTGCTGACTATTGGCTCTTGCTAAGGGGATTTGATCTCTTTTCTTCATAATTAGCACAATGTGCTTATAACCGATATATCAATAAATAGTAAGGACCGGACCGATGAATCTTGCTTTAAAGTTACCATCTTGATAACGAAATTATTTTTGCTAGGATGTTATATATACTGAGGAAATTATTATGACAACTAGTAAATAGTGATGACTCCCGGTCATCACTTTTATGTGTCGGGCCAAGTGCAGTACGGGAAATCCCGCGCATGGGCCGGCTTGCCCATGACAATGGCGGGCATGCTAGCCCACATGTCAGGCTTGGTCAAGTTATGCCAAGGGTTGGTTTTCAATTTCTTTTTCCATAATTTTTAAACTAATTGAAAATTCAATAAATAAATATAAAAGGTCGGTAGGATGAATTATTCCTGCTTCATGGTTTTTTTGTTATAAATAGTTGTTGGGATAATTGGATAAAATCGAAATACATGATATAGTACAAAAGACTCAAACTTAAACCAATACATCTCATTATAAAATCAAACAATGCCATACAATTTGCGCCTATCGAAGTACAAATACATAAGAATCAAACTTAGATAAATACAATCTCATGAACAAAACTACAGCCTAATAATTAAAAACACCATAGTAAGCACACTCATAAAAACACATTTATTTCATCACTAGATTACAAACAAGTACACTTTTATAACATTTAGTACGGACAACACAAAAAAAAATACAAATTTCAATGGCCCGTTTCAAGAGAGGTGGCGGAACTCCCCCTGGGTTGACCATTTCAGCAAAATATTTATCTTGGTGCCTTTTCAAATGGCCCGTCCCACCATGAGGTTCCAAAGATAATTTCATAGCACATACCATGTAGATGACCTTCTTCTCACCATTGGGGGGGTCCACGATGTTGAACATCTTCCATAAATTCGATCCTCATTAAAAAAAGTTTTTTGGAGTCTGCAAGCCATTTGAGAAATGGTTAGGTACTATTGACACATTAATTTGACCATTTTATTAAGGGCTTTATCATGTAGAAAATTAGGGATTAATTTTTAACCCCTAAATAAAAATAATATCCATTAAAATTGCATCGCATATTGACACTTAGGAACATTTGCATTACTAGTATTAATTTTTTTAAAATATTATTATTCTATTTTGAAAAAATATATTTATTTTTAAAAGAAAAAAAAAAGAAGAAGCGGCAAAACTGAGTCGGGGGGAGGCCGGCCCGGCCTTCTTTCTTTTCTTTCTTCTTTCTCTTTCTCGTTTAGGCCTAGCCCATTTTTTCTTTCTTTTCTCCCAAGCTCGGCCTTCTTCTTTTCTCTCTGGTTCCCTTCCTTTTGTCCTCAACGTTGGCTGAAGCGAGGGAGGAGACAGAGAGGACGACACGAAAAAGGAGACCAGAAGATGTAGAGAGGGCATCGATGGTGAGTTGATGGTCAAGGCCAGGCCGGCCAGGGACAGCCGAGACGTTAGAGGCCATGCGCGCCGGTGCTTAAAAGCGAGAGACAGAAAGTCGGGTAAAGGGGGTTTCTTCAAAGAGAGAGAGAGACGGATAGAGAGTGAGATGAAGAGCGAGAGAGCCTGAAGCTGGCTGGGTTGAGCATCACTCGCCCATCCTCGACGCAATCGCCGACCTCTAGTCGACGCCCTCGAGCACAAGACTTCTTGTTCCCAAACCTCGGCATTTCTGATGAGTTTCCTTTCGGTTCAAACCGGTCGTTCCCAAGGATCTCGGCTCGGAGACATTAGGAGGCGGCCGACTGAAGTTCGATTCGTCTCGAACTGGCCCTCGGATCTGCCGTCTTTGAGCCGATTAGGGGTTTTTGTGACTGAAACTCATCCGCACGAACCCTCTTGGCATTGCCCTGTTTTGGCGATAGAATAACTGAGCGAGTTTTCTTTGATTCTTGAGTTTTTTGTGTGCAACTGAGTCGATTTGTTTGATGTTGAGCATTTCCCCGTGTTCGGTCGGGTCTAAGTCCGGGTTCGAGTCCTAAGAAGTGGCCAGCGTCGTTCTCCTCACTTCTTGCCCACTGCATGCTTGACGAAATGCTTGAACCGAACCTGTGTAAACCTGTCTTTGTGTTGTGCATTCTAGCCGACTGCCATGTGTTCGTGATAATGCCGAGCTGCGTCCTTGTTCAAAGAGGGTCTTTGGAATCAAAATATCTAAATTTTTCAGAAATATCATAACTTTCGACTTCAGTTCATTTAGTCCACGTTTGTTTACCTGAGATTCGAGTTTATGGCTACACATTTTTTCTGTTTAAAAATCGAATGTGTCAGTTTGTAAATCCATGAGCGTTCTCCTTTCACTGGGAAAAGAACATGTGCATATTCATGACAGGAGAAGTCAACATTGAAGTGGCCGTGAGTTGTGAGCAATGGGCTTGGTAGGTTTAATGAGATTTGGGTTTTTGGTTGATTGAGAGAGCTTGGGTTGGTTTGAGCTCAAACAGGTTCTAGGCCTTAGTTTTAGACGTAGGGGTAGCTCGGTATTCTGCTGGTTGGCCAAGAGAGAGATTGGAGAAAGAGGAAGCAACCGAGAGAGAGAGAGCCGTGAGTGAGAGGGAGGGAGATCTAAGAGTTAGCCCGAGGTAGAGAGAAATCTAAACGAGAGGAGCGACGGCCAGTGAAGCCCACTCTTCTCGACTGGCTGAGCGATTGCAGCTGGCGACGCCACACTCACAAGGTAAGCCCGTGTCCCCCATTCACCTGCCTTGATCAAACCATCGGAATGAGGCTTGCTGGCCCGGACTTGCTCATGTCTTTCTCTATTTATCCTAAGTGTTGGCTGATTGGGGTTGGTTTTGGTTTAAGTCCGTGTCCAGAATGTTTCTTTTGTATTCCCTTTAGTCGATGCCCATCTCACGCTCAATGAAACGACCTTCACGCGCGTTTGTGACTTCGACACTAGTTTAGCCAAATCCAAAGGTGTACTCGTGTGTCGGCATGGTATTAATGAATCGCTAGCCCTGGAGTGTGGTTTTCTCGAGTTTACAGCCATAGTTTTCCTTTTCCGGTCCGTCTTTTTGCTTGTTGTCGCCAATGGGCGGTCCGAGATGTTAGCTCAAAGCAGTTGACGGAGTTGGCCTGGTGATGGTGATCGGAGGTTGTTGATGATGCGGGTATCATTCTCGGTGTGTATGATTTAGTGTTGTGTGCGCTGGGAAAAGGTTGCAAAGCGTCGTAGAGAAGCAGGGAGCTGTTGGGCAGAAGAAAGGAAAAATAACAAGAACAGAGAATAAGAAAAGAAAAGAAAAAAAGAAAAAAAGTGAAAGGTAGAAAAAGGGCTGGGTTTTCTTCACGTGGGCTTCGGGCTATTGTGGGCTAATCCAGTAAATGAGGTAATTATGAGTGGGCCTTAGAGCGGCCCGTTTTTCTTTTATCCACCCAGATCGATAGGGTCTGGGTCGGTTTAATCGGGCCAGATCTTTTGACCCAATCAAAATTTTTTTATATAATAATAAAATTAAATTAAATATTAAGAAATATAAAAAATACTAGAAAGTGTAAAAAAGGGAAAATATATTAAAAAAAGAATTAAAAAAACTAGAAAATTCAGAAATTCATAAAAGATCTAGAAAATTTCAGAAAAAATAACTCCAAAAATATTGTAAAAAAATTATAATTCCTTGAAAAGACTAAAAATAGTTTTTGGGTAATTTACTCTTAAAAAGGGGAAGCCTTACAATCTAGAATTGTACTCAATTTGGACGAGTCCCTTAGGGCTTTACCTTAGAATTTTAATTGTCTTGAAAGACGAATGCCCTTGGTTGTGCATTTTCATTGTGTTGACTTTGGTCTCCATTTAGCTTAGTTAGAGATGATATGCTCCCTAGTTGGTAATGTTAAACCTATTCTCTCCTATGCAATTTTTTTTAATGCTTTCCTTGATTGCTAATTTTTATTTTAACAATTTCCTACATGTTAGTGGATATTTGTAAAATCAATCCAAAATCTTTCTAAAATGATTAAGATTATGTATTGAAAGGGCATTAATTAGTTAATTAATGTAATCAAGTCTCCAACCCTATATTCTTTGGTTGCAAAGGAAGTGAAGTACGTTCCCATACTTCACTTGATTTCTAGCCAATCTTAATAGGCTAGTGGCAACTCTTTCTTTAGAAAATTTTCATATCATCAATTTGAACACCCGATTGAGAGAGTCCGCATCTAAATCTTGAGTTATTGGCCCTTACTTTAGGCAATATCCATAAATCTACTCTCATTTCTAACCGAGGGGTAGGTCACGACAGGTACTATTGTTCATTTAGGTCAAAGGCAAATTCCAAGCCTGGAAGGCCATTTTTGAGAAGTAAGGAGAAGTGCATGAGCGTGAAATTAAGAGGAGGGGTTGAGTTTCGTCGAAGTTAATTTTTCTCATTTTTTTATTTTGAATTTGACCGTTTGGCCACATGTATTTTATTCTTGAAGTGGCCGAATATCACACTATTATAAAGAATGGGCCATGCATGGGCTAGTCCATTTGGCCCAAGTACCTGAGCCATCCCAGCCCTCCCAAGTTAGAGCCCGAGGTAACAGCTAGGGGTGTAAATGGTTCGGTCCGATTTGATTTTTCGGTTTTTACTTTTGTGTTTTGTATTTCTCCCTACATACACCCCTTTCTATAAAATTTTTATTTTTTAAAATCGATTTTTAATTATTTTTATTTTCTTTTCTTCTTCTTCTTCTTCTTCTTCTTCTTCATTGGCCGGTCGCCAGCTTGGTATTTGCTAGTAACAACATAATGGAGGCAGTCAATCAATATAGATAGATCCGAAATTTGATTCAAATCCAATATAGTACCTATGGGTACATAAGAAATGTATGGAATCGATTCTTTTTAATGAATAGATCCGATCGTAACTTTGAATATGGAATTCAAAGGGATGAAATAGGAAATGATACTTTGAATTATAGAACAATAATGGAATATACGATTAACCAACATTTATCGAATTTGAAAAAGAGGAAGAAAAAGAAAAGAAAAAGAAAAGAAAAAATATTTTAAAAAAAGAAAAAAAAGGAAAAAATTTAGATTTTATTGGTTTGGTTTGGTTAACCGAACCGGTTAAAAAGTTTCGGTTTTTAATGAGAACCGAACCGAAAAAAACCGAATTTTTCGGTTCAGTTCAGTTTGGTTTTTGACACCCCTAGTAACAGCCCTCTCTCCAAGCTCAGGACGATAGTAACCTACGAATACGAGACAACGACTCTATGTATACTACACCCTTTCTTTCTCTTTCATCTGCACATAGAAGAAGAAAAAGTAGATTCTCTGCCAAGAAACATGTACGCAGACTTCACAAGCAATCGCCATTAGATCACACTCGACAGTCCAGAAAATAAGAAATATAACAGCACATCGCACTCCTCTCTCCTTGCAGGAGCAAGTCAGTGGTCGTGCTCGGGTTGTTGGCTCTGGTGGCTTAGGGGGTGCATGACAACCCAAAATTTGCGTTAGAAATAGTTTTTTATTCCTGCACTGCTTTCGGAAAGAAATCCGTTTGATAAACCTATTCAGTTTTTCTATTTCGGAATAGATTTTATTCCGTAAATAGATTTAGAAGAGAAATCGAAAGCTAAAATTTTCTACTTCGATTTTCGGAAGAGAAATCGAAATAATTTCTCTCACTAAACCCTAATTTCGGTAAGTCCTCCCTCATTTCCTCTACGTCTCTACCTCCTCCTCCTCCTCCTCCGCCTCTCCTCATTTTATTAAAAATAAAAATAAATATATTTATTTTATTCATTTAAAAATAAAAATAAATTTATTAAAATAAATAAATTTTTTTATTTATCATTTTATTTTTAGTTTATTAAAAATAAATTTATTAAATTTATTAAAAATAATTTATTTATGATAAATAAATATAAATTTATTAAAAATAAATTTAATAAATTTATTTTTATTTGCCTTGAGTGTTTTGCCAAATAAATTTTTTTATTTTTTATTTTTATTCATTTTAAAATAAATTTATTCGTAAAATAAAATAAAATAGAATAAATAAAATAAATTTATTTTTAAGGATATTTTTATTTTATTTTTATGATTTATTTTATTTTATTTTATTTTATTTTATTCATTATTTTTTTGTTACTAAATCATTTTTATTTTTATTTTTTATATTAAAGGGTCGTCGGTTGTCATTGCCGTCCGTCAGAAAGGAAGAAATTTTTGTGTCGTTATCAAACGAATTTATATTTTTAGAGTAAAAATTTTGTGTCGTTATCAAATGTTATTTTTGCTTAAACTCTTCTAAAAATAGAAATAGAAAAATCTATTTTACGTTAAACTATTTCGGAACAGAATGGTTGGTTGTCATGCGCGCCCTTATACGCCCCCTGCAGTGTATGCTTTTATGCATCGATGAGTGTGAGTGAGTGTTTCAAAGCAATTGAAAGCAAACTTTTAGTGTTTATAATAATGATAAGTCAAAGCGAATTTTTAGTTCTTATGATTCCTTAGTGCTTCTCGAACGAAATGCAGCTAGGTTCATACCTTTCGTATAATTCTGAAGAAGTGACAGAAGCAAGGTTTTAACAGAGGTACTCTATGCCATGCAGGGTAACGTTATGCATAATTAAGAACCGCTGATGAAATTATGAGCAAGTATTCGAAAGATCTCAGCAAGGACAAATAAATCCCATTAATTCTAGCCCTTCCATCTTCTACATCAATCACGAGTTAGCTACGTCAGCCTCACTACTAACTAATTCCCCTATTTTGACAAGATTCAACCCATCATGCCGGTGGCTAGTGGCTACCATTGACGGCGGCAGGAGCTGTCCTCCACTTGATTTCTCTTACACTTTTAGCTATGTCTTGGATATTTTTCGGTAGGTGGCCCGAATGCTCTTCCACATCCCACAAAACCATTTCAAGCTGCTCCAGATAAGCGGCGGATCTCTTCCGTTCACCCTGCTACTGCGGTCAACTCATGGATTTTAGCATCTTTCTCAGCAGTAAATCAATTAGTGTAGGAGATTCAGGACAATCAACTGTCAAACCAACAAAAAATGCAACCCCACATCAAAATGCAAATCCCAGGCATGGCATTAAGTATTTTCTCGGAAAAGATCAAGCCTCAACTGATTTAAAATCCGTAATACCTTTATCATCCAAAACAGCAGAAACCCCCGCATGTTAGGTAGTTGAAAGAAAGGATCAAGTCACCACGAGGATTCCTAAACAAGGAAGCATGCTCAAATGAAGCTTATGCGGATGCCCATAATACAACTAGTTTCCCCCGGTTGAGCTGGGTGTCCCAGGAAACTAATTTATACTAGTTTACCGTCATATTGGAACTCATTCACTCGTCAAAATAAATAAGAAACATGCTGTTAAGGGTTTTAAGGCAACCAATACCTCAGTGACCAAGCCTCCCGCTGCTCACGCTTATCAGTTATCACTCCAGATCATGTGGCTGCTCCCAAGGTAATCCCTTCCGTACCATCTTCTTTTAAATGTACTCAATTCCCTAGCGCAATATGTTCTTGCGATGCCTAACAAAAGGAGTAAGTCAAGCACTTGTCGGCCAAAAGGAAAATAGGAAACGATAGAACTTAGATTTGAGGACATTATTTGTAGCACAAAGCCAATTACCATTGGATTCACGGTTGTCATTCCTTTTAATTTTTGAGTTCAACCGGACTCCATTGTCCAAAACCAACGTTGACTGAACTCAATAAAAAAGCAAATTCAATCGAAGCTTGAGCTCACATGCTGAAATAACCATAAATTTGAGAGCCAAATTATTTGTCTATTCCTCATGTCGACAAATGTGAAGTCGGGAATGATCCTGTTTATTTGTTTGTGATGTGTCTAATGTGCTTAAGCATTTTTGTTATATGAACATTGGATGGACAAATGAATGTTATACTAGATATTAGAAAGCTTCAAGCAATGTTTTATGGCATCTTTTAAGCATCTAAGTTAAGAGGCTGTTTAGTTAGCTTTTTAAAAGTAAAAAAAAAAAAGAAGCAATTTCTTGTTTTGCGGTTAAATATTTAAATATCATTTAAATTTTAAAAAAAATATGAAAAATTTGTTTGTGAAGTTACGTATTCAGTATTTATATATTGTGAGAAAATTTTGAATGTTTCGGGTTAAGAAAAGGTAAAAGTGTGTCTATGAAAATATTTAGAGGAAGTAAATGGTTTTAATTAAACTACATGATCCTCGTATGGGCATTACATTTGTACATAGATTGAGATTCAAGGGTTGGTTAAGTGATTGTGTTGGTGCTGACTAACTTTTGGATATGCGAGTGCTAATGAAGCATTATCTATTCATTAATTTAGTTTATAAAGATAATCAACAGAGTTGTAAATGTTTTATGAAACCGGAAAATGACAAATAGTTTAAGAATTTTGGCCGAATATATGATATCATCTTTTAACTATTAATTTGTTCAATATAGTCATTGAATTTTAGCTTAATGTGCAATGTCATTCCTAAATTTTTAATTTGTTCAATGCGGTCCTCGAAAGTTTGGTAAATATTTAATCTAGTCCTTGAACTATATGAGAATGTTCAATATTATCCATAAACTTAAGTTAATAGAATGATAATAATGGATATGTTTGTAAAGTTTAGAGATTAGATTGAACTTTACATTACATATTGGGTTAAAGTTTATGAACAACATTGAATAAATTAAAAGTTGAGAGAAGACTTTGCATATTTTATTAAAGTTTAGGAACTATTTGTGTAATTTCTTGTGAGTATAATAGAGAAGAAACTGACATCAAAGTTCCATTTTTTTTTAATCATGGCTTTTGTGCCCCACGAGGCAAAATCAGGAAGTCCCATGCTTTCGTAATTTTTGTCCGAAATGGTATAAATTCAACTTTCAAAATTGCCGAATTAAACCCTGATTCCCATAATGTGGTTGTCCCTTTCAATGCACTTGACAAAAGAAAGAAGATTTTCAACTATCTATTTAGAATTTTTTATTACCAATTCATATCTCTTGGAATCCTAATCTCCGCTTTTGCATGGAAAATTTTAAGAGAAAAAGTGTGAAATAGTGATCGGATTACTGTGAAATTTTTAAATCTTCATGGAGTACACACCTTACGGCACTGAACCGGGGGAATAGAGCTAGCTTGGGGTTCCATGCAGTGTCGTAAGGTGTGCTTGCTTCGTTGTGGGCCTTTTACTCACTCTCACTCACCCAAGACGCGGGTGGCTACTATACCAGCCTACCCACCGGTAGTCGGAGCATGCAAGCATGCCCCCCACATGGAGTTTACCTTCTCCACCGTGAGGTCCCATAATTCCCCATCTATCTGTCTTCCCGATAGAGAGGGAATACGTAGGATAGTGCGGGGTCTCCCACCCCTGAGCAGATGTCTTGCCTATTTTCCTCCTTCTTGTGAATATAATAGAGAAGAAACTGATATCAAAGTTCCATTTTTTTCTTAATTATGGCTTTTGTGCCCCACGAGGCAAAATCGGGAAGGCCCACGCTTTCGTAATTTTTGTCTGAAATGGTATAAATTCAACTTTCAAAATTGCCAAATTAAACCCTAATTCCTAGAATGTGGTTGTTCCCTTCAATGCACTTGACAAAAGAAAGAAATTTTTCCACCATCTATTTAGAATTTTTTTATTACCAATTCATGTCTCTTGGAATCCTAATCTCTGCTTTTGCATGGAAAATTTTAAGAGAAAAAGTGTGAGATAGTGATCGGATTACTGTGAAATTTTTAAATCTTTATAGATTATGGTCTTTTATATAGACATTACAATAAAACATGTATGATTACGAGCTAAGACGTCTTTTCAATGGATTATAGTAGTAGAGGCGATGTAGGCTCAAATTGGATTTTAGGCCTAAATTTTGGCTGAAGTCCCTCATCATAAAAGGATACCTATTGTAAATTTTCCAATGGGACATGATTCTACTCTGGCCCATCACGTGTAACACGGAGACAGTCCATGACTAAAGAGGAACTAAGCCCATAAAGACTAAAAGAGAAAGTCAACAACTTACCGGTTGAAAAAAGGGAAAAGGCAAACGATTGCTTCAAAAATGGAGGACGTTAAAGGACGATGACTCCTTTCAATTGGATCCAAGATTGTGAAATTGAATGGCTCTGCACTAACAATAACATAATCAGACCATTTGAAGGGTAGAATTGAAAAGAAGATGAAAAAGTGAAGGTCTTCACGGTCAAGGCCCTCCGCATGATCAAGACAAATTCATTGGAATAAAGAAAATTGGGGCAAAAGAAAAGAAAGATAAATGCTTCACCATCAAATTGGAATGCAATAAATCTTAGTCATTCAATAAATGTGATTGTGGTTTTTACCATTTGACCTAATGTTGAAGGATCTGGATTTTATTTCAACCCATCAAGTGTAACATGATAATAAAGTTCTTTCATCATTAAATGATTCGTATGTATTTTTTTGAGTGGGGCCAAACTTTATTTGGGGCCCGTCACATGCAACATGATGAGAATCCATGACTCATGGAGAGGAGCTAACCCATGAAGACTGTAAAAGCAAGTCAAGAACCTGTAGGTCTAAAATATAAAAAAAAGGACATGATAACTTATAATAATTGAGGACATGATGGCAAGACAACTCCTTTCGATTGGATCCCTAGTCGTCGTTACTCTAACTATTGAGTTCAATCAAATTATAAAATTTTCATAGCTTTAGACTAACAATAATAGAGGGCCCCCCCCTGGGGGGGGGATTCAAAAGGAAGTGAAAAAGTTAAGAGGATTTCATGATCAATGCCCTTCGCATGATTAAGACATGGAAAAAAGAAAAATAGGGCAAATCAAAGATAAAGTTGATGTTGATTTTGTTCTTTATGGGGATTTCATGCATTCATATCTTCATGAGTGTTTTAGGGGTTGAAGACTTGATGAGCAAAAGCAGAGGAAGACCCACACAAGGTGAGACACACTCCTTTAGAAATGTGAAATACTTAAGAGGACTTCATGATCAATGCCCTCCACATGATTAAGACAAATGGAAAAAAAAAAATAGGGCAAATCAAAGGTAAAGTTGATGCTGATTCTGTTCTTTATGAGGATTTCATGCATTCATACCTTCATAAGTGTCTTAGGGGTTGAAGACTTGGTGAGCAAAGGGAGAGGGAGACCCACACAAGATGAGTCGCACTCCTTTCGAAATGTGAAAAAGTTAAGAGGACTTCATGATCAATGCCCTCCACATGATTAAGAAAAATTGATTGGAAAAAAGAAAACTGGGGCAAATCAAAGATAAGGCTAACGCTGTTTTTTGTTCTTTATGAGGATTTCGTGCGTTCATGCATTCATGAGTCTTTTAGGGGTTGAAGACTTGGCAAGCAAAAGCAGGGGATATATATATATATATATATATATATATATATATATATATATATAATGATCAATACCCTCCACATGATTAAGACAAATTGACTGGAAAAAAGAAAAGTGGGGCAAATCAAAGATAAAGTTGATGTTGATTTTGTTCTTTACGAGGATTTCTTGCGTTCATACGTTCATGAGTGTTTTAGGGGTTGAAGATTTGGTGAGCAAAACCAGAGGAAAACCCACACAAGATGAGTCATGCTCCTTTCGAAATGTGAAAAAATTAAGAGGACTTCATGATGAATGCCCTCCACATGATTAAGACAAATTGACTGGAAAAAAGAAAATAGGGGGAAGTCAAAGATAAAGTTGACGTTGATTTTGTTCTTTATGAGGATTTCATGCGTTCATACCCTCATGAGTGTTTTAGGGGTTGAAGACTTGGTAAGCAAAAGCAGAGGAAAACCCACGCAAGTTGAGTCACACTCCTTTCAAGATGTGAAAAAAGAGGACTTCATGATTAATTCCCTCCACATGATTAAGACAAATTAATTAGAAAAAAGAAAACTGGGGCAAATCAAAGATAAAGTTGATGTTGATCTTGTTCTTTACGAGGATTTCACGTGTTCATAACTTCATGAGTATTTTAGGGGTGAAGACTTGGTGAGCAAAAATAGAGGAAGACCCACACAAGATGAGTTGCACTCCTTTCAAAATGTGATCTCTTTTAAAATGATTTCAAACTAAAAATTTTACAGAAAAAAGAAATTACATGGAAGGAGGGAGCTCCATTGAGCCAGAGGACGTGAGACCGGCAAGGAGCAGCTGCTTGAGCTTCAAAGAACCGGAAGAAGAGTGCCATTAATCATATACTAAGAATTATGAAAACATTGCATGTGAATTCGCGTATCATTATTTGTATATTGAGAAAATTTCGAATCTTTCCGGTTAAGAAAAGGGAAAAGTGTGTCCATTGCAAAATGTAGATGAAGAATGAAAAGTATATGTCTATTTATGTGGTTTTACTTAAACTACGTGATACTCGTATGGACATTACAATTGCATGTGTATTTGACTTCAAGGTGTTGCTCTAGTGATTCCGTTGGTGCTGAGTTACTTTTGGAGATCTCGTGCTTACGAGACACTATCTACTTATTTATTCTGTCCATGAAGATAATCAGAGTCGCTGGAATAATAGAGAAGAAAGTGACATCTAAGTTCCATTATGTCTCAATCATGGCTTTTCTACACCATAAGGCGAAATCAGGGAGTCCCACGCTTCCCTAATTTTCGTCCTCAATGGTCTGAATTAAATCTCCAAATTTTCCGATCAAACTGATTGAAAAAGGAACAGATTTGATCTTGCAATAAGGTCCCATTTACAAAAAATTGGGCATTTGTTGTGCATCTGAACTGGGATTGGTTGGTTTGGCTTTGAGTCACCAATAGCTATGCTCTAAATTATGTAGTCTTATTGCTCTTTGACTTATAGAGTGCAATGGCGTAAAAAATTGTTCTCATTTGCCCAATCTTACATAGTCGGCTTAGTTATTATCGCTGCTGCTACTGTTCCTATGGTTGATCTTTGTGGAGTCAATTTTGGAAAAGATTATAATCCAATTTGTCTTCTTGACATTATGTTCCGCATAAATATGTGCAGGACCTGGAAAGGTTGCTAATCTAAGCTGCACTTGAAATTTGTGCTTGGTGAAGACTATCCGGAAAGGGATAATATGAGATTGCCAAAAAAAGAAATTGTAAAAATTATCCACAACGACATCAATCAAAATTGACTGGAATGATAAATTTGGCATTTCGTTAAAAAAGTTTAAGATTAAATTGGCCAAATTGAAAAATTTAATATTTAATTGGTACAAATCTAATAAATTTAGAAGTTTTTTGGTAATTTCCACTCATTGATGTGTCAATGTATGAGTTTTAGTCTTTCTTTTGCTATGACTGTTTGACGGGTGACTACTATGCTAAGAGGTCCAAAAAATCAAACTAGAAGGGGGTCGAATAGCTGGGTAGTAGTTATGCTTGGTACGGGGTCCATTCATATACAACCTTTTTGTTGCCAAGAACTCCTATGGGATTGTTGAGAGGGATAAGGCTGATAATATTATTGGTGAACCATCGGAAGATTAGATTAGAGTATGAGATATGATTTGATTTTGCTATCAGAAGATTAGATTAGAGTAGGAGATA
The DNA here is from genome assembly GCA_017140325.1 of Eucalyptus leucophloia subsp. euroa. Classification (NCBI taxonomy): domain Eukaryota; kingdom Viridiplantae; phylum Streptophyta; class Magnoliopsida; order Myrtales; family Myrtaceae; genus Eucalyptus; species Eucalyptus leucophloia. The sequence goes on from CM029478.1 coordinate 30,985,852, forward strand.
TAATTTAATTTTGATTATTGTAATTGCGGGTCAATTGATCCAGTCAATCCATAAGATTAGATAATCAGAATATAAAATAGGAAATATGATTATCTCCTTAATATAAATAGCAGTACATACTGTAGAAGCAAAGTGTGTATTATGGCTTTCAGTGAAGAACATTTTTCTCCTAGGAAATTTACCTTTGAATAGTTCCTTTATTAATTCCTTTGATTTTCTTCATGGTATTGGAACAAGAGATCCTTGTGAGTGCTAGTATGAACATTTAGAAGGGGGTGAATAGGTATGAAAATAATTTTTCGCAAAGAGCAATAAAAATATTTAGCTTTTGAACATGAGTTTGAAGAACAATAGACTTTGAGCGAGTTCAGACTTTAACTATAAATAGAACTACATATAAAGTAAAATAGTTTAGGGAAGATAATAAGAACACATAATTTATAATGGTTTGACTTAGATCAAGCCTACATCCACTCTCCCACGCTAACAATTTTCTGGCTGGATTCCACTATGCAATCAACAAGAGATTACAACTTTGAGTGTAAACATTTAGTAGTAAATCACACTATCTCACTAAGTCACTCTTTTGGTATTTCTCTCACGATCACAAATGTTTAAGCTCACAAGAGACAAATGTATGATCGAAGGTCGCTCAGACTTTGGAATTATAAATTCTACGCTCCATCTCTTACTTGCTCATTGGTCTTTGGTCTCCTCAAATATTCCTCCACTTCCAAACTAGCTGTTGGATAGTATCTTAGAGGATTATCTTCCAATCTACCCATTGGATAGAGCTGTATCTAGAAGATTTAGTAACCATTGAGTGATAGAAGTAAAATCCCAAGTTGATTCTGATCGTCCATACAAACAGAATCTTGGTTTCCATAAGTAGAGTTTCTTTATATAGAAAGTTCTTATCTTCAAGATTCAATTGTCAATCAATTAGATTGAGTCAATCAAATCTATCTTGATGTAGAATCCAAATCAGATCAATAACCGTTATATGTTTGGGGCTTGTGTTACGTTTTGTCAAGTTGTTTCATTATGAACATGCTTCGTTCTAAATCTACTACTTTCTGAACTAGTATCTCGTTCCGGACCTTGTCACATTCTGGATTTGTGTCTCGTTCTGTATGTAAAGTCTGAGAGTGTTCTGTTGAAAGTAGAGTTTGAGTGTCTTTTGTTTGAAGTAGAGTCTGAGTGTCTTTAGACTGAAGTAGAGTCTGAGTGTCTTCAGACTGAAATAGACTTTACAATCTGGACGTAAGTCTGAACAAATTCTGCTTCTGAACAGATTTAGTCTGGACACAATTTGAATAAGTTTAACTTCAGCATAGAGTCCGTATTCTGGTTATTCCAAGTATATACTTTGATAATATCCTTTACATGTTCTATCATCTGCATAGTTTATTACTCAACATTAAACACGTTAGTAGCATTTGATTTATTTTGTCATCTTCAAAACATCATAAAAGATTTCTCCAATAATCTCCCCCTTTTTGATAATGACAAAACAATCTCTGAATATGCAGATGTGTAATCACACTTTCTGAAAATATTAATAAATCAATCACTAAATTTTAGATTTTCAAAAAATGTGATTTGAAGCAAAAGAAAGCAAATAGATTGAGCATAACAATATAGAAAAATAATCGCAGCTCAATATTATGCAATAAATAATATAAACCAATTAACACATATGCATATTTATATTTTCTCCCCCTTTTTGTCATAATAAGAAAGTGATAAAAATAGTATCATGTAGAGAATATAAAACAATAACAATTATGTCTTGCATGAAACACAATTTCAAAAAATCAACTTTTATAAAGTAAATCGAATATTAAATATATGCAATATAGCTCACTTTGATTATATATATCAACAAATATCCAATAAAAATCACGGATGCATTATAAAATTCACTTACCCTTTTTGTCATAATAAAATGATAATATCAATAAGAGATTTGTTAATGACAAAAGGTAATAAATGATGCACTAACCAGATTTTTAGAACTTAACAAGTTGTCGCATTTACCTTTTCCTTCCTTTCATAAAAAGATCATGATTAATTCAAAAAGATCTTTCCATAATTGATCAATGCTCCCCCTCAATTTGTTGCCTTTTTTAGGTGATCACAATTCTTTGCCTTTCCTTTGGATTCACTTTCTCCCCTTGTCATCATGACAATATTTGCGAATAGCACTAATTGCGGTTTGTGCACGTTGAGCAAAATATTTTTCCATTATTTCCTTCATAGCAACAACATCCGCATTGATCATTTACTTTTTGAAATTTGAGGCAAAAATTTATTTTCTTCAATCAAGCTCGTCTCGAATTCGACCTGCATAAACTTAAAAATCTTTTTGCACAAATACGCTGTAATAATATCCACATAATATATAATGCCATTTCTTCAAATAAATTGAATAGCATATATAAAATTATCAAATATTTAAATTCAGAGCTACTCAACCTTTCGTACGACACAAAAGGAATTTCCTCAATAATTTGCGAAAACTTTGCACAAGGAAGGGAATTTTTGAGTCTCCAAAAATAGTGTTGAATCTCCATAATTTTCAGATCGAGCTTTCCAAAATCCATATGGAAGATTCTTTTTCTACATGCAAATTCTTGTATAATAGATAACAAACTTTGCAAAAAAAAAAAAAAAAAAAATCACATGATACCTTCCTCCGATTTCTAGATCAAACTTGCTAGATATAAGATATCTTCTAAATATAGCAAGAATATCTATGCATATGAAATAATATCTTTCAAGATCAAAGGGATTTCCTTAAGCATAAATTTCAAAAATTTATTATTGATGCATTTCGCAAAAAGAAAGTAGATATTTCTATCACGTGCCAAATCAAGTAAAAACTTGCAATGCCTAATATATAATTCATAGGCAATCATCTAAAATCATGATAAATGTATGTAGAGATTTGCAAGGCAGGATAAAAAATATTCTCTTACCCAAGGTATATGTTTGCAATATACCATTGATTAAAAAAAAAAAATATTACCAATCTTCGCATGAGATACCTTTTTGATTGTACCTACGTCTGCGTAGATTCGCAATCATTCTTCCCTTATAAAATTGCCTGCAATCAACTCATTTCCTTTTTGGTATCTATCAATTTGGATCATTCCATTTTGTTAGTGCAAAATATGAAATCTCCATAGATAATCAAATATACTTTCTTAACTCATCATAACATATTATTTAAGGAAAGAACATTATGCACAATAATATCTTGAAAAAATTCTCACTTAGTCAAAGCACAATAAAATCAGAGAGAATGAAATCTTTGAGTATCTAAGAAAGAATATCTTGCATAATAAATTAATATTACGTAAAACAGATTTTCACTTTGCAAAATATGACAAAATCTGAGAGCATAAAATCAATCCAAATAAACTCATTTGTCTCTATGCAAGATATCAAAAATAATCACATGTATTAAATCAAATCTCAACTCACGAATCACAAAAATAAATCACACGATTCTTTCTTCAATAAAACAAATCATAGAATACGGTCATAATGAAATCTGAATCAATTGAGAATATATTGAATATCAAGTATAATAAGAATTATGTGCCCAAATCAAATTGAGAACAAAAAATATACCTTCCCAACCAAATTCCCTTTCTTATTTTCATTTAGTTCCTGCAAAAAAAAAAATTCATATTTTCTTTGGTACCCATTTTTTCTTGGATCCATGAGAGTTAGTAGTGTATGCTGTTTTTACCCAATCTTTCTTAATAGGTCTCTAGACTTTAGGACATTCTTTCTCAAAGTATTCCGAATCTCCACAATTTGAACACTTGAAGGCATTTCGACCAACAGGTTTTACAAACACTTTTTGAAAATGATTTTTGTAAAATGCCTTTGGAGGTCTTTTTCTAAGTCTCTCATTGACTTTAGGAAAATCTATTAGAGAATCACTTTCCTCATTATAGTAAGGTACTTGTATGGAAAGGATATGCTCTAAAGTTTTTGAACCCTTTGAAAATTTTGTCGAAATATTTTAAAATTCCTTTTTTAAAGTATCATTTTCTTTGACAATTAAATCTCGACTTTCTTTTGTTTGTAGAAAATCTTTTTGCAAAATTTTAAACTTTTTTTTTCGAGAAAGATCTTGTTGCCTAACCCAAGAATTCTCATTTTTTAGTTCGGAGATCATTTTAAGAGAATATTTAAGATTTAAGCAAAGCTCATTTATGTACTTTGAAACTTTGATAAGAATTTTTGAATGTCTTACTTCGATTTCCTCACCGGATTCTGAGTTTGTGTTTAAGTCAGACTCTGATTCTGAGTCTAATTGTGATTCCAAATTTGAGTATGAGTCTGAATGTGCCATTAAGCATATATTTCCTTGCTCGTCATCTTTTTTCATTATTCTTTTCTACCCATTCTACTTGTATTGTCTTCTTCCATTGAATTTCTTTCCTTTTCTAGTCAGCTTTTTGAATTTCTTGATCATAAAGCAAGTTCTCCGTCGTCCATATCATTTTCTGAGTCTGTATCATCAGAATTAGCGTTAGATATTAAAGGGATGGATTTCTTACCTTCGGGATCTTCATCAATGATTTGTTCCATTTCGTAGGATTAAAGAGTGCTAATCAATTCATCAACGGAGAGTGGCATAATCCTCTGAGTTTCCCGGATTGAGGTCTTAACATAGTTCCAATCTCTTGAGAGACCTTGCAAAAGTTTGTTGACCTTCATTGAGGAAGAAATTGGATGACCTTGATACACCAAATCGTTTACAATTCTGTAAAACGATTGAACATATCTCCAATTGACTCTCCTAGCTTCATCTTGAAGGATTCATATTGGCCAAGTAGGAAGTTTACTTTTGTCTCTTTTACACGATCAGTTCCTTAATAAATAACATGAAGTCTATCTCAGACTTCCTTAGTTATTTCACATTAAGAAATTCTGTTATATTTAGTAGGGACAAGGCGCAATATAAATAATAAATAGCTTTTGCATCAACAGCTTCTCTTTTGGACAACTCCGTCCGAGACATAGGAGCAGGGGGTTTGGTTTTTTTGTCTTTGCCATTCTTATTTGATGTAGATGCAGCAATGAGATTGATTCCTTTTTCCACAACATCCCATTGTAATTGATCTTTGGATCTTAGGAATGCCTTCATTATGTTTTTCCAAACGCTGTATTCCTTTCCATCAAAATATGATGGCCTGGTGTTGCTTTGCCATTCCATAAGTCCTGGTGCCAAGATACTAGTCATAGAAGATCTTTAGCTCAAAAGTAATGACGCTTTAATAAAATGAGCATTTGGCTCTGATACTAATTGTGAGTGCTAGTATGAACACCTAGAGGGGGGTGAATAGATGTGAAAATAATTTTTCATAAAGAGCAATAAAAATATTTTGCTTTTGAACTTGAGTCTGAAGAACAACAGACTTGAGCGAGTTCAGACTTTAACTATAAACAGAACTACGAACAATAAAAGGAATTTAGGGAAGAGAATAAGAACACATAATTTATAGTGGTTCGGCTTAGATCAAGCCTACATCCACTCTCCCACACTAATAGCTTTCTAGCTGGATTCCACTATGCAATCAACAAGAGATTACAACTTTGAGTGCAATCACTTAGTAGTAGATCACACTATTTTACTAAGTCACTCTTTTGGTATTTCTTTCACGATCACAAATGTTTAAGCTCATAAGAGACAAGTGTATGATCGGAGGTTGCTCAGACTTTGGAATTATAAATTTTACGCTTTGTCTCTTACTTCCTCATCGGTCCTTGGTCTCCTTAAATACTCCTCCACTTCCAAACTAGCTGTTGGACAGTATCTTAGAGGATCGCCTTCCAATCTACCCATTGGACAGATTTGTATCTAGAATATTTAGTAACCATTGAGTGATAGAAGTAGAATCCCAAGTTGATTCTAATCGCCCATACAAATAGAATCTTGGTTTCTATAAATAGAGCTTCTTCGTATAGAAAGTTCTTGTCTTCAAGATCCAATCATCAATCAATTAGATTGAGTCAATCAAATCTATCTTGATGTAGAATCCAAACCAGATCACTAGCCGTTATATGTTTGGGGCTCGTGTTATGTTTTGTCAAGTTGTTTCATTCTGAACATGCTTTGTTCTAAATCTGTTACGTTCTAAACTTGTGTTTCGTTCTGGACCTTATCACGTTCTGGACTTATGTCTCGTTCTGTATGTAAAGTCTGAGAGTGTTCTGTCGAAAGTAAAGTTTGAATGTCTTCCGTCTGAAGTAGAGTCTGAGTGCCTTCAGACTAAAGTAGAGTTTGAGTGTCTTTAGACTGAAGCATAGTCTGAGTGTCTTCAAATTGAAATAGAGTCTGATTGTCTTCAGACTGAAATAGACTTTACAATCTGGACATAATTTTGAACAAATTCTACTTCTGAACAGATTTAGCCTGGACACAGTCTAAATAAGTTCAGCTTCAGCATAGAGTCTGTCTTCTCGTTCTTCCAAGTATAGACTTTGATAATATCCTTTACATGTTCTATCATCTGCATAGTCTATTACTCAACATTAAACACGTTAGTAACCTTTGATTTATTTTGTCATCTTCAAAACATCATAAGGGATTTCCTTAACAATCCCGAGTTCAAATTTTACTAGGCTCTAATTTACCTCTCTAATTATATATTCTCATTCTTTAGTTTTAGATCAAAGTTCAGCCTATGAGTGAGGGAGAGTGTTAGAATATTTAAATAATAAACCACCCATTTGTCTAATAGTTTAAATTTTTAGAACAATCGGCTGTGGTCTCACAAGTGTTTAAGTAGCATATGTTTTTTTTTTTAAAGGAAAACTTACATTTATTACTAAAATGATACATGAAAAGATTCATAAGAAATCTTAGAAATCACCATAACAAAGCAAGCCCGTAGAGTTGCAAAACAAACCAAAATCCAAAAATTGAGGTATATCTTTATAGCATGGTTGGCAAAGGTAAACATGCCTGTTCTTTAAAAACATATTTGTGATTGCATCTAAGCAAAAGAATCGGTAGCCGATATATGAATCAGACATCATCATCAATGATGAGCATGTCTAAATCTCCATTTACAGTTACGACTTTGCCTTTTGGCGGTATGCACCTAGGTGCAATATCCCCAATACCAAAAGTGTTTTGCATAATTTCTTTTCTCCTTTAGATTGAAATTGAATTTTCACCTCACCTTCAATATAAGGTGAGGATCCTCTTTCTTTTTTTTTTTTTGGTTGAGGATAAATAAGCTGAGAATGCTCGAATGAAAATAATTGGGGATTTCTTGTACATCTGACAAGTGAAAAATAGGAAGTAAATTATGAGTATTTTAGACTTATCATATCCTCCCTTTTTCCCTGGTCTAACAATGGGATTGTTGGAGAAATCTTTCCAGAATATTTTGAAGCTGACAAAACGTTTCTATCAGTCTAGTCTGGATATTTGCAGACCGACAGTTTAAAGTCTGAAGACTTTATGATCACCAGACTCAGCACTCAAGACTCAAGACTTAAGACTCAAGATTATTCTCATTGATAGTCTTTCTGATCCAGTGACGAAGGAAATCCAGAGCCGAAGTATATGGTTGAGGATTTAATCTTATTCTCTGAAGAAGATCTCTTGGTTGGATAAATATAACGGATTCTTTTATTTGTATCTAGATCGATTGAAGATCCGATGGTCGACGAAATATTCTTGGAATGTTCTATTCTTGGAAACCAAGATCCTGATTGTATGGGCGAACAGGATTGATGGGCTATCGTCAGGTTCCTTTATTAGCTCGAATGATCTTCTTAATTGATTCCGTCCAACGGGTAGATTGGAGGAATTCCTTTGGTAAGTGCCAACGGTTATGATGGCATAAAGGAGTATAAAAGGAAGACGTTCTAGTTGTTTTAGTAACGTGATCGATAGAGAAATTCCAGAGTCGAAGCACCTTGATTATTAGTCGATAAAGTTTTAGCGAAATTGTATACACAGAGAGTGTCTATACTTAGTGATACCTTGAGCGAGTGTGGTAGATCATCTACACCTACAAATCAAGGAAGATCAACGCTGTAACATCTTTTTGTTTATAGTGGAATCCAGCCAATTGGCTGTCAGTGCAGAAGAGTGGACGTAGGCTTGAATCAAGCCGAACCACTATAAACCGCATGTTCAATTCTCTCTTTCCTTTACTCAGTCTTACGTTGATTATTATTTGTTGCAAATCCTTCAATTGTCTAAGTATTGTGCAATTATCAAGAAAAATCTTTTATGTACCTATTCACCCCCTCTAGGTACTCGTACTAGCTATATCAATTGATATCAGAGCTCGTGTTCTTACTTTATTTGAAGTGTTTTACTTCAGAGTAAAAGATCCATGGCTAGTATGCTAGCACCAGGGCTGGTGGAAGGGCAAAGCAATACCAGACCACCCTACTTTGATGGAAAGGATTACAACATCTAGAAGAACAAGATGAAAGCTTTCCTACGGTCAAAGGATCCTCTGGAATGGGACGTTGTGGAAAGAGGAATCACTCCTACTGCTGCATCAGTCTCTGAAAGAGGGAAAGAAACTGTTGAGACCAGCGGAATGTCTCAAGAAGAGATAAACAAGAGACAAGCACTCGATACAAAAACAATTTACTCTTTATATTGTGCTTTGTCACCAACTGAATATAACAGAATATCTTCTTGTGTTACAGCAAAAGAAGTCTGGGACAGATTACACATCACTTATGAAGGAATAGATCGAGTAAAGGAGACCAGAATTAACATTTTCCTTGGTCAATATGAAGCCTTCAAAATGAAACCAGGAGAATCTATAACTGACATGTTTAGCCGTTTTACAGATATTGTCAATGGTCTTGAGAATCAAGGACAGAAAATTTCTGATCCCATGAAGGTGAACAAGCTACTGCGTGGACTCTCCAAGGATTGGAATCATATAAAGACTTCAATAAGAGAGACGCAAAGAATTATGCCACTATCTGTCGACGAGCTGATTGGAACTCTTCAGTCTTACGAAGTGGAACGAATTAATGAAGACGAAGATCCAAGAGGTAAGAAATCTATTGCATTAAAATGAAATGATGATTCTGATGATACATATTCTGAAGAAGATCTAGACGATGAGGAGCTTGCTCTTATGATAAGAAGATTTAGAAAGCTGAATAGAAAAGGAAGAAGGTTCAACTCAAAGAAACAAAGTTTTCAGAAACAGCAAACCAAGTTTGTTGATGATGAGGAACCAAACAAAGATGTAGTCTGCTTTGAATGTAAGAAAAAGGGATACATCGGACCCAACTGTCCTCTTCGAAGAAGAAGAGAGGAAAAGCTGAAAAGTCTCGAAAAGCTCTCAAAGCCGAAACACGGAGCGAGCGATACGAGTGTGAAGAAAGTGATGAGGAATATGCCAACCTGTGTCTGATGGCACAATAAGACTCAGATTCAGACTCTGGATTAGACTCAGACAGTGAATTCGAGGTAAGTAATTTTAAAATTCTTGTCAAAGTCTCTAAATACATTGATGAACTGTGTTGTAGTCTTAAGACTTCTCTCAAAAGAATTTCCGAACTTAAAAAGGAAAACTCAGCTCTAAAACAAAAGGAAAAAATTTTAGAAGAAAGAGTTAAAAGTTTAGACTTGAATGTTTCTACTCTTAAAGAAAAAGAAGATAATCTTTTGAAAGAAAATGATTTTTTAAAAACTGACTTATCAAATATTTCAAAGAAATTTTCAATAGGATCCGAAAAACTTGAAAAGTTCTTTCAGTTCAAAGACCTTACTTCAATAAGTCTGGTCTAGGTATGACAGCAGAAACAATTCCCTTGATTGATTTTCCTAAAGTAAAAGAAAGAATTAAGAAAAGACCGTCGAGAGAGGCTTACGTAAATCATTTTAAGAAAGTTTTTGTAAAGTCCGTAGGTCGAAATGCTCTAAGGTGTTCAAAGTGTTGATCGGGATCACTTTGAAAATGAGTGTCCTATGGTTTGGAAGCCTGTTAAGAAAGTATGGCCTAATAATGCTTATCCTACTAACACCAAAGGACCCAAGAAAATTTGGGTACCAAAGAAAGCTTGAGACTCTCTTTTGAATGCAGGTCTCTGTCAAGAAAAAGGTAAAATAGTATCTTGATAGCGGATGCTCAAGACACATGACAGGAGACTCAAATTGCTTCATAAAGCTTATTCAAGTGAATGGTGGAAAAGTTTCATTTGGAGGAAACAGCAAAGGAAGTATTGTGGGATTTGGAACTATGAAAATTGGAAATCTCACAATAAGCAATGTCTCTCTAGTGAAAGGACTCAACTACAATCTTCTCAGCATTAGCCAATTGTGTGATACTGGTTTCAAGATCTCCTTTCAAGAAGGCATATGTTTTGAAATTAGTAAAGACTCCACTCAGTCTTTCATGGGTCGAAGACATGGAAATATCTACCTTCTTGACGTAAAACCAAATGAATCACAATGCCTAATCTCGATTCAAGATGAAGCATTTTTATGGCACAGAAAGCTTGGCCATGTCAACATGAAGCAATTAGCCAAAATCTCATCAAAGCAGCTTGTTCAAGGTCTACCTAAATTGCCATACCAAAAGTCCGATTCATGCACTCCATGTATTCTGGGTAAGGAGGTAAGAAATTCATTTAAGCCAACAAATTATGTTTCCACTAATCATGTACTACAGTTGCTGCATATGGATCTCTTCGGACCAACAAGAACCCAGAGTATTGGAGGTAAGAAATATTGTCTAGTAATTGTGGACGATTACTCTCACTTTACTTGGGTATATTTTCTTACAAGTAAGTCAGAAACCTTTTCGTATTTTGAAAAATTTGCAAAAAAAGGTTCAAAATGAAAAAGGATGTGCTATCTCAAGTATAAGAACAGATCATGGAAGTGAATTTGAAAATCAAGATTTTACAAGATTTTGTGATAAATCTGGTTTTAATCATGTATTTTCCTCTCCATATACTCCAGAGCAAAATGGAGTTGTGGAAAGAAAGAATAGATCTCTTCAAGAAATGGCTAGAACTCTTTTAATTGAAAGTAAGATTTCTTCACGATTTTGGGCTGAAGTTGTTTCGACAGCATGCTATATCATCAATAGAGTCTTCCTAAGACCCATTCTAGAGAAAACCCCCTATGAGTTATTCAAAGGTAAGAAGCCCATTATTTCATACTTTCATGTGTTCGGTTGCAAATGCTTTATATTGAAAAATGCAAAAGATCGAGTTGGTAAGTTTGAAGAAAGATCAGATGAAGGCATCTTCCTTGGATATTCTACATCAAGCAAAGCCTACGAGTCTATAACAAGAAGAGCCGATCTGTGGAGGAGTCAATGAATGTCAAATTCCAAGACTTAACGCAAGATGAATCCAGTCAGACTCAGTATGAAGAGTCTGAACTTGCTCCAGACCTTCCAAAGCTTACAAATCAAGAAGTATCTCAGACTCTGGAAGTCCAGCATCAAGATGTTCATGAAAATTTAAATAAAGAAAGAGATCATCAACCAGACAAATCAACCAAGAATCGGAAGCATAAGTCCCAGTCATCCCAAAGATCTCATTATCGGCGAAATCAATGAAGGAATCCGCACCAGATCTAAAAGGCGTGAAGAGTCTAGTCTTTGTGGCTCTCATTTCTGAAATTGAACCAAAAAGCATAGAAGAAGCTTTATCGATGAAAGCTGGATCGAAGCTATGCAAGAAGAACTCGGCAGTTCAACATCAATGATGTTTAGGAATTGACATCTAAACCAAAAGGTAAAACTGTTATTGGAGCCAAATGGGTGTTCAGAAACAAGATTAATGAAAGGAAAAGTCGTACGAAACAAAGCAAGACTCGTGGCCAAAGGATATACGCAAGAAGAAGGAATAGACTATGACGAAACTTACGCACCAGTAGCAAGGTTAGAAGCTATTCGACTATTACTTGCGTTTGCTTGTTATAAAAATTTCAGGTTATTCCAAATGGACGTCAAAAGTGCGTTCCTGAATGGATTTATCCATGAGGAAGTTTATGTGGAACAACCACCTAGGTTTGAAGACCCAAAGAAGCCGGACTCGGTCTTGATTTGAAAAAGGCCTTGTATGGTTTAAAGCAAGCACCTCGAGCTTGGTACGATAGACTAAGTAAGTTCTTATTATAGAATGGTTTTGTCAAAGGTAAAGTAGATACTACTTTATTTATCAAAAAGGAAAACAAAAGCTTTTTACTTGTTCAAATATATGTGGATGATATTATTTTTGGATCTTCTAATGAAAGTCTATGCAAGAAATTTTCTAAGTCTATGCAGGATGAGTTTGAAATGAGTATGATGGGAGAATTAACATTCTTTCTTGGTCTTCAAGTAAAGCAATTGAAGGAAGGAACTTTCATTTATCAAGAAAAATATGCTAATGATCTTGTCAAAAGGTTTGGATTGGAAAATTGCAAAAAGACTGATATACCGATGTCAAGTTCTTTGAAGATGACAAAGATGAAGAAGGGAAGAAAGTTGATCAAAAGCTGTACAGGAGCATCATTGGTTCACTTCTTTATCTTACTACTTCTAGACCTGACATTTTGTTGAGTGTTTGTATCTGTGCTAGGTTTCAATCAGATCCTAGAGAATCCCATCTCAGTGCTGCGAAACGTATTATCAAATACGTTGCCTCATCTTCAAGCATCGGTCTTTGGTATCCTAAGAAGGGAGACTTTAATCTTCTAGGATACTCAGACGCAGATCTGGCTGGTTGCAGAGTCGATAGAAAGAGCACTTCGGGAACTTGTCAACTGCTTGGAAATAGGACAGTGTCTTGGTTTTCAAGGAAGCAAAGCACTGTGGCTCTCTCAACGATAGAAGCTGAGTATGTAGCTCTTGGAAGCTGCTGTTCGCAAATTCTATGGATAAAACAACAGCTACAAGACTTTGGAATTAAATACTCATGAACAGAAATCAGATGTGATAACACCGGCGCGATCAATCTCACCAAAAATCCAATCCTTCATTCAAGAGCAAAGCATATTGAGATTCGACATCACTTCATTAGAGATTATATTCAAAATGGAGAAATCTCGATTCAATTTGTTGATTCAAAAAGTCACCTAGCGAATATATTCACAAAGCCTTTGGAGAAAAATCAATTCAACTTCTCCGTTCCAGTCTCAACATTTTGAAGCTAGAGGAAGTTAAAGACTAGAGACTCTCAAACCATCAGACTCTAAACCGTCAGACTCTAAATCCTCGACTCAGACATTCATGGCCATAGACTGTAAGTTGCTATTTTATCTAAACTCGAAAATGTACGATCTTTCGTTAAGTTATTTTATAGTCTGCGTGAAAAACAAAAACTTGTCTTTTCAAAAGGATTAATTTTGGCAGTTATTGATTTTAAGGCACTCTCCTCCCAATCCTTTCCTTGTGCCGATTGAACTTCCTTTTTCAGAACCGAGTTATATATACAGTTTTCTTTTTCACCCAATCTTCAAAACCCTAAAAGGCACTCTCCTCCCAATCCTGTTTCTACTTCTTGTTCATCTTCGAGAAAGTTGTCATCTTTTCTTGGGAAAGCAAGTAAAGGAATCTTTCAGCGACAAGGAAGGATGTCTTCTTCAAGGAAGTCTTCAAGAATCGCGAACAGGGGACCACAGAAAATGAGGGAGGGGCCTACTCACTTTGATCTCACCGAGGAAGGAGATTTATCGAGTCAGCATCAGAACCCGACTCACTCTCCACCACGTCACTCAACGCCTTCTACCCCACAAGGTGCAAGTCAACATCTGGAGGAAGACATAATCGAGGAGGCCGACCCTGTAAGAGTCCAAAAACCATCTTTTATCTATAAGCTCTATCGTGCGTTGAAAAGCACTGGTACTCCATTGAACTATATAGATGAATTCCTTAAGGATAAGAATTACGGGAATGAATATATTTTTCTGCGAAAAATGGAGGATTTGGGAATTGCTCCCAAAGGAAGGGCTGAGGAAGCACTTGCGAACATTCCGAGTGACCCTTGTGTAGGAGGATTGAATCCCACTGATGGGAATGATGACGATAAATTGTTCAGTGAATTTCAACCTAGGATGGGTGTCGTTGCAAAGGTGAAGGGAAAGAGAATGGAGTTGTTTAAATCGAAGGAACAAGAGAATATGTTCTTCAGACTGCTGAAACGAGGGGTGATAAACCCTAGAAGTGTTGATTTCGATTTCTTAGATGCCATCAATTTGAACTTAAGGGAGAAGTTCAACTTGCTTCAACTTAAGCAATTTTGCACCGATACCACAGATGGTTATGCGCAATTGATAGCATACTTCTATTTGAATCTCAGTTTTCTAGATGCGAATAGAATATCATTCAGTGTTCGAGACCAGGACTATGTGGTAGACGTGGACATGTTAGCGGACATAATTGGAGTTGAACGAGGACGTTATCAACCAATCAAAGTCTCAGTTGCTCGTGCATCATTGGAACTTGTCAAAGATAGAGATGTAGAGGGAAGAATCATCTATTCAAGGATGCATGCCATCAATATCATTCTGCACAAAATTGTGATCAATTGCATAAGGCCCAAGTCTACATCGAAGACTGATGTGTCTAATTCCGAGGCAAAATTGATGTACGCAATCAACTCAGGGAAGAAGTTCTCTCTCCCTCACACTATTCTCTTTCACATGTACAGAGCAATGTCGAAGGGCAAGGGACAATTGCCTTACCCAGGTCTGGTAACCAAGATCTTCAGACACATGAATATTGAACCGCCACATACACTTTGTGTTTGACCGTGCGATAAGATGGTGGTAGGTTTGAAGATGTTGACGAAGATGTGTCTGCAAGAACTTTCCAAGGCAATGAAGAAATTCAGAGTGAAGTCTCCAGTACCGTCTGCTTCAAAGAGAAAAGGGAAGGAGGCCATTGGAGCCCCATCGAAAAAGAAGAAAAGAACTCTCATCTTGGAGGATGAAGATGAGGATGAAGATCCCACTATCTGTGCATTGACAAGAACCAGACGTTCTATACCTCAACCGACAGAACTTCAGAAGAAACACAGAGAAGAAGAAGAGCAGAGAGAGAAGGAGAAAGAAGCTGAAGAAGAAGGAGAAGAAGAAAAAGAAAAGTTTGCAGCTGAATCTGGAGAAAAGGGAAATCAAGATACAGAAGAGCATGATCATCACTCTTCCCCTTTTGATGTCCTAGAGACAGGGGGAGTTGGTAAGCAAGAAAGGTCCACACCTCATGCTGCCAATAGTGAAGGTCTAAGACAATCTCCAGCAGACCCAGAAGAAGTTCAGGTTTCTCAATTGCCTGAAGAAGGACACGATACGTCAACACCAAATCTGCAAGATTATATAGAAGCGCCATCGTCTGCATTCACTCCAATCCGAGAAAGCACATGCAAGTACACAGACGGACAATTCAACAGATTTTCGTCGTATTCTTGATGTTCTTCTGGAAATGCGGGGCCAAATCTATGCTATGGACTGTGAAATTCAAACCATGAAGAAAGCTGGACAAGAATCTTCGGTTACCCTGGAGGATAACATGAAAGACCTCACTCTACAACTTCAAGCCAATGCCAAAGGAGAGGAGGTAGCTCAACTAAGGAAAGACTTGAAGAGGCTAGAAGGCATAGTCCAGTCCATGGGAGATTTCCAGATCGTGCGCATTCCCAAGCAGACCTGACTCCTTTCTCACCTTTTTAATGATGACAAAAAGGGGGAGAACCAATTTGAACCAATTTTTAAACTTTAACTTTAAATTTGTTTTTGTGGTTATGTTTGTTTTTAAGTATGACTTGAGTGAACTTGGGTGTGAACTTGAATTTGACTGAATTGGCTGTGGATTTTGATGCTTGACTGGTTGCATTTATATCAAGTGTTGTTATATGGTATTACTCATGAAAGACTAACCAATTTTCTGTGGATGCAGAGTCTGGTTGTTTTATTAATCTTTATGAGATAGCCATATTGCTTGAGAAATGCTTTTGCAGGTCAAAGTTGTTCAAATCTACATGAAATTTTGTCACCATCAAAAAGGGGGAGATTGTTGGAGAAATCTTTCCAAAATATTTTGAAGCTGACAAAACGTTTCTATCAGTCTAGTCTGGATATTTGCAGACCGACAGTTTAAAGTCTGAAGACTTTATGATCACCAGACTCAGCACTCAAGACTCAAGACTCAAGACTCAAGACTATTCTCATTGATGTCTTCTTTCGATCCGTGACGAAGGAAATCCAGAGCCGAAGTATATGGTTGGGGATTTAATCTTATTCTCTGGAGAAGATCTCTTGGTTGGATAAATATAACGGATTCTTTTATTCGTATCAAGATCGATTGAAGATCCGATGGTCGACGAAATATTCTTGAAATGTTCTATTCTTAGAAACTAAGATTCTGATTGTATGGGCGAACAGGATTGATGGGCTATCGTCAGGTTCCTTTATTAGCTCGAATGATCTTTTTAATTGATTCCGTCCAATGGGTAGATTGGAGGAATTCCTTTGGTAAGTGCCAACGGTTATGATGGCATAGAGGAGTATAAAAGGAAGACGTTCTAGTTGTTTTAGTAACGTGATCGATAGAGAAATTCCAGAGTCTGAAGCACCTCGATTATTAGTCGATACAGTTTGAGCGAAATTGTATACATAGAGAGTGTCTATACTTGGTGATACCTTGAGCGAGTGTGGTAGATCATCTACACCTAGAAATCAAGGAAGATCAACGCTGTAACATTTCTTTATTCATAGTGGAATCCAGCCAATTGGCTGTCAGTGCAGAAGAGTGGACGTAGGCTTGAATCAAGCCGAACCACTATAAACCGCGTGTTCAATTCTCTCTTTCCTTTACTCAGTCTTACGTTGATTATTATTTGTTGCAAATCTTTCAATTGTCTAAGTATTGTGCAATTATCAAGAAAAATATTTTATGTACCTATTCACCCCCCTCTAGGTACTCGTACTAGCTATATCAGGGATAGGTTGGTTTGGCTTTCAGTCAAATTTTGTGGTCTTATTGCTCTTTGACTCGATATAGAATTGAGTGCAATGGCGCAAGAGATGATTCATATGCCCAATCTTACTCAGCTGGCTCAGTTGTTGTCGTCGTTGCTACTGTTCCTATGGTTGGTCTTTCCGGAGTCAAATTTGGAGAAATTAAATTTATCTTCTAGACATTATGTTTGCATAAATTTTATAATGGATGATGCAGAAATAAACCATTGGTAATTACACGGCGTTTCGGTAGTATTTGTTGAGATGAATGCATGTTGGCTTTTTTTTTTTTTTGGTGGCTTAAGGGATTCGTTCCTCTCTTGCATGCTCCTTTTATTTCTCTTTCGCAATGAAAAAAACTTGGAACTTGAAGGAGCTTTGGTTTCTAATTTAAGAAGCAACGACAGTTTCAACTGGAGTCGAACCGCGGAGTAGTGGGTTTTCATTTGATGCTTTCTTTAGGTATTTCCAGCAAGCAATCACTCTCCTATTTCCTAAAATGAGAATAGTGTAAAAACATTAGAGTTGGATGAAGAAAATTACGTCTTCTATTGTTCTTGCAGATGGGCACATTGTAGTATTTTTGGCTCAAATTGACTGTGTACCCACACACGATTATTTTTATTAAGTATTGTTAATAGGAAGAAAATATGCCAAGTTCATTATTTTAATTGAGGCATTTGAGTGCAAAGCACAATATCCTTGGCCGGGATTGATTGATGTGTGATGGCTAAGTGAACCTGTCCCCGATGTGCGTCGGTAGGACGTTGCCCCTATATGGGATGCTTTGGACAACGGAAGCTGGTCGTAGTAAATTGTGGACCGATGCCCATTCGAGAATGCTGTCCCTGATGTGTGTCAATGGATGTTGCCGTGCTTCAAGGAGTGAGACAAAGCCTGGCTATGCCAGAAGATCGATGTGCATCGGTATATTGTGCTTGTGCAGGTAGTAATCGAATTGGATCGTGTGATTGATTGACATTGACGTGCCGGATTATGGGACAAAATTGTGTGGCATGGTATGTGACGTGCCATAACGATTTGGTGTTATAATCGAGACTCCTAGGATTGATTAATTGACTGATCGATTGTATGGATTGAATTGATTGATTGATTGATTGTATAGATTGAATTGATTGATTGATCGATTGATCAATTGAATTGATTGATTGAGTATGTGAATTGTACTAACATGCAGGAGGGAACTAAGGCAAGGTAAATCCTCTGTCTTGTGTGTATAGACTGCCTTTAGGTGTATTTCCTTCCTAGTTGCGGTTTATGGAGTGAACTTACTGAGATATTGTCTCACCCTGTTGTGGGCTCAAATCTTTTCAGGTCCTTAGATGGCAGCCCCTCCAGTTCGTTATGGTCAGCCTAGGAGGGTGATCAAGCTGATTATGGATTTCCCTGTTCCCGGGGGCCACGGGGTCTGGGTTTTTGAGTTCGTAGTGACCATTGTTTGGGTCGATGAGGGCCTCCCTCAGAGGGTACCTCATCGATTTAAGGCGTGGTTTTGCCGCGAGCTCAATGGATACAGAGTGGGCCCCCTCCAGGGTTTTGAAATCCCCGCTGTGATAGTCGACGCCGTTCCAAGCGAGGGTGCAACTGAACCTCCTAATGGTGCTGTGGAGGACCCAGAACCCCCAGAGGCCTCGGAAATTTCTGATGGGGATTTGTGTGCCTAAAGGGCTTGTTGGCTTTTCTGTTTGAGTAGGCTTTTGACTATAGACTAGCTTTTGTATATAAACCGGTGTTTTTGTAAAAGTGTTTTGGTTGTGAAATTGTTTCCTACTTTTCTACCTCATATTGGTTGCTATCATGGGTATCGTTTCGCTTCCGCATGTGTATTTAAAATGAATGGGTCGGCGACGCAACCTGGGACATCGCAATTTTATCGACCACTGAAGGATGTACGTGTTAGAGAAAATTCCTTTATTATTTTGAAGCTAACAAAACATTTTCAAAAGTCTAGTATGAAAACTTGCAGACTCAAATATTATAGTTTGAAGAACTCCAGACTCTATTGTCAAAGTCTGAAGACTGCTAGACTTTAATCTCAAAGTCTGCCATTTCTGACAGTTTCCAGACCGAAGAATGAAGACTTATCTAGATGCGAGATTATATTCAAGAATTCGATTTGTATGGTTTTGGAAGTCCTTATGGCTGGATATAAGCACCTTATGATCAATTATCTTTAACTGGAATTAATTCGGATAATCAAATCTTTTGAATAGCGAATATACTTGGAAGATTCTATTTATGGAAACCAAGATCCTGATTGTATGGGCAAGCAGGATTGACGGGCTTTCATCTCGATCTTCAAACGACTCGAGATCTCCTTAATTGATTCTGTCCAACTGGTAGATTGAAAGAATTCATTTGGAAAGTGCCAACGATCATGAAGGCATGAAGGAGTATTTAAGGCAGACCCTTAAGTTGTTCGATAGAGTGCGTGAATGAAAAATTTCAAAGTTTGAAGCTTCCTAGTTCTTTTCTATTTCAATTGTCGAGCTAAATTTATACTCAAAAGAGAGAGCAAACACTTGTGAGACTTTGGAAGAGTGTAGTAGAGTTTCTACACTATAAAGTCAAGGACATGATACTGTAAAATCTCTTTTGATTCATAATGAAATTTAGCCAGTGGGCTGTCAGTGCAGGAGAGTGGACGTAGGCTTGATCTAAGCCGAACCACTATAAACTTTATGTTTCTATTCTCTTACCTGAACTCTTTTATTCATTCGTAAATTTATTTAATTGCTGAACTTGCTTTAGTCCATTACTTTGTAGATTTTAGTTCGAAAGAAAAAGTATTTATAAACGTTTCGGCAAAAATTTTCTTTTAACACCTATTCACCCCCTCTAGGTGTTCTTACTAGCCCTTTTGGTATGCGCGCTTGAGGTTTGGGGCGTGACACTGTACTTGTAATCACGGCCTACAAATCTTCCGCCTCCATTCTGGTGTCGATATAAACCCTGATAGGGCTAGTAAGAACACCTAGTGGGGTGAATAGGTGTTAAAGAAGTTTTTGCAATACTTAACAGCTTAATTCGACTTTTATGAGAATAGTAGACTAAAGATGTAAAAGACTGTAAACAGTTATATAAGATTACGAATTAAAGTAAAGAGTTAAGGGAAAGAGAATTGAAATGCAAAGTTTATAGTGGTTCGGCTTAGACCAAGTCTACGTCCACTCTCCCACACTCACAGCCCACTGGCTGGATTTCACTATGAACCAAAAGAGATTTTTACAGTCTCACGTCCTTGATTCCACAGTGTAGAGACTCTACTACACTTCCTCAAGGTTTCACAAGCAATTGATCTCTCTTTTGAGTACAACTTTAAACTCAGCGATTGAATCAGCAAAGAACTAGGAGCTTCAGACTTTGGAATTTTTCTTTCATACATATACTCGAATAACTTGAGCATCTTCCTTATATACTCCTCCATGCCATTATAACCATTGGTAGCTTCCAAAGGAGTTCTTCCAATCTACCCATTGGACAAAATCAATTAGGGAGATCTCGAGTTATTTAAGGAATGTGATGATAGCCCACCAATCCTGCTCGCCCATACAATTAGGATCTAGGTTTCCATAAGTAGAACCTTCCCAGTATACTTCACCAATCAATAGATCTAATTATTCTAATTGATTTTGGTAAGAATAATTGATCATGAGATGCTATCTCTAGCCGTGAGATCTTCTTCAACCGTTCGAACCAAATCCTTAAAGATATACTCGCATCTGGATAAGTCTTCTTCATTGAATAAGTCTTTTCTTCATCGGTCTGGAAGCTATCAGTGAGGGTAGACTTTAAATCTTGAGTTTGGAGGTCTTCAGACTTTGACGACAGAGTCTGCAAGTCTTCAGACTAGACTGATGGAAATGTTTTGTCAACTTCAAAATAAATAAGGAAGTTTTCTCCAACAATCTCCCCCTTTTTGATGATGACAAAACTTTCCTGCAGATTTAAACACTTTTGTCCTACAAAACGATACTTGAGCAGAACAATATATCTCATAATAGATAAGTAGATTAGGATATATAGGGCAACCATTCTGCAACCACAAAAAATATGTTAGTCCTCCAAGACAACTGCAAAACAACTATCCTTTCCATACTTATTAACATGGCCTAAGTTACTGCAAGCATAAAAAAAAGATCAAATCAATAGTAATCAAATAGTCCAAATCCAAATCACAACCAAACAAAAGATAAGTCCAAAAATCCAAACCAAAAGTCAAAACAAATCTGCATCAAACTTCTCCCCCTTTTTGTCAACAGCAAAAAGTGGAGAGTAAATAAAAAGAGTTGTTGAAAATAGAATCAGAATCATGGCTGTTTTGGAAGGCGAACAAGCTCGAACTCTCCCATAAAGTTCACTGTCTTCTCAAGCCTCGCAAAACTTTGCTTCAGTGACTGGAAATCTTCACCTTACACAATAGACTGCACTTGACTCTTCAAGGCATTTAACTGATCGTGCAAAGATACTGAAGTGGTCATGAAAGAGTTCTTGAGATCCTGCATCTCATATCCCATAGCATATTGCTATTTCCTTACTTCCAATAGAATCTCTAGTAGTCTCGAAAAGTCTGCTGTTTGAACTGTTGCAGCACTAGGTCCAGCCAAGTCGATTCCAGGAGTTTTGAGAATGGGGAGATCTTCAGTAGATTGTCCACCATGACTGTGAGTGGATGCTTCTAGATAGTGAGAGGCATACACATTTTCTGGATCTGCGGCGGAGCGACTTACATCACTAGTAAAAATAGGTGAAGAAGTACCTTTTTGCTCAACAGCTCCCCCTGTTTGTTTGCTTTTAGGAGGAGTAAACAAATCTTCTTTTAGTGCAGCTTCATCTTCAGAGTGATGTTTGTTTGCATCATGTGCTCCAGCAGTTCTAGTGTCAGCCATCTCAGAGTCACTTGATAAGGGTACAGCCAAAGTTGGCTCAAGAGAGTCTTCTTGACCACGGTCTCTTTCTTCTTCCCTCTCTTTTTCTTCCTCTTCTCTTCTTTCTTCCTCTGTCCTCCTCTGTTCTTCGTCTTTTTTCTTTGTCTCTTCTCTCTCTTTTTCTCCTTCTTTTGGCTTTTCTCTTGTCTCTTGAAAGCTGACAAAACTCTTCAAATTTCTTAAGGCTAAAAGAGTCATTTCATCCTCATCCTCTTCATCCTGTAAGATGAGAGTTCTCTTCTTCTTTAATGGAGCATCCATGGGCTCCTTGCCTTTCCTTTTGGCTGCAACAGAGTCTTGTTTTGCTTTGACGGGAGACTTCTCCTTCATACGCTCTAACACCTTGTTAAGTTTTGTCAAGCGCATCTTTGTAATCATTTTAAATCCAATTACCATTGGAGAAATGTTTGTCAAATAATGGTGCAGGGATGTGAATTTTAAAATGTCTAAAAAGGCGCATGATAAGAGCAGAATAAGGGAGTTGTCCCTTATCTTTCACCACTATTCTGTACATGTGAAACATGATGGTGTGAGGCAGAGAGAAGGTAGAGAGAATTTGTATCCGATATTGATGGCATGCATCAATTTTGCTTCAGACCGAGAGACATCGATCTTGGATATCGACTTTGGACGGATGCGGTTGATTACGATCTTGTGCAGCAAGATGTTGAAGGCATTCATCCTAGAGTAGGATATTTTGCTTTTAGCATCCCAATCTTTCACCAATGATAGAGTAGCATGAGCAACGGACACGCTAATTGATTGGAAACTCGCTCTTGCCACCCAAATTATGTCAGCCAATGTGTCTATATCCACCAAAAACCTCCTTGTCCCTCACTGTGAAAGAGAAATTGTTTGCATCCAAGAAAGATAAGTTTGAATAAAAGTATGCGGTGAGTTCTGGATAAGCAGTAGTAGATTTAGAATAAAAGCGCTCCAATTGCAGTAGAGTAAACTTCTCTTGCAGATTTACTTTTACTGAATCAAGGGAAATCGAAATCGACACTCCTAGGGTTCATAACCCCTCTCTTCATTAGGTTTGAATAAACCTTCTTGTGATTCTTCGATCTGAAAAGACTTGATCCATCACTGACAACATTTGCAGCAACTCCTGTTTTAGGCTGAAAATGGGTAAACATTTGGTCATTGTCATCCTATCCTTGAGGTTGATTAGTAGTGCCAAAGCGCGGGTCACTAGGAAAATTAGCAAAGGCTTTTTTAGTCGATCTCTTTTTTGCAATACCCATCTTCTCCATATCACGCAGAAAAAGTGTTTCATTCTTATAGCCTCTCTTTCAGGTATTCATCAATCAAGGACATAGCAGTTCATCCTCTTTTCAAACTAGAATAAAGCTTGAAAGCAACTTTAGGAGTTAATGTTCTTACTTGTTCAACTTCTTTCAAAATTTCTTCTTCTGGATGAGTCGATGGAGAAGACTGACGTTGTTGAGAAGGTTGTTGCTGACTTGGTCACTATGGTGGAGAAGAATCTTCTTCTTCGGTCAAGTCGAAATGTGGAGGACCCTCAGGCATGTGTCGTGGTCCCCTACTTGCGATTCTCGACGACTTTCTTGAAGATATTGTCGCTTCAAGGGAGAAATTCATAGATTTGCTCGAAAAAGGTGAAAACTTTTTGGATTAAACAACAGT
Source organism: Eucalyptus leucophloia subsp. euroa (assembly GCA_017140325.1). Lineage (NCBI taxonomy): Eukaryota > Viridiplantae > Streptophyta > Magnoliopsida > Myrtales > Myrtaceae > Eucalyptus > Eucalyptus leucophloia. The sequence continues at coordinate 31,009,426 of CM029478.1, forward strand.
GAAAGTGAGAGCAAGTGGGAGTTTAGTATTTTTGGGTTTGAGGGTAAGAACGAAGAAGACGAATTTCAACAGTATATAAAGCAAGTGAAGCAAAGTAAACGAATCGTCATAAAAGGAAAAATAAAAATACCTTTTTGAAAAAGAATAACTTCCTTTATGAAAATAACTGTCTTTTTCAAAATTGATAACTGCCTTTTTGAAAAGGAAAATTTGGAAATATAATTTCAATCAATTAGCGATTAATAAGTAACCGTACCTTTTCAAGTCTTCAACCAAAAATTAAATTACTAGTACCGAAATAACTTACAGTTGTAACTCTTGGTCTTCTGAGTCTGAGCACCTTCAAACTTTACTTCTAAGTCTGAGCTCCTGTAGACTTTAATGGATAATAGATGTGATGTTCAGTCTGGTGCGAATAGACTCAAATATGCTTTTCTCCAATGGCTTTGTAAATATGTCCGCCAGTTGATTCTTTGATTCAATAAATTGGATCATAACTTCTCCATTTTGAATATGATCTCTAATAAAGTGATGTCGAATCTCTATGTATTTTGCTTTCAAATGAAGAATTGGATTCTTTGTTAGATTGATTGCGCTGGTGTTGTCACATTTGATCTCGGTGCATGAGTCTTCCAAAGTCTCTCAGTTGTTGTTTTATCCATAAGATTTAAGAATAGTAATTTCCAAGGACTACATACTCTGCTTCTACTATTGAAAGAGCTATAGTACTTTGCTTCCTTGAGAACCAAGATACTGTCCTGTTTGCCAGCAATTGCACGTATCAGAGGTACTCTTTTTATCAACTCTGTAACTTACTAAATTTGCGTCTAAATATCCAAGGAGGGTAAAGTTTTTTTTTTTTTTTTGGATACCACAGACTTAAATTTGAAGTAGTTGCAATGTATTTGATGATGCGTTTTGCGGCACTTAGATGAGATTCTTTGGGATTAGATTGAAATCTAGCACAAATACAAACACTAAACAAAATATCAGGTCTAGAAGTTGTAAGATAAAGAAGTGAACCAATAATACTCTTGTAGAGCTTCTGGTTAACTTTCTTTCATCCTTCATCTTTGTCCAGCTTCGAAGAACTTGACATTGGTATCTTAGTCTTTTTGCAATTCTCCAATCCAAACTTTTTAATGAGTTCTTTTGCATATTTTTCTTGATGAATGAAAATTCATTCCTTCAATTGTTTCACTTGTAATCCGAGAAAGAAAGATAATTCATCCATCATGCTCATCTCAAATTCATCCTGTATAGACTTAGAAAACTTATTGCACAGGTTTTCGTTAGGTGATCCAAATATAATATCATCAACATAGATTTGAACAAGTAAAAAGTTTTTACCTTCCTTTTTAATAAACAAGGCAGTATCCACTTTTCCTTTGACAAAACCATTTTGCATTAAAAAATTACTTAACTTGTCGTACCATGCTCGAGGTGCTTGCTTTAATCCATATAGAGCCTTTTTCAGTCTAAATACTGAGTCTGGTCTTTTTGGATCTTCAAATTCGGGAGGTTGTTCCACATAGACTTCTTTTTGGATAAATCAATTTAGGAATGCACTCTTGACGTCCATTTGGAATAACCTGAAATTTTTATAACAGGTAAAAGCAAATAATAATCTAATTGCTTCTAACCTGGCTACTGGTGCATAGTTTCATCATAGTTTATCCCTTCTTCTTGCGTATATCTTTTGGCCACGCGTCTTGCTTTGTTCCCGACCACTTTTTCTTTTTCATCCAACTTGTTCCTGAAAACCCATTTAGCTCCAATAATGGATTTATCTTTTGGTTTTGGAGTTAGTTTCCAGACATCATTAATATTGAACTGTCTGAGTTCTTCTTGCATAGCTTCAATCCGGCTTTCGTCAACTAAAGCTTCTTCTATGCTTTTGGGTTCTATTTCAAAAATAAGTGTCATGACGCTAGACTCTTCTTGCTTTTTTGGATCTGGTGCGAATTCTTTCATCAATGTCACCAATGATGAGTTCTTTGGGATAACTAGACTTGTGTTTCCAGTTACTTGTAGGTTTGACAATTTGCTGATCTTCTGCTTCAATTGATTTTTCAATTTCCGTCCGTTGTTGATTTTTAGAGGTCTGAGTTGCTTCAGGGGAGGTAGACTTTGTAAAGTCTGGAGCAGGTTCAGATTCTTTAGGTTGAGTTTGAATTAGTTGATTTTGCAAAGAGTCTTGAAATTTGACATTCATAGAATCTTCCACAGACTGAGTCTTCTTGTTGAATACTCTGTAAGCTTTGCTTGAGGTTGAGTAGCTAAGGAAAATTCATTCGTATGATTTTTCTTCAAACTTACTAGATTGATCATTTGCATTTTTCAAAACAAAACACATGAAAGTAAGAAACAATTGGCTTCTTTCCTTTGAATAACTCATAATGAGTTTTCTCCATAATAGACCTTAAAAATACTCTATTAATAATATAATATGCTGTAGAAATTGCTTCAGCCAAAAAACGAGAAGAAATATTACTTTCTATTAAAAGAGTTCTTGCCATTTTTTGCAGAGATTTATTCTTTTTTCCACAACTCCATTCTATTCTAGAGTGTATGGAGAGGAGAAAACATGCTTAAAACCTTATTCATCACAGAATTTTGCAAAGTCTCGATTTTCAAACTCACCTTCATGGTCTGTCCATATGTTCGAAATAGCATACCCCTTCTCATTTTGAACTTTTTTAGCAAACTTTGAAAAGTAAGAAAATGTTTCAGACTTACTTGCCAGAAAGTAAACCCAAGTGAATCGTGAATAATCATCTACAATTACTAGGCAATATCTCTTTTCACCAATGCTTTTAGTTCTGGTTGGTCCAAATAGATCAATATGTAGAGGCTGCAAAACATGATTAGTAGAAACCTGATTTGTTGATTTAAAGGAACTTCTAATCTGTTTTCCCAACACACATGGTGTGCATAAGTCAGATTTTTGAAACTTCAGGTTGGGCAGCCCATGAATAAGGTTCTTAGAAGAGATCTTTGCAATTTGCTTCATGTTGACATGGCCAAGCTTTCGATGCCAAATATTTGCTTCATCTTGGATTGAAATTAGACATTGAAATTTTTCTGGTTTTATATCCAGAAGATAGATGTTCCCATGTCTTCGTCCAGTAAAAGATTGAGAAAGATCTTTATTAGTTCCCAAACATACTCCTTCTTGGAAATTGATTTTGAATCCAGTGTCGCACAATTGGCTAATGCTGAGCAAATTATAATTAAATCCTTCTACCAAGGAGACGTTGTTGATTGTGAGACTTCCAATTTTTACGGGTCCACACCCAACAATTCTTCCTTTGCTGTTTCCACCAAAAGAGACTTTTCCACCATTTATTTGCACAAGTTTTACAAAACAACTTGAATCTCTAGTCATATGCCTTGAACAGCCACTATCCAAATACCATTTAACATTTTTTTTTGATAGTAACCTGCAATAAAAAAAGAAAGTCAAGCTTTCTTTGGTACCTACATTTTCTTGGGTCTAGAAGAGCTAGTGCAATATGCAGTCGTTGCCCATTCATTCTTAACAGGTCTCCAAACCATATGACATTCTTTCTCGAAGTGTTCTAAGCTGTTGCACTTTGAACATTTGAGAGCACTTCACCCAACAGGTTTTAAAAAGACTTTTTGAGAATGATTTTTGTAAGAAGTTTTTGTAGGTCTTTGTTTGATTCGTTCTTTCACTTTTGGAAAATCAATTAGAGGAATAGTTTCTGAAGTCATTCCCAAGCCTGACTTATTGAAATAAGGTCTTTGTACTAAAAGAATCTTTTCCAGCTTTTTAGATCCGATTGAAAATCTTTTTGAAATATTTGAAATGTCATTTTTCAAAAATGTATTTTCTTTTGAAAGAGAATCTGCATTTTCTTTTAAAATAACAAAAATTTTATCTAAATTTTCAAACTTTTCTTTCCAAGAATTTACTCGTTGCTTTAGTGTAGAATTCTCCATTTTTAGTTCGAAAATCCTCTTAAGAGAGATCTTGAGACTAAGACAAAGCTCATTAATGTATTTTGAGACTTTAGTAGGAATTTTTTGATTGCTTACCTCGATTTCGCTGTCTGAGTCTGACTCTGTATCTATTTCAGAGTTTGAGTCTGATTCTGATTTTGCCATTAGACAAATGTTGGCATAATCTTCATCACTTTCTTCATATTCAGTATCACTCCATGTCTCTGCCTTGAGAGCCTTCCTGTATTTCTCAGTTTTTCCTTTCTTTTTCTTCAATATAGGACAGTTGGGTTTGATGTGCCCCTTTTTCTTGCATTCAAAACAGATCACATCTTTATTAGTTTCATCATCCTCAGTTGATTTGTTTTGAAACTTTTGAGTGCTTTGTTTCTTCCAATTGGATTTTCTTCCATTTTTGTTCAATTTCCTGAACCTCTTTATCATAAGAGCTAACTTTTCATCATCCATATCATCTTCAGGATCTGTAACATTAGAAATATCGTTAGATCTCAAAGCAATTGACTTCTTACCTTTAGGATCTTCTTCCTCGTTGATTTGCTCCACTTCGTAGGATTGAGGTGTGCTAACCTATTCGTCTACAGAAAGTGGCATGATCTTTTGTGTTTCCCTTATTGAAGTCTTTACGTGATTCCAGTCCTTGGAGAGTCCACGCAGCAATTTGTTGACCTTTATTGGTCTTGAGATTGGTTGTCCCTGATATTCTAGACCGTTTACAATTTCAGTAAAATAACTAAACATATTAGTAATAGATTCTCCTGTCTTCATTTTGAAGGCTTCATACTATCCGAGTAAAATATTAATCCTTGTTTCTTTCACTCGATCAGTTCCTTCATAGGTAATGCGTAGCCTATCCTAGATTTCTTTGGCTGTTTCACAAGAGGATATTCTATTTTACTCAGTAGGAGATAACGCACAATATAAAGAGTAAATTGTTTTAGCATCAAGAGCTTGTCTCTTGGTTATTTCTTCTTGAGTCATCTCACTAGCATCTGCAACTTCTTTTCCTCTTTCTGAAACTGATGTAGTTTTAGGAATGATTTTTTTTTTCTAACACATCCCATTCTAGAGGATCTTTCGATCTTAGGAATGCTTTCATCTTGTTTTTCCATATGCTATATTCCTTTCCATTAAAGTAAGAAGGTCTGGTGTTGCTCTGGCCTTCAACCAAACCTAGAGCCAACATACTAGCCATAGATCTTTAACTTAGAAGTAAAAACATCTCAATTAAATGAGTATACAGGCTCTGATACCAAACCCTTCCTTAACCCATCCTTGTATTGAGAGCCTATTTAGGTTGTTTTGCAGTGTGTTCTTTACTGGTTGCCTTAACTATGGCAGTGGCGTATGTACTCCCACAAACTTGCTTGGATAGTTCTTCACTTGGACGCCATGATGACCACATCCATAACAGGCTTCCGTCTTGGGAGGACACGGGGCTATTCCACGCATCTTACCACAAAATTGGCACACAGCATTGTAAGTTGGGAGGACATCTGCAACCTCTCGAGATTCCCGAATGGAAATGGGAATGTATCACAATGGACATTGTGATGGGTTTACCGAGGAGTCAGAGAGGTAATGATTCCATTTGGGTAGTGGTCAACAAATTGATGAAGTCGGCTCACTTCATCATCATGCAAAAGGACCTTGATTTGGACAGGCATGCAGAATTGTACGTGCGTCAGATTGTTTGTCTGCATGGAGTGCCGGTGACGATTACATCAGATCGAGACCCGAGGTTGATAGCCGCCTTTTGGAAAATTTTGCAAACCGCCTTAGGAACGAAGTTGCAGTATAGTACGGCTTGTCATCTTCAGACGGATGGCTAGTCTGAGACGATGATTCAAACCCTTGAAGACATGTTGCGAGCTTGTGTGTTGGATTTCGAGGGAAGTTGGGAGAAATAGCTTTATCTTGTCGAGTTTGCCTACAACAACAGTTACTAGCAGAGTATTCAGATGGCTCTTTTTGAAGCATTGTATGGCAGAGCATGCAGAACACCAGTGTGTTGGGATGAGGTCGGGGAACGAAAGATCACAGACCTAGAGTTAGTCTAGCAGTCAGTGGATGCAGTTGCCGTTATCAGAGACAAGTTAAAGACCACTTAAAGCCACTAGAAGAGCTATGCCGATAAGCGTCAAAGATCGTTGGAATTCCAAGTTGGCGAGCACATTTTTCTAAAGGTGTCACTGATGAGGGGTACTTTGCGCTTTGGCAAAAAGGGAAAGTTGAGTCCAAGATACGTAGGTCCCTTCGAGATTTTAGAAAGAATAGGGATTCTAGCGTATCATCTTGCATTGCCGCCGAGGTTGGCGCAAGTGTATGACATCTTTCACATGTCGATGTTGAGAAAGTATGAGCTTGACCCAACCCATGTGCTAAATTTTGAAGAATTAGACGTGGATGACAGAGTGTCGTACGTGGAGAGACCGGTTCAGATTGTGGATCGGAAGGAACAGGTTCTGTGCACCAAGACGATCCTGTTGGTTAAAGTGGTCTGGCAACACCACGGCACAGAAGGAGCAACCTGGGAAAGTGAAGATTCGATGAGACGACAATACCCCCATCTTTTTGTTTAAAGATTTGCAATGTTTAAATTTTTTGGACGAAATTTTAATAAGAGGGGAAAAGTTGTGACATCCTGATTTTCCCAAATTCTATTTTCGATTGAATAAGTTGGGTTTTTCAACGGCGTGCCTATAGTTCTTTTCCCTGAGCTGATCACTCACGGGATAACTAGTCTATTAGGTGAAGCTGTTAAGAAATCTAAACACAATAGACTAGAGAATTCGACCAGGAATCAATTGCTCGACTGTGCTAATTTGCAAGGGTCATTACGGCACCGTCAAAATTGATTAGAGATCAAAGATAGGTTGATTTGACAGGGGTATGTGATTAGTGTGTGGGTGATTCCACCTGATTGTAAAATTTCTGCCGAACGGCACTAGATCGCTTTTTCTGTCATTTCTGTACCCTGTGCCCATATTTGAAACCTTGAGATTTTCATGACAACTGAGAGTCGCCAATGTGTCGAAGATGCACAATGTGGCTCGAAAATAATCGACCACAGGTCAAATGCGCTAAAAATTCCTAAAAGCTACCCGGTAGCTTAGGTCATGCTAAAATCACGCCCGGTTGAAATTAATCGTGAAATTGAACCCAATTTCAGAAATTGAAAGTTCTGTTATGTCACGATTCATTTTAGGAACGTTGACTCATTCTCCGAAGATTTTTCTGCAAAACCCGAGATTTTGGTGAAAAATCAAATTTAGGCATTTTTGGACCTAGAAAATTAGAGAGCCGTTTTTGGTTGCATTTTTGGCCGTCAAATTGGTTCAATTGACAAGGAAAAATCATAAGATGGATGAGGGCACCTTGGCTGTCACGCCCCGATCCTCCGAGCACGTGCCCATCTCTCATTGGTTGATTAAATTGCGATGTCCTAGGATGCGTCGCCAACCCATTCATTTTATAATGCGCATGTGGAAGCAAATAATTAATCCCCAGACAACAACAAGATGTGATAGAAAAGCAGGACAATAATTCTAACCTAGGATCACCTAGTGCCCTTCCTTTAGTACTCACTTGAGATGGTTCTCTCCTTTTAGCACCAGTCTAAATTGAGTCAGTGCTCTTCCTTTAGCACTAGTCGGAGTCAACATTGCCCTTCTCCTAGAGGTCCTCTAATTAGGATGGCTCATCTTGCAAGATTTTGAAGGAAACCTACTATATAATTTCGTAATGGAATTAGAACCTTAGCAGATTTACTCATAATCAATTAATCAATCATAAGCATGAGATGTTTTCCTAGCTAATTATCCTAGAACCCATTGCACTTTATCACTCCAGGTATTGACCCGGTTCTAATATCACTTAAAGGGGGTGACACGCCACGAACTGCTAAGTGCGCAAACATCCCTCCATGGTGGTTTAGTTGCGACGTCTTTGGATGTGTCACTGACCCGTTCTTTTCATCTTTCAATTAAATGCAAATAGAAGCGTATTATAAACATCCGGTCAAACATAATAGCAATGATAATATAAACACACAGTAAACATTTCCAAAAGCACTACTTTTATTTATTTACTATTAACCCTAGGAAGTTTAGTAATTACAAGCCCATCCCAAAAGGGCGACTTCCTCTACAACCATTAATAAAAACCGGCTGGGGTTAGGGTTAACCTAAGCTTGTCTAACATCGGGGCCAACCATGGTATCTAAGTGAGGTATTGAGGTTAGACTTCTCATCAAGGTTGTTCTCCGAATCTTTTACAGCACCATTAGGAGTGTTGATATACATTGGATTCCGAACCTGCTTCCCAGGATTCTAGTCAGGTGGTCCATCAAAACCCATTATTAGGCCAAAACGTTCCTCTTCCACCCGAATGAACCGCGCCTTAAACCCATGGGCCAACCCCCCGTCTACCCACACCATAATGATAAAAAGGTCATACACCTAGTTGGATCCCGGGATAGGGTGTGAGATCACGATCGTATCTTGGTCGATCGGGACCTTGAACTGAGCGTAATGGTTCCGCATATTATGGACCTAAAAACAATAGACAACAACGGTTGGGATAAAATCTCAACACGTCAACAACTTAAGCCTCGATCAGGACTCTAATTCGTCTTGGGTGCAGCCTAAACATGCAACGTTATATATTCTTACCTTACTTTGGCACACCCCTATATTTTATTAATTATCACAGATCAATAGCAATAGGACATATATAACTTATAATCATAATACATCTCATAATTTTCCATGCTTAATGCATTCACGTGTGTTCCAATTATTATAACCACTCAAGCCACAGCCAACACAAGAGTTAGTAGTCTTCTAACATGACTAGGCATCGTCTCTCCCTATCGGGCATGACATCATCTTGGACACCTGCCATAGACAACATTCCTTAAGGAGCATTGGTCCGGCCTTAATCGCAACTCAGCATTCGTACCCCCGCTGGACATTCGATAAAATCGGCCCTCAAACTCCCGTTTGGTGACGAGTTCCGTTAAGTGACCATATGAGCACACCACTAACTTATACAAAATTCATTTTTCCTCAATTAGCTAGTGCAAACATGGTTCGTGCTCATACTACAATTTACTACAATTGTCATACATAAAAAGGTAGTAAAATATTCACACGTGATCACATACCTAAAATTAATCCATTAAACTTTGCATACTTCCATTTTAAAACATCATTGCCCCATTTGACATTTAAAGCATGGCACCAAAACGCGACACCTCATGAATTACCATTTATATGTCAATAAAATCTTTCTTTAAAATAGCATACAAGGTTTCTAACTTGGGCAATTATTTTTCATAACATCACAAGTTCAAAACAACATAAATCATATATAAATTCATCCATAATTCAAGCATAAAATGCATATAAATACTACTTATTGTCCTAATGCGATAACTTATTAATCCTAAATTGATGGCTTATCACTTAATAATTGATAACTTATCATCTATTTGACAATAACTTATCACGTATTTTCTGATAGCTTATCACCATTTTCTTGATAACCTATCATCACTACTTATCACCTATCGCGATAACCTATCAACTCTACTTATCGCTATCGTGATAACTTATCTATTCTATTTATCACTTATTATGATAATTTATCAACTAAACCGTCATTAATTAAGACTAACTACAATTATCATTAATCTAAACTACCCCATAAACACAATTAACACTCTAATCAAGGATTAGGAAGTTAACTCATGGTTTTACGGTGACGGCAAGCTAACATCGTTAGCAACGTGATAGCAACACGAATGTGATGCTCGCGGCTCAAATGGTGGCACCAATGATGGCGGCTCGACAAAGCTTGAAGGGTGGCTTGGGCATGGCTTGGTGGGGCAGTGAACGGCGGTGGTGGTGGCGATGGCTTGCGGACAGCAAAGCATGGATGGACAAGCAATGGTGGTGGTGCGGATGGGCTGTGAAGAAAAGATGAAGAAGGAAATTAAAATAAGAGAGATGGTGGAGGAGGATGGTTTGGCCGAAGTGAGGGGGAATGAAGGGGGGGAGAGAGAGACTCGAGTGAGACTTGGATAAGATTTTTCTAAAAATCTTCTCCCATCATTTCCCATAATATTTCTTTGTTAAAACCCTCCTATCCATGTACTCCTCCCTTTGGCTTCATCTCCATAAATGCCAACTCTTCTAGAATGGCAATTTGGTCTTTTCACAATCCAACAAAAATTTCAATTTTGCTAATAGGCTTGGATGGGCTTGGCTTGGCTTGGTGGGCCTCATTGGGCCCACTTGGCTGCACATCCTAAGCGTTAGGTCTATTGGACCTTTGCTTGGCCCAGCTTCTTTTTTCGGTTTTCAATTCTCTACCTATTAATCCTTATACGAAAATTTAATGTTTACCAATAGATGGTAGATAAATGAGGCAACATTCAATAAGTTGGTCTTGAAATCCTTGAAAGTTCGATACCCAAAATTGAATTAAATTTCATAGTTAAAATCAATCAAATATGATTTTAGTATGACCTAAACTATTGGGTGGCTATGGGGGGTTTTGCATGTTTGACCCATGGTCGATAATTTTCAATCAACGTTTGTGCCTCTTAAAATCATGAATAGCTCTTAGTTATCATGTAATCGCGAGGAATCAATTACTCACCATAAGTACAAGATCAATAGAAAATCGATTTACTGTTATTTGTAGCGAGCATCGTAATTGCATGAAATCACCTGCGAGTAGATTACATGCTTTTGTCGAATCGATTTATATTCATTCGCTAATTGATTTATAATAGCATGGTATTGTCCCTTGTCAATCCTTAAGGTTGAGCTATTTATCTTGATTCAGTTCTCTTGTTGTGCACATTTTAATCCTTTATGGTCTCTTTCATTAGATTAATTAACTCATGAGTGATTAGTTCAGAGTAAATTTAACTAACAGTATATTGATAAAATAACCATTTCATATATCTCGAGAATAGTTGAATTTTATGATATCATAGCATAAGAAAAACATAATTAGACCATTTGAAGGGTAGAATCGAAAAGAAAGTGAAAAAGTGAAGGTCTTCATGGTCAAGGCCCTCCACACGATTAAGACTAATTGATTGGAAAAAAGAAAAATGGGGGCAAAAGAAAAGAAAGACAAATCCTTTACCATCGAACTGGAATGCAATAAATTTTTGTCATTTAATAAATGTGATTGTGATTTTTACCATTCACTGTAATATTGATGTGACATCCCAAATTTTCAGTTATATTTTCTATTGAATAAATCGGGCATTTCATTGACGTGCCTATAGGGTTGTTCTCAAAGTTGATCACTCTCGAGATAACTAGACTATTTAGGGAAGCTATTAAAGAATTTTAATGTAATAGACTTAAGAATTTGACCAAGAATTGGCTTCTCGATCGTGCTCATCTTTAGAGGCCATTACGGCACAATATAAAATCGATTTGAGATCAGAGATAGGTCTATTTGACTGAGATGTGTGGCTAATCGTGGGTGACACCACTAAATTGGAAAATTCTCGTCGATCGACACTAGACTGATTTTTCTATCGTTTTGGGACCCTGTGTCCGTATTCGAATCCTCGAGATTTTCACGACAACCAAGAGTCACCAATGTGTCGAGTGGGTTCATTGTGGCTCGAAGAAAATCGACCACGGGTCATTTGCACTAAAAATCTCCAAAAACTACTCGGTAGTCTAGGTCACGCTAAAAATGCGCCGAATGGAAATTAACTGAGAATTTAAGTCCGATTTTAGAAATTGAAGATTCTGTCATGTCACAATAAATTTTAGGACCCACGACTGAGTCTTAGAAGATTTTTCTGCCAATCGAGACTTTTTGGAAAAAAAGTCGATTTAGGATCGTTTTTGTTCAATCAAGGCCGAGGATTATTTTTGGTCGTGAAATTTGGGATGCAAGATGGATTCATGGGTGAGGAACATTAGCAAGTTGATAATTGAGGTATCTATTGAATTTATGAGAGCCAATTGAGAGTGGATCAAGACAGGATTGATGTCCAATGGAAGCCAATTACATGCAAATTTGTGTGCCCCCTTCCCCCTAGCAATTTTGGACCATTTGAGAGGTTGTGGGGAGTGTATTGGTGGCCCATTTGCAGCCATGGGCTATTAGCTTGACGGACAACCTTTCGGGGACAAAATTGTGGAAGAAATGGCCAAGTGGCCCCCTCCATCTCCCTCTTCCTCCAAGCCGTGCAATGCCATCAGTAGCTGGAGAAGAAATCGGAGCTGCTGTCGTCGCCTCACGTCGCCTCGCCGTAGCTGTTTCGTGCGCCACCACCCGTGCGAGCTAGCCGCTCGCCGTCGCCCTTTGGCCACCTCCCTCTCACCTCCTAGCAGCTGTTTTGGGCTTGTTGCAACTCACCCAGGGCTGTCCTAATCCCGTTTAACCCCTGTGAGTCCTCCTCTAGGCCAGGTTTGGCCTATTCCTTCTTCCCCGAGCCATTCCCGCCTAAACTGAGTTGTTTTTCTTCCATTTCCAGCCAAGATCGACAGCTGGAAAAGTGGGTCTCACAGCCACTTGTAGGCCCGTTTTGAGGTGCTTGTGAGCAAACCTAGGCCCGCTTTGGAGTAAAACGTCCCCTGCGGCATTCTTGACATTTTAATCCGAGCGGATTGTTAAACGGATGAGTTTAGCTCACTAATCCCTTATTAGTATACTAATGATGCTTAGGAGTTGCTTAGATTTAATTAAGTATAATTAGGTGAATATATTAGATTAGAATAATTAAATTAGGGATTTACTTATGCATGTTAGGAGAATGGTTAGTGTAATTATCGAGTAAATAAGTCCTAGTAATTAAACGGGTGAGTTGAGCTCACTAATTCCTGGTTTGTCTAGGCTTCCAATTAGGCATTACGGACCTAAATTGGATTTATTGTATTTATTTGATACTTTTCAGAATTATTTAATTAATTATTTATTTTCTAGAAATTAGGTTGGGATAGCCAACGACCGGGATTTTATGCTGATAATCATGGTGCAGTCCGTTTATTTAATCGAGTTTTATTTTGTGTTGAAATTAATTATTTGTGAATTTGGGATTTATTTCCTAAATTAAATAATTTTGGAAATTAATTCAAGAATAACTGGGCATCGGTTGATAATGCCAAAAGTGTGTTGGCGGACAACAGAAAATGGTGGGATTTATAGAAAGAAATTATAGTATTTTGGTTAAGGCCGGCCTTCTATCCACACACATGTATTTTATTGGATATGATAAAATTAAAGAATTGATTGAATGGTTGGGTGGGGTGTACTATATCGACCTACATGCGATATGTCAGCTTAGATTGTGAGCAGTATACCTTAGATTTGAATGGTTGGGTGTGTTGTGCTATATCAACCTACGGGTGATATGTCAGCTTAGATTGCAAACAGTATACATTATCAACTTAGAGGGAGCATTATTAATGTACTATATCAACCCAGTGGTTCGATATGTCAGCTTAGATTGAGAGTACTACATTATTTATCAGCTTAGAGCGAGCTATACTATCTATTTATCAGCTTAGCAGTGGGTAGTCCTGATATGAACGAACTTATAGATAGTATGAGATGAGCTGACTAAGAAAGGGTTGAGATGACATGTAATCGACTAAGTCGATTGATCGATAATTCGATCTGATTGATGTGATGTGATGTGATGTGATGTGGTGTGATCCTGTATATCTGATATATACTGACTTGCATGAAGGAACTAAGGCCAAGGTAAGTCCTCTTACCTGTGTTGTGCTTAGGCAGCCTCTAGAGTGTATTGGCTTCCTAATCAGATCTTAGGGGGTAGAACTTGCTAAGACATAATCTCATCCTGGTTGTGGGACAACATTTTAGGTCCCTAGATGCAGCAGACCTGGCCTTTGAAGATCTCGGAAGTCCGGAGCAGTCTGCTGAAGGCACCAGTTGGAGTGTGGAGGATGATGAAGAGGAGGACGAGGAACTGTACTTTGTGGAACCCCCACTCCTGCATGCAGACCTTCATTCTGAACTTCTTTAAGTTGAATCTAACTTAGTAGTCTGCTTTATATATATGTGCACTGGTTTGCAATGTATATAAGTGTGGTTGTTTTTGAAAGTTTGGAATTTAATCCTACTTTCGTATCCCATTGCTTTATTGTCAGGGGATTATTATTATAGACTTCATGATCAAGGCCCTCCAGATGAAAGAGCTAAGCATATTGATAAAATAACCATTTCATATATCTCAAGAATAGTTGAATTTTATGATATCACAGCATAAGAAAAAAATAATTAGACCATTTGAAGGGTAGAATGGAAAAGAAAGTGAAAAAGTGAAGGTCTTCATGGTCAAGGCCCTCCACATGACTAAAACTAATTGATTGGAAAAAAGAAAATTGGGGGCCAAAGAAAAGAAAAATAAATCCTTTACCATCGAACTGGAATGCAATAAATTTTAGTCATTCAATAAATGTGATTGTGATTTTTTCCATTCAATGTAATATTGAAGGCTTTGAACTTTATTTAGGCTCATTATAGGTAAGATGATGAGAATGTTCTTTCATGATAAAATGACACGTATGTCTTTTTTTGAGTGGGGCTCGACTTTATTTGGGCCCATCACGTGTAGCACGAAAAGAATTCATGCTCACGAGGAGGAGCTAAGCATTTGAAGACCGCAAAAGCAAGTCAAGTAACATACATGTCAAAAATAGGAAAAAAGGAAACAACAACGTGAAATAATTGAGGACATGATAGCACGGTAACTCCTTTCGATTGGATCCCTCATTGTTGATACTTTAATCATGAGTTCAATCGTCACCTTAATTAGAGCATTTGAGGGGGATGGGTGAAATTCCAAAGGAGGTGAAAAAGTTAGAAGGACTTCATGATCAAGGCCCTCCAGATGAAAAAGCTAAGCATATTGATAAAATAACCATCTCATATATCTCAAGAATAGCTGAATTTTATGATATCACAGCATAAGAAAAACATAATTAGACCATTTGAAGGGTAGAATGGAAAAGAAAGTGAAAAAGTGAAGGTCTTCATGGTCAAGGCCCTCCACATGACTAAGACTAATTGATTGGAAAAAAGAAAACTGGGGGCCAAAGAAAAGAAAAATAAATCCTTTACCATTGAACTGGAATGCAATAAATTTTAGTCATTCAATAAATGTGATTGTGATTTTTACCATTCAATGTAATATTGAAGGCTTTGAACTTTATTTAGGCTCATTATAGGTAAGATGATGAGAAAGTTCTTTCATGATAAAATGACACATATGTCTTTTTTTGAGTGGGGCTGGACTTTATTTGGGCCCATCACGTGTAGCACGAAAAGAATTCATGCTCACGAGGAGGAGCTAAGCATTTGAAGACCGCAAAAGCAAGTCAAGAACATATATGTCAAAAATAGGAAAAAAGGAAACAACAACGTGAAATAATTGAGGACATGATAGCACGGTAACTCCTTTTGATTGGATCCCTCATTGTTGATACTTTAATCATGAGTTCAATCGTCACCTTAATTAGAGCATTTGAGGGGGATGGGTGAAATTCAAAATGAGGTTAAAAAGTTAAAAGGACTTCATGATCAAGGCCCTCCAGATGAAAAAGCTAAGCATATTGATAAAATAACCATTTCATATATCTCAAGAATAGCTGAATTTTATGATATCACAGCATAAGAAAAACATAATTAGACCATTTGAAGGGTAGAATGGAAAAGAAAGTGAAAAAGTGAAGGTCTTCATGGTCAAGGCCCTCCACATGACTAAGACTAATTGATTGCAAAAAAGAAAACTGGGGGCAAAAGAAAAGAAAAATCAAATCCTTTACCATCGAACTAGAATGCAATAAATTTTAGTGATTCAATAAATGTGATTGTGATTTTTACCATTCAATGAAATATTGAAGGCTCTGAACATTATTTAGGCTCATTATAGGTAACATGATGAGAAAGTTCTTTCATGATAAAATAACACGTATGTCTTTTTTTGAGTAGGGGTGGACTCTATTTGGGCCCATCACGTGTAGCACGAAATGAATTCATGCTCACGAGGAGGAGCTGAGCATTTGAAGACCGCAAGAACAAGTCAAGAACATATAGGTCAAAAATAGAAAAAGGGAAACAACAACGTGAAATAATTGAGGACATGATAGCACGGTAACTCCTTTTGATTGGATCCTTCATTGTTGATACATTAATCATTGAGTTCAATTGTCACCTTAATTAGAGCATTTGAGGGGGATCGGTGAAATTCAAAAGAAGGTGAAAAAGTTAAAAGAACTTCATGATCAAGGCCCTCCACATGACTAAGACTAATTGATTGGAAAAAAGAAAACTGGGGGCAAAAGAAAAGAAAAATAAATCCTTTACCATCGAACTGGAATGCAATAAATTTTAGTCATTCAATAAATATGATTGTGATTTTTACCATTCAATGTAATATTGAAGGCTTTGAACATTATTTAGGATCATTATAGGTAACATGATGAGAAAGTTCTTTCATGATAAAATGACATGTATGTCTTTTTTTTGAGTGGGGTTGGACTTTATTTGGGCCCATCATGTGTAGCACAAAAAGAATTCATGCTCACGAGGAGGAGCTAAGCATTTGAAGACCGCAAAAGCAAGTCAAGAAGATATATGTCAAAAATAGGAAAAAAAGGAAACAACAATGTGAAATAATTGAGGACATGATAGCACGGTAACTCCTTTTGATTGGATCCCTCATTGTTGATACTTTAATCATGAGTTCAATCGTCACCTTAATTAGAGCATTTGAGGGGGATGGGTGAAATTCAAAAGGAGGTGAAAAAGTTAAAAGGACTTCATGATCAAGGCCCTCCAGATGAAAAGGCTAAGCATATTGATAAAATAACCATTTCATATATCTCGGGAATAGTTGAATTTTATGATATCACAGCATAAGAAAAACATAATTAGACCATTTGATGGGTAGAATGGAAAAGAAAGTGAAAAAGTGAAGGTCTCCATGGTCAAGGCCCTCCACATGACTAAGACTAATTGATTGGAAAAAAGAAAACTGGGGGCAAAAGAAAAGAAAGATAAATCCTTTACCATCGAACTGGAATACAATAAATTTTAGTGATTCAATGAATGTGATTGTGATTTTTACCATTCATTGTCATAGTGAAGGCTCTGAACTTTTTTTAGGCTCATTATACTTAACATGATAAGAAAGTTTTTTCATGATAAAATGACACGTATGTCTTTTTTTGAGTGGGGGTGGACTTTATTTGGGCCAATCACGTGTAGCACGAAAATAATTCATGCTCACGAGGAGGAGATAAGCATATGAAGACCGCAAAAGCAAGTCAAGAACATATAGGTCAAAAATAGGAAATGAGGAAAGAACAATGTGAAATAATTGAGGACATGATAGCACGGTAACTCCTTTTGATTGGATCCCTCATTGTTGATACTTTAATCATTGAGTTCAATCGTCACCTTAATTAGAGCATTTGAGGGGGATGGGTGAAATTCAAAAGGAGGCTAAAAAGTTAAAAGGACTTCATGATCAAGGCCCTCCATATGAAAAAGCTAAGCATATTGACAAAATAACCATTTCATATATCTCGAGAATAGTTGAATTTTATGATATCGCAGCATAAGAACATCATAATTAGACCATTTGAAGGGTAGAATGGATAAGAAAGTGAAAAAGTGAAGGTCTTCATGGTCAAGGCCCTCCACATGACTAAGACTAATGGATTGGAAAAAAGAAAACTGGCTGCAAAAGAAAACAAAAATAAATCCTTTACCATCGAACTGGAATGCAATAAATTTTAGTCATTCAATAAATGAGATTGGGATTTTTACCATTCAATGAAATATTGAAGGCTTTGAACTTTATTTAGGCTCATGATAGGTGACATGATGATAAAGTTCTTTGTTGATAAAATGACACATATGTCTTTTTTTGAGTAGGGGTGGACTTTATTTGGGCCCATCACTTGTAGCACGAAATGAATTCATGCTCACGAGGAGGAGCTAAGCATTTGAAGACCGCAAGAGCAAGTCAAGAACATATAGGTCAAAAATAGAAAAAAAAGGAAACAACAACGTGAAATAATTGAGGACATGATAGCACGGTAACTCCTTTTGATTGGATTCTTCATTGTTGATACTTTAATCATTGAGTTCAATCGTCACCTTAATTAGAGCATTTGAGGGGGATGGGTGAAATTCAAAACGAGGTGAAAAAGTTAAAAGGACTTCATGATCAAGGCCCTCCAGATGAAAAGGCTAAGCATATTGATAAAATAACCATTTCATATATCTCGAGAATAGTTGAATTTTATGATATCACAGCATAAGAAAAACATAATTAGACCATTAGAAGGGTATAATGGAAAAGAAAGTGAAAAAGTGAAGGTCTCCATGGTCAAGGCCCTCCACATGACTAAGACTAATTGATTGGAAAAAAGAAAACTGGGGGGAAAAGAAAAGAAAGATAAATCTTTTACCATCGAACTGGAATACAATAAATTTTGGTGATTCAATAAATGTGATTGTGATTTTTACCATTCATTGTAATAGTGAAGGCTTTGAACTTTTTTTAGGCTCTTTATACTTAACATGATGAGAAAGTTCTTTCATGATAAAATGACACGTATGTCTTTTTTTGAGTGGGGGTGGACTTTATTTGGGCCCATCATGTGTAGCACGAAAAGAATTCATGCTCACGAGGAGGAGATAAGCATATGAAGACCGCAAAAGCAAGTCAAGAACATATAGGTCAAAAATAGGAAAAGAGGAAAGAACAATGTGAAATAATTGAGGACATGATAGCACGGTAACTCCTTTTGATTGGATCCCTCATTGTTGATACTTTAATCATTGAGTTCAATCGTCACCTTAATTAGAGCATTTGAGGGGGATGGGTGAAATTCAAAATGAGGTTAAAAAGTTAAAAGGACTTCATGATCAAGGCCCCCCAGATGAAAAAGCTAAGCATATTGATAAAATAACCATTTCATATATCTCGAGAATAGTTGAATTTTATGATATCACAGCATAAGAACATCATAATTAGACCATTTGAAGGGTAGAATGGAACAGAAAGTGACAAGGTGAAGGTCTTCATGGTCAAGGCCCTCCACATGACTAAGACTAATTGATTAGAAAAAAGAAAACTGGGGGCAAAAGAAAAGAAAAATAAATCCTTTACCATCAAACTGGAATGCAATAAATTTTAGTCATTCAATAAATGAGATTGTGATTTTTACCATTCAATGAAATATTTAAGGCTTTGAACTTTATTTGGGCTCATTATAGGTGACATGATGAGAAAGTTCTTTCATGATAAAATGACACGCATGTCTTTTTATGAGTAGGGCTGGACTTTATTTGGGCCCATCACGTGTAGCACGAAATGAATTCTTGCTCACGAGGAGGAGCTAAGCATTTGAAGACCGCAAAAGCAAGTCAAGAACATATATGTCAAAAATAGGAAAAAAGGAAAAATCAACATGAAATAATTGAGGACATGATAGCACGGTAACTCCTTTGATTGGATCCCTCATTGTTGATACTTTAGTCATTGAGTTCAATCGTCACCTTAATTAGAGCATTTGAGGGGGATGGCTGAAATTCCAAAGGAGGTGAAAAAGTTAGAAGGACTTCATGATCAAGGCCCTCCAGATGAAAAAGCTAAGCATATTGATAAAATAACCATTTCGTATAGCTCGAGAATAGTTGAATTTTATGATATCACAGCAAAAGAAAAACATAATTAGACCATTTGAAGGGTATAATGGAAATGAAAGTGAAAAAGTGAAGGTCTCCATGGTCAAGGCCCTCCACATGACTAAGACTAATTGATTGGAAAAAAGAAAACTGGGGGCAAAAGAAAAGAAAGATAAATCCTTTACCATCGTACTGGAATACAATAAATTTTAGTGATTCAATAAATGTGATTGTGATTTTTACCATTCATTGAAATAGTGAAGGCTTTGAACTTTTTTTAGGCTCATTATACTTAACATGATGAGAAAGTTGTTTCATGATAAAATGACACGTATGTCTTTTTTTGAGTAGGGGTGGATTTTATTTGGGCCCATCACGTGTAGCATGAAAAGAATTCATGCTCACGAGGAGGAGATAAGCATATGAAGACCGCAAAAGCAAGTCAAGAACATATAGGTCAAAAATAGGAAAAGAGGAAAGAACAATGTGAAATAATTGAGGACATGATAGCACGGTAAATTCTTTTGATTGGATCCCTCATTGTTGATACTTTAATCATTGAGTTCAATCGTCACCTTAATTAGAGCATTTGAGGGGGATGGGTGAAATTCAAAATGAGGTGAAAAAGTTAAAAGGACTTCGTGATCAAGGCCCTCCAGATGAAAAAGCTAAGCATATTGGTAAAATAACCATTTCATATATCTCGAGAATAGTTGAATTTTATGATATCACAGCATAATAAAAACATAATTAGACCATTTGAAGGGTAGAATGGAAAAGAAAGTGAAAAAGTGAAGGTCTTCATGGTCAAGGCCCCCCACATGACTAAGACTAATTGATTGGAAAAAAGAAAACTGGGGGCCAAAGAAAAGAAAAATAAATCCTTTACCATCGAACTGGAATGCAATAAATTTTAGTCATTCAATAAATGTGATTGTGATTTTTACCATTCAATGAAATGTTGAAGGCTTTGAACTTTATATAGGCTCATTATAGGTAACATGATGAAAAAGTTCTTTCATGATAAAATGACACGTATGTCTTTTTTTGAGTAGGGGTGGACTTTATTTGGGCCCATCACGTGTAGCACGAAATGAATTCATGCTCACGAGGAGGAGCTAAGCATTTGAAGACCGCAATAGCAAGTCAAGAACATATAGGTCAAAAATAGAAAAAAGGGAAACAACAACGTGAAATAATTGAGGACATGATAGCACGGTAGCTCCTTTTGATTGGATCCCTAGTTGTTGATACTTTAATCATTGAGTTCAATCGTCACCTTAATTAGAGCATTTGAGGGGGATGGGTGAAATTCAAAAGGTGGTGAAAAAGTTAAAAGGACTTCTTGATCAAGGCCCTCCAGATGAAAAGGCTAAGCATATTGATAAAATAACCATTTCATATATCTCGAGAATAGTTGAATTTTATGATATCACAGCATAAGAAAAACATAATTAGACCATTTGAAGGGTAGAATGGAAAAGAAAGTGAAAAAGTGATGGTCTTGATGGTTAAGGCCCTCCTCATGACTAAGACTAATTGATTGGAAAAAAGAAAACTGGGGGCAAAAGAAAAGAAAGATAAATCCTTTACCATCGAACTGGAATACAATAAATTTTGGTGATTCAATAAATGTGATTGTGATTTTTACCATTCATTGTAATAGTGAAGGCTTTGAACTTTTTTTAGGCTCATTATACTTAACATGATGAGAAAGTTGTTTCATGATAAAATGACACGTATGTCTTTTTTTGAGTAGGGGTGGATTTTATTTGGGCCCATCACGTGTAGCATGAAAAGAATTCATGCTCACGAGGAGGAGATAAGCATATGAAGACCGCAAAAGCAAGTCAAGAACATATAGGTCAAAAATAGGAAAAGAGGAAAGAACAATGTGAAATAATTGAGGACATGATAGCACGGTAACTCCTTTTGATTGGATCCCTCATTGTCGATACTTCAATCATTGAGTTCAATCGTCACCTTAATTAGAGCATTTGAGGGGGATGGGTGAAGTTCAAAAGAAGGTGAAAAGGTTAAAAGGACTTCATGATCAAGGCCCTCCACATGATTAAGAGAAATTGATTGGAAAAAAGATAATTGAGGCAGAAGAAAGATAAAGCTGATGTTGATTTTGTTCTTTACGAGGATTTCATGCGTTCATACATTCTTGAGTGTTTTAAGGGTTGAAGACTTGCGGAGCAAAAGTGGAGGAAGACCGACATGAGATGATTCGCACTCCTTTTGAAATGTGTATGTCTTTTAAAATGATTTTGAGCTAGATATTTCATAGAAGAAAAGAAATTACCTGGGATGAGAGACTTGCGAGGAGCATTCGCTCGAGCTTCAAAGAACCAAAGGAAAAGTGCCATTAACTATATACTGATATTTATGAAAACATTGTATGTGAATTCATGTATCATTATTTATATACTGGGATTTTTTTTTTTGGGTGATATATATACTGGGAAAATTTTGAACCATTCGGGTTAGAAAAGGGGAAAAGTGTGTCCATCGCAAACTGTAGATGAAGTAAAGAGTAAAAAGTAAATGTCTATTTGTGGGGTTTTAATTAAACTACGTGATCCTCGCATGGACATTACAATTGCATGTATATTTTGCTTCAAGTTGTTGGTTAAGTGATTCCGTTGGCGCTGAGTTATTTTTGGATATCTGAGTGCTTACAGAACACTATCTACTTATTTCTTCTGTCCATGAAGATAATCAGTCGTTGGAAATAATAGAGAAGACACTGACATCAAAGTTTTATTATGTCTCAATCATGGCTTTTCTACACCGCAAGGCGAAATCAGGAAGTCCTAAGCTTCCTTAATTTTTCGTTCGAAATGGTCTGAATTAAATTTCCAAATTTCCCAATCAAACTTATTGAAAAAGGAAAAGATTTGATCTTGAAATAAGGCCCCATTTGTGGAAAACGCTGCGCTGCTGTAGAAGGCATTGACCTCGACTGAGGCTTTAGGAATGATCTTCGAACTATAAGTACGTCATCGCTCTTGTTAAGAATATGTAGGCCTGAACCATCTCACCATCCTAAAAAAAACCATCCTCCAAATCATGGTTTCCTCCCTACTGCTATCCAACCAGTTTGCTTTAGGTTTCTTCTTCTTCTTCTCACTCTTCTTTGTTGACACCACTTCATTTCATGGTGTAGGCGTTTCTGCTCCTTCCACTTCTTTTTTCGCTACCAACGCCATCGAGAATAAGGATGAAGGAGAGGCTCTCCTGAGTTGGAAATCAACTCTTGATGACTATAGCCAATCTCTCCTCTCTTCATGGCACAACAACAATCCTTGCAACTTTACTGGTGTCGCTTGCGATGACTATGGAGCCATTACCCATCTAAATTTTTCCAATCTTGGTTTGAGAGGAACTCTAGATGGCCTTGACTTCTCACGCTTAACCAATGTGGTTAGCTTTGAACTTGGGAACAACTCAATCTATGGCTCCATCCCCTTGAGTATCGGTAACCTTTCCAAACTCAACTATCTTCATCTTTGCGTCAATGAATTGTCTGGGGACATTCCTCCAAGTATAGGCATGCTAGAAAGTCTTCATTATTTGTACCTGTGTGCAAATCAACTTTCAGGGCCCATTCCAGCTTCTCTTGGAAATTTAGGCAATTTAATCAAATTCAACATATCACAAAATAACCTTTCCGGTTCCATTCCAAGAGAGATAAGTGCCTTGAGGAATTTGAGATCTCTTTGGTTATGGAAAAATGGACTTTCAGGACTCATACCTTCTGAAATTGGGAGTCTCACTTCTCTTGTTGAACTTGACCTATCGTCCAACAAGCTTGTTGGCTTAATTCCTCACTCCATCGAAAACTTGACAAGTTTAGCTATTCTTAACCTCTTCCAAAATAATTTGGTTGGTCCAATTCCTACTTCTCTTGGAAAATTGGGCAACTTAACCAAATTAGTGATTTCCAATAATACACTTTCAGGTTTCATTCCACAAGAAATATGCGACTTGAAAAGGTTGAAGGTTCTTAGCTTATGGGGAAATAGATTGTCAGGATCCATTCCATCAGAAATAGGGAGGCTCACTTCTCTTACAGAACTTGACTTGAGATACAACCATATCTTTGGCTCGATTCCTTTTTCTATAGGAAACTTGACAAGTTTAACTTTTCTTTACCTCAAAGGAAATGCAATCTCATCGTCGATCCCTCGAGAAATTACGAGATTGTTACTTCTCAAAAGAATGGATTTGTCAGAGAATGATTTGGTCGGTCTTATCCCATCATCTCTCGAGAACTTAAGCAATTTAAATTTTTTAAACCTTTCGTTAAATCACCTTTCTGGCTCCATCCCCTCTAGTATCAGTAACCTTTCCAAAATTAATTCTCTTGATCTTTGTCGTAATTTACTATCGGGGGACATTCCTCCAAGTATAGGTATGCTGAAGAGTCTTCATTCATTGTTCCTATGTACAAATAACCTCACCAGTCCTATCCCTACTTCACTAGGGAACTTGAGCAACCTAATTCAAATTTATCTATGGGAAAATCAACTTTCAGGGCCCATACCTTCAGAAATTGGGAGACTCACTTCTCTTATTGAACTTGAGCTATCATCCAACAATCTTGTCGGCTCAATTCCTCACCCCATTGGAAAATTGGGCAACTTAACCAAATTACACATTTCAAATAATACCCTTTCAGGTTTCATTCCACAAGAAATATGTGACCTCAAAAGATTGAGGGTTCTTGCCTTATGGGGAAATAAATTGTTAGGATCCATTCCTTCAAAACTTGGGAGATTGGTATCTCTCGAAATATTGAATTTGGCAGAGAATGATTTGGTTGGTCCAATCCCATTGTCTCTCCAGAACATGAGTAGTCTAAATTTTTTAAAGCTTAGCTCAAATCATCTTTCAGGCTCGATTCCACAAGAGTTGGGAAAATTGACATCTCTTACATTATTAAGTTTACGTGATAATGATTTGACTGGTCTAATACCTGCATTAGTTGGAAGCCTACTCAACCTAACTACATTAGTCCTTAATGCCAATAAATTCTTTGGATTCGTGCCTTCTGAATTTAATAAGTTAACACATTTGAGACATTTGGATCTATCTAGTAATGAACTAGAAGGGGAGCTACCAGAAAATGTATGCCTCGGGAGATCATTGACATATTTCTCTATCTTCAATAATAATTTCACGGGTCTTATCCCAGCAACCTTAAAGAATTGTAGCACATTAATCAGATTGAGACTAGAAGGAAACCAACTTACTGGTGACATAACAAAAGCTTTCGGAATATATCCGCATTTGTATTTTATGGACTTGAGCCACAATCATCTGAATGGCAAACTTTCATGGAAATGGGAGCAATGTCATAATTTGACGAGCTTAAGGATATCAAACAACAACATTTTTGGTGAGATACCTGCAATATTTGGAAGGATGGCTCAATTACGAGTATTGGACCTTTCTTCAAATAATTTGAGCGGAGAGATTCCAAAGGAATTGGGAAGCTTGTTGATGTTGTTAAAACTTGATTTAAGTAACAACGCCATCATGGGAAATGTCCCGACTGAGATTGGACTTTTATCCCGTCTAGCATCTCTGAACTTGGCATCAAACAATTTAAGCAGATTGGTACCGGTGCAGCTAGGCTCATGCAAATGCTTGTTGAACTTGAACTTGAGCAGAAACAAATTTCAGAAAAGCATTCCTCTTGAGATAGGCAATATATGATTCCTTGAGGTTCTTGACTTGAGTCATAATTTGTTGACTGGAAACATACCAGGAGAGATTGGAAAGTTGATAATGCTACAAGTTCTAAATATCTCCCACAATGGTCTCTTTGGTTCTATTCCACATTCTTTTGGTGATATGTTGGCCTTGACTTCTATTGATTTCTCCTACAATGATCTAGAAGGTCCTCTCCCAAATGTCAAGGTTTTCAATGAGGTTCCATTTAAGGCAATACAGCATAACAAAGGGCTTTGTGGAAATGTTGTTGGCTTATCGAAATGCAATTATGCTAGAAGCAAAAAACGTAATCGACACGTTGGAGCAAGAATCACAATTATCCTCATTCTCTCATTCTTGGGGTTTCTCCTTCTCTCTCGCACCTTGATCATTCTTGTAATCGTCAATCATCGTCGAAGATGGATTATCAAGAGAGACGACGATGAACAGACAAATGATTTGGATTTCATGCAAATTTTGAGTTATGATGGCAAGGTTTTCTACGACCGAATCATTGAGGCCACAGAAGGATTTGACTCCAAGTACTATGTGGGTGAAGGAGCATATGGAATTGTTTACAAAGCCGAGATTTCAAAAGGTCAAACAGTTGCCATCAAGCAAATCTCTTCATCCGAGGAAGATAGTGAGATTGTTGATTTGATACCATTTGAAAGGGAAATTCAAGCCTTAACAAATTTATGCCATCGCAACATCGTGAAATTTTATGGATTTTGCTCTCATGTCCAACGTTGTTTTTTGGTGTATGAGTACATGGAAGGAGGAAGCTTGAGGACAACTTTGAGCAATGATGAAAGAGCAAAAGAATTTCAATGGGACAAGAGGGTAAATATGGTTCGAGGAGTTGCAGATGCATTGTCTTATATGCATCACGGATGTTCACCTCCATTGATTCATCGAGATTTGACTAGTAACAACATACTATTAGATCGTGATTATGAGGCTCATGTTTCTGATTTTGGCACTGCAAGGCTGTTGAGGCCAGATTCATCAAATTGGACCGCAATTGCTGGCACCATCGGGTATATCGCTCCAGGTACTTCGTAATATTTTTTTCAATTTCGATGGGCATTTACTATCAACATCCCTTCTATAATTGAACTTTCACTAGGTTCTTTATTTATTTAATCTTCTCATAGAAATTAGTTTACTATATAGAGTTTTCAAGTTTAGTGTTGATCATAAAGCTTTCCGATTTCCCTATTAAAAATGGATTGGACAAGGAGGAAAAAACATTATAATTGATCCATTTCAAGGATATTAAGTTCGCGTTACCTTTGATTAAAAAAAAAGCAAAAGAGAGTTGGTGTTACCTAAATGATCTCGTACTTTAAGCGTCAAACAAAATCCTTTGAACTTCGCCAAGGAATAAACTCTCTGCTCAAATAAGTTTTGTAAGTGAAGATTAAGTAGAAAATTGTACTTGTAATCGTCACGCCATGGGAACAATGTTGTCAACTTTAATACAGCTTGTGATATAGCTTACAAGAAGATAAGATTTCTCCACTTGCAGAGCTGGCTTATTCTACCATTCCAACCGAAAAGTGCGATGTGTATAGCTTTGGAGTTGTTGCATTTGAGACAATCGTGGGAAAATATCCAGGTGATCATGTCTCTCGAGAATATTCATCATCTGCCCAAACCGAGTCTTCAATGATGTTGAAGGATGTGCTAGATCAACGTCTCTCACCATCTAGACTTTGTCTTCGAGATGCACAAGATGTGATCTTGATTGCCAAGTTAGCATTCGCATGCTTGCAAGCTGATCCACGGCTTCGACCGACTATGGGACAAGTCTCACATGAGCTTCGTGTTCAACTACCCTTGGAAATGCCACTTTCTACGGTCAGCTTAGAGCAACTTCGCGATCTCAGTGTTAGGAAATTTGGAGCATTCATAGGGGATGGTAAGTTTTAAATTTACTTTTCATGTGTTATTTTGTTTGGTTCATTATAATGATGACGATCAAATTTAATATCCTCTTAGTTCTTGCTCATCTTGACGATGTGATTTATGATTTTCACTGCAGAGCTAGCTTGTCTTTGAACGTTATAGGAATAGTGCGATGTTTATTGCTTGGAGTCGTGGCACCAGAAACAATTCTAGGAAGGCTTATGGGGAGATCTCATTAAAATTTTTGCAGAGCAATCAAGAAGTAAATTTGCAAAATGCATTGGATCAACATCTATTGCCTTCTTTTAATCGAGATGTAAAGAACATGTAGTCTTTGCTTCTGGAAGAGATAATGATACTAGTCGCTTGTGAAATTTTTATCAAAGTGCAGTGCCATACTTAAACTTCCAATTAATTCAATGAAATCACTTTTGACTAGTGTGCAATACTATCTAGGGAATTTGAATTGGTTCAATTTCATACAACAATTGTTTTACCTAATTTTTAGACTCAATCAACATAAGTTGATCACTAAAACTTATGGAGCCATAAAACTAGTAAAACCAGACAAATTTCCAAGTGATATTGTTATGAAAGTGCAGTTGAGTCCTAAAATGTTCAAAAAGAAAAATTTAGTCTTAAAACTTGTCAAATTTGTGTAATTGAACCCTTTCGTTAACAACGTCAATATGTCTAATGAAAATGCTAATGTAACATTTTAAAATTCATTTCTCTCTCCTACACGGAATTTTTTTTTCATTTTTCCTTTCAATTTTATTCATATAATATTAAAAAGCTAAAATAATTTTAAGAAAAAAATTGGAAAAAGAAGAACAAAAAGGGGCAAGGACTCGCCGATGTAGTGGGCGGCGAGGCTTGCCTAGATTTGGGCAATGCCTACCCTCACTCGGGCATAGTGAGGGTCACCAACACAAGCGAGGGCCTACGCTGCTTGGATCTAGGCATGTTGCATTGGCCCCAGGCGAGGGTTGATGAGGCGTTGCCCAAATTTGGCAAGCCTCGCTTGCCTCAGGTGAGGGTTGGCAAGGCCTTGCCCAGGCCTGGTGATAGTCGCTGACCCTCCCCTAGGGCCGATGAAGCCTTGCTTGAGGCGGGTGATCCTTATTGGCCCGCGGGGAGGGCTAGCATCGCCAGATCTGGGTGCCCTCAACCCAATCTGGGCAAGTCTTATTGGGCCTCACTTAGGGCCAGCCCTCACTAGCCCCTCTGGCAGCAAGCGATGGTTGTAGCACACGATGGAGAGTCTTTAACCCGTTTTGTTCTTCTTTTCCATTTTTAAAAAAATTATTTTAGCTTTTTTTAATATTATTTGAATAAAATCTAAAGGAAAAATTAATAAAAATGCCATGTAGGAGAGAGAAATGAATTTAAAAATGTCATCTCAGTGTTTTCCATTAGACAAATTGACGGTGATAATGGAAAATTCGATTACACTAATTTGACAAGTTTTATGACTTGATTAGACTTTTTTAAAGTTTTAGGACTCAAGTACATTTTTGCGACAAGTTTTAGAACTTATAGTGCACATATCCCAACTTTAAATTAGTGTCATTGAACCATTCTAAATTGACGTTTACTTAAGGCAATTTAATTATCTTGGGTAATGAGAAGATTAACCATTCTAGACTATGTGGGAAGAAGTACACCTCAAGTGCCAAAACTTGGCACGAAGGGACATTTAAGTGTCAAAAGTTAGGAAAATGACACTTAAATACCACTTTATTTGGAAAAAAAAAAAAAGAAGGGAGGAAGAAGACAGCTGAGGGTTGACCCCTTGCTTTCGCTGTCACCCCCCGAACCTTGAGAGTGCGCACATCCCTTGGTGGTCGATGAAATTGCGACGTCCTAGGACGCGTCGTCGACCCATTCATTTTATTGCACATACGAAATCGAATAAACAAATCCCCAAACAACACAAATATGGGATAGGAAAAGCAGGATACAAATTTTCACAAAACACTTTTATAAAGAAACTAGTTTGTCTACAAAAAGATCAACTTTCAAAAAGAAGCTGTCCTATGACCTACTAGTTGGACACATTCGCCGATCCTTCGGACTCCACCTCCACAGGCTCCGGGGGCTTTTGGTCCTCCACAACCCTATCAGGAGGGTCAGCTGCTCCCTTGCCTAGAGCGGCGTTGACCGTAATGGCGGAGATATCAAAACTCTGAAGAGGACCTTCCCTATACCCATTAAGCCCATGGTGAAACCACGCCCTGAATTGATGAGGTACCCTCTGAGGTAGGCCCTCATCGACCTAGATAGTGGTCACAATCAGCTTATGGATCTAGTGACTCCCGGGGATAGGGACATCTATCCTCCACTTAGTAATCCCCTGAGGTTGTCCAAAACAAACTGGAGGAACCACCATCTAAGAACCTGGAAAGATTGAGCCCATAACGGAGTGAGACAATGTCTCAGTAAGTTCACCCCCTAAACCCCGACTAGGAAGGAAATATGCCTAGAGGTAATCTAACCACACATCATAGATGACTCACCTCGCCTCAGTTCCTTCCTACACGTTAACACAGTTCGTATACTCAAATATGTGCAGTATTCACACTCAATAATTGGAATGCATCACTTCATATCTCAATCAATTGCAGGGGTCCCGATTATAAGGTCAAATTGTTGTGACATATCCCATTCCATGCCACATAATTTTGTCTCATAATTAGGTGCGTTTCACTTAATCAATCATGCATTCCAATTTTAACCTCCGCCCAACGGGCATAGCCTATTTGACGTTCGGCGGTCTTCTGGCGTAACCAGGCATCGTCTCATCCCATTGAGCATGTCAACGTCTAGCTTGAGATGGCAATCCCGAAGGAGCATCGGTCCAGAGTCTATTGCGACCGTCATCCGTTTTCTAGGGGCATCCCATATAGGGGAAACGTCCACTCGACACACATCGGGGACAGGTTCTCATAACCATCGTCATAACCATCACACGATCATTCAATTACGACAAAGGAAATTGGGCATTGCACTCAAATGTCTCAATTAAGATAATGCGCTTGGCCCATTTTCTTCGTATTAAAAAATCCAATGAAAATAATTGTGTGTAGGTACATGGTCAGATCGAACCTTAAAAGTTGATATCATTCCTTTTAAAAATCCTACTATTTAATATAGTACCTAAAAACATTTTTGGCATCAAAAACCGACACCCAGTATTTTCTAATCAAATACCAAAATTTCAGAATTTTGAAAGAATAACCCAAAATTAACAATCACCACTCAATTGCATAATTTAGTAATCAATTGTATAAACTGAGCACACCACTACAATCAGCACAAAATTCCGGTCATTGACTATCTCGATATAATTTCTGGAAATTATTAAATAATTAAATAAATAGCAAAATTAATTAAATAAATATAAATTAAATAGATAAATACCTACTTAGACCTAATAATGCTAATCTAACCACCTAAACGAGCCTAGAAAAATAATGCACCATGCTCAATAAATAATACAATCTAATTATGTCACGCCCCGATCCTTGAGCAGATGCCTCTCTCTCGATGGTCGATAAAATTACAACATCCCAGGATGCGTCGTCGATCCATTCATTTTAATACACATGCGGAAGCGAATGATTACCCCTGACAGCAACTAATACGGGATAGAAAAGCAGGAAACAATTTCATAACCAAAATACTTTTATAAACATCCTGGTTTATATACAACAGCTAGTCTAAAGACAAAAGCCTACTCAAACAGAAAAGCCTACAAGTCCTTTAGGCCGATGAATCCCCAACTGAAAATTCTAAGGTCTCTTGGGGACTAGGTCCAGCACTGCACCACTAGGAAGGTCAGTTGTACCCTCGCCATGAGTGACATCTATTACCGGGACCTCAAAATCCTACAAGGGATCCACTCTGTATCCATTAAGCCTGCGATGATACCATGCTCTAAATTGATGGGTTACCCTCTGAGGTAGGCCCACATCGACCCAGACGGTGGTCCTCACGAGTTCATAGACCCAGACCTCGTGGCCCCCGAGAACAAGGATATCAATAACCTGCTTGGTAACCCTCCTATGCTGACCAAAAATGTTCTGGAGGAACCGCCATCTAATGACCTGAAAAGGTTAAGCCCACAACGGGGTGAGACAATGTCTTAGCAAGTTCACCCCCTAAACTTCGACTAATAAGGAAATACGCCTAGAGCAGTCTAAGCACACAAAACAGAGGACTTACCTCGCCTCAATTTCCTTTTGCAAGTTAGTACAATTCAAACACCCAATCAATCAATCAATACCATCAATACAATTAATGCAATCAATTTAGTCAATTCCATCAATACAATCAATCCATCCATTTAATCATTTCAATCGAACAATATAATTGATCCATCAATCACGCATTCCAATTCAACTATTGCTCGCACAAGCTGATATAGGTTATTGCTAACACAAGCTGACATAGATCATTGCCAACACAAGCTGACATAGATCATTGCTCACACAAGCTGACATGGATCATTACTTTCACAAGCTAACATACGATATTACTCACATAAGTTGACATACAATACTGCTCACACAAGCTGACATATGATCATTGCTCTCACAAGCTGGCATACGATATTGTTCACACAAACTGACTCACACCATTTTCGGTGTCAGAACCCGACACTTGGGATTTTCTAATTAAATATCAAAATTTTACAATTTGGGAATAAATATCCAAAATCACCATTACCACTCAATTTGCACAATTTAACACTCAATTGCATAAACTAAGCACACCACTGCAATCAGCACGAAATTTCGATCACCGGCTGTCCCGATATAATTTTTGAAAAATATTAAATAATTAAATAAATGCAATTAATTACCAAAAATACCAACTTCGGCTGGGAATGCTAAATTGACCACCTAAATGGGCCTAGAAAATTTATGAACCTATCTAGATAAATAGCACGATCTATCTAGTCCCTAATTAGTCTATTCTAATCACCTAACATGTACAATCAAATAATTAAATCACTAAGCTAATCTAACTAACCACATAAGCCATACTTAGCGTAAACTAATCACTCCCTAAGCATCATTAACTCCCTAAGCAGAGTTTAGCAAGTAAACTCACCGGTTTAGCGATCCAGTGAGTCCACGATGCCAACGACGCAGAGGCGAGCAACAACCGAGCCTACGGCGACACCAACGGAGGACCGAAAGGGCCTGAAAACGGGCCATGAAGCTCAAAGACCCTTACTGACTTTCGGCTTTGTCCTTGGGCTGAAAGTGCTGGAACCAGCGGTTGAAAAGGCTCGGGATGGCTGGCGGAGGCTGCTGCGGGGGACGGTGGGCTACGGCGGTGGCAATGGACGATTAGACGGCAACATACGGCTGTTGGACGAGCTCGGGGAGGTAGGGGACGATGGCCTGGGCGTGAGATGAGGCGTGGGCGAGCAGGATGACGCATGCTGGCTCACAGGTGCTGTGACGGCTTACAAGCGGTGAGCGGCGGTCCTGGTGGCTTCGGCGGTGGTCGACGGGCTAGGGGGAGGGGCTGGCCTGTTGTTCTAGTTTTCTCTAGCTTTCAAAAGCCTCAACTATGGATAAAGTGGCCCCAAAAGTCTTCCCTTCTATCCTCTTTCACTCATTGCTTGCCCCCACCACCTTGGCTATCATCCAAGGCCAAATTGCAGCCCAAGACTTCTACTAGAAGCTTTCCCAAATGGTCCAAAATGTTGTCTCCCCCTTGGCCTACGAATTTTAGGCACTTTCCCTTCCAATTCCAACAATTCCCCTACAATTCTCCCTCAATTGGACTCAATTGAAGCCCTAAAATTCAGCTAAGGTGCCATCATCAAATTCAACACTTTTTCTCATCAATTGAACCAACTTGAATCACAAAAATGTGACCAAAAATGGTCATTTGATTTTTCCAGTCCAAAATAACCTTACTTTGATTTTTCGCCAAAAATCCCGATTTGCCAAAAAATCTTCAAAGGATGAGTCGACGTTCTTAAAATGAATCGTGACACGACAGAACTTTCAATTTCTGAAATCGAGTTCAAATTTGCGGTTAATTTCAATCTGGCGCAATTTTAGAGTGACCTAACATACCAGGTAGCTTTTAAGAATTTTTTAGTGCAATTAACCCATGTTTGATTATTTTCGAACCACAATGTATGTCTTCGACACATTGGCGACTCTCGGGTGTCGTAAAAATCTCGAGGTTTCAAATACGGGCATAGGGTACTAAAACGACAGAAAATTTGGTCTAGTGTTATTCAACAAAAATTTTACAATCAGGTGGATCACCCACACACTAATGACATACCTTTGTCAAATCGACCTATTTCTGGCCTTTGATCGATTTTTAATTATACCGTAATGACCTTTTCAAATTAGTACGGTCAAGCAGTCGATTCCTAGTCGAATTCTCTAGTCTATTGCATTTAGATTCCTTAATGGCTTCACCTAATAGACTAGTTATCCCGTGAGTGATCAGTTCAGGGAAAAGAACTATAGGCGCATCGATGAAAAGCCCAACTTATTTAGTCGAAAACAGAACCTGAAATTTAGGATGTCACAACTCTTCCCCTCTTATAAAAATTTCGACTTCAAAATTTAAATCATTACAATTCTTTAAACAAAAAGGTGGAAGTACAATCGTCTCATCGAATCTTCACTTTCTTAGGTTGCTCATTTTGTATCGTGGTGTTGCCTGATTACTTTAACCAACGGGATTATCTTGGTGCGCAGAATCTGCTCCTTCCGATCCACAATCTAAATCGGTCTTTCCACACACGACACTCTGTCGTCCACGTCCAATTCTACAAAATTTAGCATGTGGGTCGGGTCAAATTCATACTTCCTCAACATCGACATGTGAAAGATGTCATGCACTTGCGCCAACCTTGGTGGCAATGCAAGACGATATGCTAGAATCCTTATTTTTTCCAGAATTTCAAAAGGACCTACATACCTCGGACTCAGCTTTCCCTTTTTGTCGAAGCGCGAAGTACCTTGCATTGGTGACACCTTCAGAAAGACGTGCTCACTAACTTGGAATTCCAATGGTCTTCGATGCTTATCAATATAGCTTTCTAGCTACTCTGAGCGGTCTTTAATTTGTCCCTAATGACGGCAATTGTATCTACTGACTGTTGAACTAACTCTGGGCTTGTGATCTTCCATTCTCCGACCTCATCCCAACAAACTAGTGTTCTGCGTGCTCGATCATACAACGCTTCGAAAGGAGCCATCTGAATGCTTTGCCGATAGCTGTTGTTGTAGGCGAACTCGACAAGATGAAACTATTCCTCCTAGCTTCCCTTGAAATCCAACATGCAAGCTTGCAGCATGTCTTCACAAGTTTGAATCATCCTCTCAGATTGGCCATCCGTCTGAGGATGATAGGCTGTACTGTATTGCAACTTCGTTCCTTAGGCAATCTGTAGACTTTTCCAAAAGGCAGCTGTGAACCTCGGGTCTCGATCTAAGGTAATCGTCACCGGCACTCCATGCAGACGAACAATCTGATGCACGTACAATTCTGCATGCCTGTCCAAATCAAGGTCCTTTCGCATGGCAATGAAGTAAGCTGACTCCGTCAGTCTGTCGACCACTATCCAAATGACATCATTACCCCTCTGACTCCTCAATAAGTTCGTCACGAAATCCATTGTGATGTGTTCCCATTTCCACTCTGGAATCTCGAGAGGTTGTAGAAGTCATCTCGGCTTACAATGTTGTACCTTTATTTACTGATACGTCAAACACTTGGCGACATGCTTGGCGATATCCGCCTTCATACCGGACCATCAATAGTGTTGACGCAGATTCCGATACATCTTTGTACCGCCTGGATGAATGCTGTAACTGCTATGATGAGCTTATGATAAAATCTCTTCCTTAAGCTCTGCATCGTCAATTACACACAATCATCCTCGGAACCTTAGTGTTTTGTCTTCAGAAATCTGAAAGTCAACCTTCCACTTTTCGGTATCCTCTTGTAGGATTTTCTAAATCTTTGGGTCCGTGGCACCCCTCGACGGCCCCTGATCCATTAAGGTCACCACAGTTCGCTTACCTTTCACTTTCCTTAATAATATGTTACTCTGATACCATTTCAATTACATCGAGTCCACACAACCTGGGGGTTTATATTTTTTTTTTTTGATCGGTCTTTTACGCAATTCATATAGTGGAAGCACATCCATCAACTCCTTTCCCTATATTCAGGAAACGATGCACACCTACTAAACATTTATAGGTAAAAGCTGAACACTTTTATTTACTTAAACCATATGGACATCATTCATCGGTACATTAAAATGCCGTAGTCTTCTATACTCGGCTATACTTCAAAAGATGACCGACATCTCCTCCAACGGTCATATATTTAAAGTCCATCGATCAGTGTCGACGTCCAAAAGTTCCTTCCTTTGCTATCCTCCTCCTTACGATCATATCCAACCACTCGATCCATCTACTAGTGGCAGTGGCAGCAGAGGTATCTTATCTAGTCTGAAATATTATTCCCCAAAAGGGATGAGTACAACCACTCAGCAGTAAAGATCCACCAAACTACTCATATCGTCAAATAGAACAATCAAGGCATCATAACAAAGCACATATCATTCATGCATTCAAGGATAACTTACCTTGCAACCATACATATGTCATCATACCATATGTGCATA
Organism: Eucalyptus leucophloia subsp. euroa; assembly: GCA_017140325.1. Taxonomy (NCBI): domain Eukaryota; kingdom Viridiplantae; phylum Streptophyta; class Magnoliopsida; order Myrtales; family Myrtaceae; genus Eucalyptus; species Eucalyptus leucophloia. Next base: position 31,045,445 of record CM029478.1, read on the forward strand.
TACCATGATGCACTCATCATCAAGCATTCATGTATATATCACCATGCCATATGTGCATATACCATCATACACTCATCATCAAGCATTCATGCATATATCACCATGCCATATGTGCATATACCACCATGAACTCATCATCAAGCATTCATGCATATCCATGCCATATGTGCATATACCACCATGCAGTCATGCATATCTCACCATGCCATCGTGCATATACCACCATGATTCATATCATCCATGCTCTCAAGCACACATCACCATGAGATCCATTCCATGCCTTCATGATCGCATTTTCAATATCAAATAGCATTAATTTACTTTCATAAGCAGATCATGCATCATGCCATATGCATACACCCGTGCACATGATTCATTTTCAATTCTTATCTTTCACAAGGATCTTATCAGTTTTTCTTTCCAGGGACCAATGTTTGCATCCCACAATTTATCGCTCACATCCAACCAGGCATCGCAAGGAACCTCTGGGCATGTATTCAAAATACAACCGGGCATCCGGCCCTCCACATTCCGGGCATCTCGCATCCCAACTAGCATCACGAGGAATTCCCCCCCGGCACACACCTCCAAGGCTTCCGGGATTACGTACCGACATACCACCAGGAATCCCCCCTGGAATTTCGTACCGTATACTACTGGGCATCTCAAAACTCTCGAGGACCCTCCGGAATTACGCCACTAGGCCATCGGGCATCCGGCACCCTCACATCCCGGGCATCTTGACACTCCTAGGGCATTGTTGGCTCACACCTCCGACGGTCTCGTTACTATCCCAATTTACATTTATACATGTATCTCAATTTCAACATGGCATTTGATGCAATAATGCCAATGATTGGAATCAGCCTTTTCAAAATCATATAATATGCATTGGGAAAAATATTATTTGATGCAATGGTTTTGAGAAACTTCATTGAATTCATGAAAATCCATAAATCTTTTGATATCATATGATATGCATGAATGTCACCACATCATTGTGCAAATGATAATCCAAGATATCACAATTTATATAGCAAATCAATAACCTGTAAATAGAACAGTTTTTCAGCTTAAACAGAATGCATGCTGTTTATGAAAAATTCTGGAAAATTAGTAAAAGATGGAAATTAATTCTGAAAATTTAACACACTGTAGATAAGATCTAAGAAAACACATTTCATAAAGAACACCATATCAAACAAGGCATCACAGAAAACGTACTGGTCCATGCATCACCGAAAAAGAATTTTAACGTCATCCATGCACAGTTTTGAAAACCATTTTGACTAAACCCTTAAATAAACACAGAAAATTCTAAAATTTGGACACACTGTATTTAAGACCTAGAGGTACAAGTTTCATGAAGAAATCGTAGTCCAATTCGTTCTGGATTAAAAGATAAAATCAATTTACTTTTCCTATTCTCGGTATCGTTTTCCAGATCTACCCGTGTTGAAGAAAAAATCGTTTCCTTGGCCATTACTGGTCCATTTACTCTGAAATTTCAGTATGTTTTTCCTCGGAATATTATCTACAACTTTCATTAAGGACACATGATCAAATTTTAACTGTATGATTTTATAAAAATCCCGAAATCATACTAGGTCGAAGCAGCGTTTTTCCCAGATCCAGTTTCTTCAAAAGACAACGGTTTCACCGACCTATTTTTTTCATTTCCTCTAAATTTTTGATATGTTCTACCTCAAGAAGTATACTACAACTTTCATTAAGAGATCAAAGTGATATTTTCACAAGAAGGTTACTTTACAGACTACGAAACCACTGAAGGTCAGCACAACGAATTCCAGATCTAGTCTCTCCAAAGAAAAATCATTTCACTGACCATTTCTTGTTAGTTTTGCCTCAAATTTCAGTATGTTGTTCTTCAAGGTGTTCTCTACAACTTTTATGAAGAGGTCGAAACAAGATTCCAACTAAAAGGTCACATGCAACACACAAACTCGCGGATGGTCGGACTGGTCTTTCCGAAATCAGCATGCATGACCAACGAATCTCTCTTCAAAGCTCCGAAATCTCATCCCATCTACCACAACCAAGACTTATCATCTACCACACATACACACAGCAATGCAAAGAGTAGGTTTTAGGACTTCACTTGCCTCAAATCAAAGGAAAACACAGCAAGAACGACGGCGGGACTAGGCGGGCTCGACGGCGTCTCCTCTTCCTCTCTTCCTCTCTTACTCTCTTTCTCTCTTCCTCTCTTTCTCTCTTCTTTCTTTGGACGGTACTCTCTCTCTCTTCTCTCTCTTTTGGTCGAAATCCCCCTCCCCATATTCCTTTTATTCTCTTATTTGCTTGTAATCATTAGGTTTTGCATGCATGAGACACTTGGCTCCAAGAGGAGGACAAGTGGCTTCAACAAGGAGACAAGTGGCTGCATCAAGAGGATAAATGCAGGAGGTGGCGTGGCCTCCATCCGGTTCTCCTTCATGGGCCGACGGTTTGGGCCTCTTAGCCTGCTTTAGGCCCAACACACTTGGGCCTAAAGTCCAAGCTTAAATGGCCCATATTTATTTTTGATAATCTATCTTAATCCTCATTTAAATAAATACCTAATTGCATAATAAAATGGCCAAAAGACTTTGTGACATTAATCCATAAAATCAAATCTATAAAGTGCATAGTCAAGAACAAACTCTTCTTTATCAAATTGTCCTATAGCACCAACCTTGATCATCCATTAACGTAAGATGTATTTCTACCCAAATAATTCTCCATTAAAATACTCGGCATTAATCTATTAAAATTCTTTGGTCTAAAGGCCATAACATAAATCAATAACACTCCCATCACCTATTCATGGTTCATGGTATATCCAGGGGTTATTATGAAATTTTGGGATGCCACAGGTCTGTCAATTGAAGCGTCTTGATTCTGATCTACACTTCCGGCTCAACTCTGAGGGTGGCTATAAGATTTGAAAGGTGGCCTATCTCAAATTTGAAAACCAAATTTCAAGCTCTCTCAAGTAAAATCCATTCCTTAATCATCATATGCGCAACTGAAGACTTCCAACTCAGCGCATATGCAATTTTATTCACCTTTCCAGGGTGATACAAGATATCAAAATCATAGTCCTTTAGAAGTTCCATCCAGCGACGCTGTCTCATATTCAACTCCTTCTGAGAGAATAGATACTTGAGACTTTAATGGTCAGTGAAGATCTGGAATCTTTCTCCACACCATTAATGTCTCCAAATCTTCAGAGCGAAAATGATTGCTGCGAGTTCTAAGTCATGTCTCGGGTAATTCAGCTCATGAGGTCTCAACTGGCGAGACGCGTATGCAACAACCTTGCCATGCTACATCAACATGCAACCCAGTCCTCTAAACGACACATCAATATAGATCTCGTATTCTCTAGAACCAGATGGAATCATTAACACGAGTGCGGTAGTCAGCTTCTGCTTAAGCTCTTGGAAACTACGCTCACACTTGTCTGTCCACATGAATTTCTCTTCCTTCTTTAGTAGTCGAGTCAATGGCGACGCTAACGCTGAGAATCCTTCCACGAACCTTCTGTAGTACCCTACCAAACCCAAAAAAGCTTCTGATCTTTGTCATGGTAGTTGGTCCTAGCCAACTGATAATTGTTTCGATCTTGGACGGGTCCACAGAGATTCCTTTGCCTGAAATCACGTGACCTAAGAATGCCACACGAGTCAACCAAAACTCACACTTACTGTAACTTAGCGTACAACTCATGATTCCTCAGGGTCTGGAGTACCATCCTCAAATGCCTCTTGTGCTCCTCAGCACTTCTCGAATACAATAGGATATCGTGGATGAATACGATCACAAACTGATCCAGGTATTCTTTGAACACTCGGTTCATCAAATTCATAAAAGCAGCTGGGGCGTTCGTCAAACCAAACGACATTATAGTAAACTCATAATGGCCGTATCGAGTACGAAACGTTGACTTCAGTATGTCCTCCTTTCTGATCCTCAGCTGATGATATCCTATCCTCAAGTCGATTTTAGAAAACATCGACGCTCCTTGCAGCTGGTTAAACACGTCGTCGATCCTCGGTAGTGGATACTTATTCTTGATCATCACTTGATTGAGTTGACAATAGTCGATGCATAAACGCAACGAACCATCCTTCTTTTTCACGAATAGAATTGGTGCTCCCAAAGGTGATACACTAAGGCGTATGAATCCCTTATCTAACAACTCCTGCATTTGCACCTTCAATTCTTTCAACTCAGACAACGCCATTCGGCAAGGAGCCTTAGAGATTGGCTCTGTCTCGGGTGCTAACTCAATCACAAACTCTATCCCCCTCTATGGTGGCAAGCCTAGCAATTCTTTTGGAAATACGTCTGGAAATTCTTGAACTACTGAGATGTCCTCGATCTTTAGCTCCTCAACTGTCGTATCCATGACAGTCGCCAGGTAACCTTGGCAACCCCCGTTTAACAAACGGGTTGCCTTAAGCGACGAGATTAAGGAAATTGAGGTTCCTCCTCGACTCTCACTAAATTCGAAACTTTCACCCGCTAACGGGTTAAGCTGAATTGCTTTATGATAGCAGTCCATCTTAGCTCGTTGCTTGGTGAGCCAGTCCATGCCAATTATCACATTAAAATCATACATGGCTAGGACTATCAAATCTATCCTCCCCTCTTGCTCATCAATCACTAACTTGCAACCAGGACAATCTAATGCCGCTAACACCTTATCCTTTAACGGTGTAGACATGCTAACCACTGACTCCAACAACTCAGGACTCAATCCTATCAACTTAACAAATCACTTAGCTATAAACGAGTGAGTCACGCCAAGATTAAATAAAGCATATGTAGCATGGTCGTTCAGCGAAACCGTACCTGTAATCACATTAGGCAAGTCCTCTGCCTATCCTCTAGTGATGGCGTACACTCGTCCTTGCACTGGAGTCTTGTTCTGTCCACTTGGTTGTGCATTTTGTGACGCAAACCCCCTATTCTGACCCATTGGTGGCGGCGGTGGTAACTGCTGTAGTCCCTTCGGCTTTCTGGGATAGTCTCTGGTCAGGTGACCCTGTTGACCACACTCAAAACAAGCACCCATCCTTAAATGGCACGGGGCTGATCCATGTCGCCTTCCGCAGAAGCGATACACGCCATTCTGACTTGGCGCTGACTTACCTATCTCGCCCTTCCTATTGGGTAGGACATGATACCTTCCTCCGGTCATGGGCTTCTTCCCAAACCGGTTCCCATCTCTATTTGAACTGAACCTCGACCTAGACGAGACGGCTTGCTCACTCAAACTTCTCTCTATCAACTAGGGCTCGACCATACACCTCATTGTAATCCTTCAGGTCAAGCGGCACCAGTGGGTTCTTCAGCTTTAGCTGAAGGCCATTCCTGAACCTCCGAGCTTTGTCTTCGAGATCTTCCATTAGTCTTGGAGCATATTGAGACAGCTTAGCAAACTTAGCCTCATACTGGTCCACGGTCATCGACGGAGGCGCTAGAATTCCTTCATCTTTTGCTCTCGGGTGCTGCCAGAGAAATACTTACTGTTAAAGGCTCTGAGGAAGGCGTTTCACACCGGAACCATGCCTTCGGGGAAAACCATGCCTCCGGTGGCCCTCCACCAAGTATTCGCGTTACCTTGCAGCTGGTATATTGCCAAGACAACTTTCTCCTTCTCAGTGTGCACATCAGAAGTGCAAAGGCTTTCTCCAGGTCTTGGATTCAAAGCGATGTAGTCTCGAGATCTCCTGCGCTAGTGAACCTCGGCGGGTTCAGTTTCAAGAACTCCTACACGAGCTTATGAATAAGCCTCTCTCTCTCCACAACCACGTTTCCAGGCGAAACTTCGGCAGGTGCGGCAACAATAGCGGCTGCAACAGCAGCAATAACGGTAGCTGTAGTGGCGGCGGTAGTGGCAGCGACTTAATTCTGGGCCTGCTGCCCCATTAGAGCTCCAAGCATCTCAAGCGCCTGCATGATCTCGTCGATCCTGGGATCACTAGGGGCTGCTATCTCAGCACCGATCGGAGGTGGTGCTACACTACTAGCACTTGCCTGAGCTGACGCTCTACCACAACTCCCTCGGGTACCAACCCTTGTTGGTGTCCTACCCTGAGTAGTAGGTCCGATGGTTCTCTTTCTAGGAGTTCTCTGCTCCTGATAACTCATTATGCAAGTTCTTTACAGAAACCTACTTTCCAATTCCACACTGAATTATAAGCTGAGTGATCCCCACAAAACAATCTACCAAACAGCTATCACTGACATATATCAGCATAAAATAAATGTTGTTCCTACTAACTATCCCAAGAACCCATCGCACCTTATCACTCCATCTACCTACCATCTCTAATACCACTTCGGGCAAGGATGGCACGCCCCGATCCTCGAGCGCGTGCCCATCCCTCGGTGGTCGATAAAATTGCGACGTCCCATGACATGTCACCGACCCATTCATTTTAATGCACATGCGGAAGCGAACAATTACCCCTGATAGCAACTAGTACGGGATAGAAAAGCAGGAAACAATTTCACAACTAAAACACTTTTATAAACCCTGCAGTTTATATACAGTAGCTAGTCTAAAGACAAAAGCCTACTTAAACAAAAAAGCCTACAAGCCCTCTAGGTCGACGAATCCCCAATTGAAAACTCCGAGGTCTCCTGGGGACTTGGGTCCAGCACTGCACCACTAGGAGGGTCAGCTGTACCCTCACCATGAGCGACGTCTATCACCGAAGCGGGGACCTCAAATTCCTACAGGGGACCTACTCTATATCCATTGAGCCTGCGACGATACCACTGTCATGCCTTAAACCTCGAGTGCATGCCCATCCCTTGGTGGTCGATAAAATCGCAACGTCCCAGGATACGTCGCTGACCCATTCATTTTAATGCTTATACGAAAGCAAAACAATAACCCCTGACAGCAAATAGCATGGGATAGAATAGCAGGGCAACAATTCATAAAAGCCACACTTTCATAAATAATTGGGTTTAGGTACAAAAAGATCGGTCCTAAAAGAAACTATCCGATGACCTACTCATCGGACACATTTGCCGATCCTTCGAACTCCACTTCAACAGGCTCTGGGACTTTGGGTCCTCCATCTAAGGACCTGAAAAGTTTAAGCCCATGATGGGGTGAGACAATGTCTCAGCAAGTTCACCCCCTAAACTCTGACTAGAAAGGAAATACGCCTAGAGCAGTCTAAGCACACAAAATAGATGACTTACCTCGCCTTAGTTTCCTTCTGCAAGTCAGTACAATTCAAACACCCAATCAATCAATTCAATCTAATCGATCAATACAACCAATTCAATCGATCGATACCATCAATGCAATCAATGCAATCAATTCAGTCAATTCCATTAATACAACCAATCCATCCATTCAATCAATTCAGTCGATTACACAATCTAGTTCAATTGCTGCTCACACAAGCTGATGTACATTAATGCTCGCACAAGCTGATATAAATTATTGCTCTCACAAGCTGACATATGATATTGCTTACACAAGCTGACATACGATCATTGCTCTCACAAGCTGACATAGATCATCGCTCACACAAGCTGACGTACGATATTGCTCTCACTAGCTGACATGGATTATTGCTCACACAAGCTAATGTATGATAGTGCTCTCACAAACTGACATGGATTATTGCTCACACAAGCTGACATACGATACTGCTCTCACAACCTAACATATGTCATTGCTCACACAAGCTGATGTACAATACTGTTCTCATAAGCTGACATGGATCATTGCTCACACAAGCTAATGTACGATACTACTCTCACAAGCTGACATGGATCATTGCTCAAACAAGCTGACGTACGATATTACTCTCACAAGCTAACATGGATTATTGCTCACACAAGCTGATGTACGATATTGCTCTCACAAGCTGATATGGATTATTGCTCACACAAGCTGACGTACGATATTTTGGAATAAATACCAAAAATCACAATTTACACTCAATTTGCATAATTTAGCAATCAATTGCATAAACTAAGCACACCACTGCAATTAGCACGAAATTCCGGTCATGGGCTATCCCGATTTAATTTTCGTAAAATATTAAATAATTAAATAAATATAAAAAATAATTAAATAAATGCAATTAATTACCAAAAATACCAACTTAGGCTGGAAATGCTAAATTGACCACCTAAACGGGCCTAGAAACTTTCCAAACCTATCTAGATAAGTAGCATGATCTATCTAGTCCTTAATTAGTCTATTCTAACCACCTAACATGCACAATCGAATAATTAAATCACTAATCTAATTTAACTAACCACCTAAACTATACTTAGCCTAAACTAATCATCCCTTAAGCATCATTAACTCCATAAGCAGAGTTTAGCAAGTAAACTCTTCGGTTTAGCAATCCGGTGAGTCCATGATGTTGGTGATGCAAAGGCGAGCAAACAACCGTGCCTGCGACGACGCCAATGGAGGACCAAATGGGCCTACAAACGGGCCACGAAGCTCAAAGACCCTTGTTGGCTTTCATCTCTGTCCTTGGGTCGAAAGTACTGGAACTAACGGCTGAAAAGGCTCGGGATGGTTAGCGGAGGTTGCTGCGGGCGATGGCGGGCTACGGCGGTGGTGATGGACGGTTGGACGGCGATGTACGACGGCTAGATAAGCTCGAGACGGTAGGGGACGATGATTTGGGCACGAGACGAGGTGTGGGCGAGCGGGACAACGCATGCGAGCTCGTGGGTGGCGCGACGGGCTTGTGAGTGGCGAGCAACGGTCCTAGCGACTCTGGCGGTGGTTGATGGGCTAGGGGGAGGGGCTGGCCGGTTGTTCTAGTTTTCTCAAGCTTCCAAAAGCCTCAACTATGGATAAAGTGGCCCTAAAGAAGAATAAGAAGCTACTAAAGATTAGAGGGTCCCTCTTGGCCTCAAAAGTCTTCCCTTCTATCCTTTTTCACTCATTGCTTGACCCCACCACCTTGGCTATCATCCAAGGCCAAATTGCAGCCCAAGACTTCTCCTAGAAGCTTTCCCAAATGGTCCAAAATGTTGTCTCCCCCTTGGCCTACGAATTTTGGGCACTTTCCCTTCCAATTCCAACAATTCCCCTATAATTCTCCTTCAATTGGACTCAATTGAAGCGCCAAGAATCTAGCCAAGGTGCCATCATCAAATTCAACATTTATCCTCATCAATTGAACCAACTTGAATCCCAAAAATGCGACCAAAAATGGTCCTTTGATTTTTTGGGTCTAAAATAACCTTACTTTGATTTTTCACCAAAAATCTTGGTTTGCCGAAAAATCTTCGGAGGATGAGTTGACGTTCCTAAAATGAATTGTGACATGATAGAACTTTCAATTTCTGAAATCGGGTTCAAATTCGTAGTTAATTTCAATCTGGCGCGATTTTAGCATGACCTAACCTATCGGGTAGCTTTTAGGAATTTTTTAGCGCAATTAACCCATGGTCGATTATTTTCAAGCCACAATGTACATCTTCAACACATTGGCGACTCTCAGATGTCCTGAAAATCTCAAGGTTTCAAATATTGGCATAGGGTACTAAAATGACAGATAAATCAGTCTAGTTCGTTAGATAGAAATTTTGCAATCAGGTTGAATCATCCACACACTAATCACATACCTCTATCAAATCAACTTATCTTTGGTCTCTGATCGATTTTTAACCATGCCATAATGACCTTTGCAGATTAGCACGGTTGAGCAGTCGATTCCTGGTCGAATTCTCAAGTCTATTGCGTTTAGATTCCTTAACGTCTTCAACCGATAGACTAGTTATCCCGTGAGTGATCAGTTGATGAAAAGCCAAACTTATTCAGTCGAAAACAGAACCTGAAATTCAGGATGCCACAAATTAACCCTTAACTAATCTAATCTAACCACATAATTATCCTAATTAAGAAATTAAATCACTAATTACAACTAACTAACCACATAATCTTATCTTAGGCTAAGCTAATCAATCCTTAAGCATAATTAACCTCCTAAGCAAGGTTTAGTGAGTAAACTCACTAGATTAGCGAACCAGTGAGTCCACAGTGAAGGCAACGCGAAGGCAAGCGACACACAAGCCTGCGGCGACACCAAGTGAGGTCCGGACGGGCCCAAAAAAGGCCCACGAAGCTCACAGCTAGGCTGTGAGGTTTGGCTTTGGTCGCTGCTGAAAGGGGTGGTACGAGCAGCTAGGATGAAGCGGGAGAGGGCTAGGTGGTGACGGCGAGTCAAGGCGGGGTCGGGGGCTGCTGGACGGCGATGGAGGAGCTCAGGCGGAGCTGGACAGCGGCGAGGCGAGTCAGGCAGTAACTCGAGTGGACAGGGGTGTGCGAACGATTGCTCGCGGGCGTGCGGGCTGGCGTGCGACGGCAGTGACTGGCGACGGCTCAGACGGTCAGTAAGGGAGGTCGATGGGCTGCAACTTGCTTTCTCTAGTTTTCTTGAGCTCTCAACAATCACAACAATGGAGAAAGGGAAGCAAGGAAGGAGAAGGGAGGAGCTGCAGCTTGAGGGGGGCCCAAATGGCCTCAAAAGTCTTCTAAAAATATCCAAATACTCATCACAATTGCCCCACCAGCTGCTGCCTCATTCTTAGCCTCTTTTCCTTCACAAATCTTCCCCAACAAGCCATGGAAGAAGCTGCAATGTTGCACCCCCCTTGGACCTACGAATTTATGACATTTCCCCTCAAATTTCATTCAATTTCAACTCAATTGGACTCAAATTGGTGCCTATAAATTCAGCCAAGGTCCCCACATTAAATCCATGATTTTTCTTCACCAATTGAACCAACATGATGGCCAAAAGTTCACATGAAAACGGCCTTTCAATTTCTGAAAATAGCCCAACTTTGATTTTTTGCCGAAAGTCCCAATTTGCCGAAAAATCTTCGGAGGATGGGTCGACATTCCTAAAATAAATCGTGACATGCCAGAACTTTCAATTTATGAAATCGGGTTCAATTTCGCAGTTAATTTCAATCGGACGCGATTTTAGCGTGACCTAACCTACAGGGTAGCTTTTAAGAATTTTTAGCGTATTTGACCCATTGTCAATTATTTTCGAGTCACATTGTACATCTTTGACACATTGGCGACTCTCAATTGTCGATAAAATCTCGGGGTTTCAAATACGGGCACATGGTACAGATTTGACAGAAAAATCGGTTTAGCACCGTTCGATATAAATTTTGCAATCAGGTGGAATCACCAACACTCTAATCACATACCTCCGTCAAACCGACCTATCTTTGGTCTCTGATCGATTTTGACCGTGCCGTATTGGCCTTTGCAGATTAGCACGGTTGAACAGTCGATTTCTTGTCAAATTCTCAAGTCTATTGCGTTTAAATTCCTTAACAGCTTCACCTGATAAACTAGTTATTCCCTGAGTGATTAGCTCAAAGAAAAGAACTATAGGCCTATTGATGAAAAGCCCAATTCATTTAATCAAAAATAGACTCAAAAATCAGGTTGTTGCATCTGTCATAGCCTCGTCATTGCCGTGAAGGGCTAGTGAAGGTGGGGGGAGGGTCAGCTGGGGCCGCCGGGCCTTGGCCAGGGGCCAGCAACCCTGGCCAACTCACGACCCTCCCCTAGATTCGATGAGGGTCGGTGGCCCTTGCCTGGCCGAGCTAAGGGCTACTACTTGCTAAGGCGACCCCTCAAGTGGGCGGCGACCCTTGGCCGGACTGGGCGAGGGCCGCTGAGCCTCTTCAGATCTGGGGGAGTTTAAAGGAGGGCTACAACCATCGCCCCAAATCTGGGTAAGGGCTCGCGGGCCCTCGCCACCGATCGGCCAGGGTCACCGGCCCCTGGCCAGGGCCTAGTGACCTCGGCTGACGTTACTCCCACCGTTGCCGGCCCTTTTCAGCGATGGCGAGGAGGCAACGGCAGCGGCGAGGGCTTAGCCCTTAGTCGCGTGCCTCCTCTCTCTCCTTTTTTTTTTTAATTTAAATTGTATATGTTTTAAATAAATTTATTTTTAAATTTAATTTAAATAATTTTTATATTAATTATTTACCACGTCAGAGGCAAAACCACGTCATTTTGCATTTGTCTAGCCACGTCAGCGTATGCTCTTACCTCACCGAAAAATCGTCATGTCAGCATTTTGATCGGATTTTCTTGCTGTTGGTACTTAAGTGATTCATTTTGCTCCGATTTTAGCATTTAAGTGTTTCTTTCCTAACTTTTGGCACTTAAGTATCCCTCCGTGCCAAATTTTGGCACTCCAGATGTCTGGCACTCAAACTGTGTGTATTGTTATCATTTTCATTGTTGTCAAGCTTGTCAAAAGCAGGAGCAGGACTCAGCATCATCGCAATTTGGCTCCGCACTCATCATCGCCACCGTTGCCTCTGCATGTTCGCATCATGAAGATGATTGCATATTTCATAACTCCTCGTTGTTGGAGATGTGCCACTTATGCAATTTCCAAACGAGTTTATAGAGGTCCTACATTGATATAAATTAATTTCTATCTCATTCAGTTACGTATTCGGGCACTTATCATCATACCCACGTAAGACCTCAAATAAACGTCAACGTGCCACTCGGTGCTAAAATTTCGGATATTACACTTGTGTAGTATATAAAGGCATAAAAGACAGAAAACAAACGATCTATATTTTATACCAAAAGCTTGAAGGGCCCCAGCATCTTTCTGTCAAATATGGACACTTGTTTACGAAATAGAACTCTTTGCATTTTCACATATTTGACCGACATCGACACGTTAATTAAATTACATAGTTAATTGACTTGCATAATCGAACTTCTCCACACTTAAATTCCATGTCAACAGCTCCTATCTATTGGTTTTAGTAGTTTGTGAACTTTTATGAATGTATTGTGTTGTACTTGAATTTTTGATTTGTTCATTTACATCACTTTTGACTAATGTGCAATATCTTCTAAGAACTTTTAGCTCATCCAATTAGATCCCTAATATATTTTAACAGGTTTATAGTCATCCTTGCATTAATTATTACAAATGAACTATGGCATGGACACCAATTTAATAAAGCTGATGTTTGATGGAAATACGTGGATTTCGTGCATGTCATGTTAACTTGAAATTGCAAAACTACTATACCGTACCTTTAATATGTGCACTATTCATTCAGAAAACTTTTTCTTTTCTCAACACACACTATCATCCGGTGACTTTTTCGAATAAAAATTCAGGTTTTTGGTCCCAAGAAGAATAAGGATAATGACTTTGAAACCCTGCCATTAAAATGTTCTAGAAACTTTCTTTGAAGCATAATGAAAAATGCTCCCTTGATCTTCATTTGACACGATTTCAATGGGATAATTGTCCAAAAAGTCTTAAACCTATTGTGCAACGCCCAATTCAATTTTAAATCTTTCAATTGTGCCAATTCAATCCTAAACTTTTAAACCGTGACAATTTAGTTCTAAACTTTATGATAATTTGCCAATTTAGTCATAAACATTTTAATGGTTTGCTAATGTAATCTTTCCGAATAATTTTGACCAGAAAGTGCTGAAGTTCTATTTTTGCAAATCATTAAAAAGTTTAGGATTAAATTAACAATCATTAAAAGGTTTAAGATTAAACTGGCACACTTAAAAGATTTATAATGGGATAAGTACACTATCAGTGCTAAAAGTTGTGTATGGCGCTCACTTTGGTGCCAGAAGTTTCGTCGTATCACTTAAGTGCCAAAAAATTTGAAAAACAATCATTTTAGTGCCAACTCCGATCAGATTGACAGGAAATCCGACGTGGCACTTTTTTATTAATTTTTGAAGCTGACATGGCTCGCCGAAGAGTACAGTCAACATCTAAACCACAAAATAACATCGTTTGGCTTCTTTCCCCCAAATCGAAACCGTAAATCCCCAATTTGAAAGAGAGAGAGAGAGAGAGAGAGAGAGAGAGAGAGGAGGCATGTCTTCTTCTTTCCCGAAGAACAACACCAATAGCGAACGGCACTAGCAGCAGCACTAGCAGCGCACCAGTAGCAACACCAGCAACGGCACCGGCGGCGGCGGCGGCGGCGCACCAGTAGCGGCACCTTCAACCCCTTTTCTTCCTCCTCCTCCACCCTCGCCTCTTATTCTTCTTGCCACTTCTTGCTTGAGCAACAATCTCATTCTCTCCTCGCTTGCTTGGTCGAGCATCTACAATGGTGGCAGAGCGACGGTGGCCCAGTGTTGGTGGGGGAACAACGGTGGTCGAGCGATGAAGAAGAAACCCTAACCCTAATTTCAATCCATGTATGAGCTATATGGCATCGTTTTTGCGAGGATGTCCACGTATAACGGCAAAACGACATCGTTTCTTGAAGAGGATGGAAAACGATGTCGTTTAAAAGTCGAGCAACTTTTCTTTTTTAAATATAAAAGCCACATAATTAATTTGGCCGAAATATCTCACCGGTGGCAGCAAAGTGATCGTTTTTTCTCCGATTTGGCACTTAAGTGATCCGACGGAAACTTTTGGCACCAAAGTGAGTGCCGTACACAACTTTTGGCACTGATAGTGTACTTATCCCGATTTATCACTAAACTGACGATTGTACAATATGTTTAGGATTGAGTTGGTATAGTTGAAATGCTTATAACTGAGTTGATCATTGTATAATAGGTTTTGGACTTTTTAGACAATTTTTCCTAATTTCGACCCAAAAATTGAAGAAGAATAAGACCACATCTTTCATAGTAAGTGAGCAGTTTTATCTTGGTGTGGAAGCTTTTCTTTAACTTCGATCGTGTTCTTATTTTTTTTTTTGTCTCAATGAAAATTTGCTCAAAATTATTAATTTTAGACCTAGTATAGATTTTAGTCCTCTGACTTACAATTAATAATTTATGGAACTATTATACTTTTTATGTTTTATCGTCTTGATATTTCCGTTAATTAATTTCCACAGACCTTGTCTCAAATCTATAATACAATAATGTGTGGTTTGACTTTGGATTATCTATCTTTTTCATATATCAAAAGCACATGTGCAAATTGATAAATGGACTAGATACAAAAAAACCGACAGATTGTGAATTGGTTGCCTAAGGAAACTTGAGACTTTTCGTGAGTATCGGACATTGTATAGAGCATGTATCAGTTCTGTAGAAACATATAGTTTTATGGCAAAAATACTAAAAAAAAGTCTTCAGTCTATTGCATTGTGCTAATTCAGTTATAAATATTTCAATTGTACCAATTGATCCTAAAACATTTTGACGATTTGCCAATGCAGTCCATTCAATCAATTTATGATTGGAAAACATTAACATGGACGTCAATCATCTTACATAGCACCACTAATGCTGATATGAACAAATCCTACAGTTTTTAAAATATATATATATATATATATATTTTCAGTGGCCCATAAGGGCAACCTAGGCAAGGGCTTGCAAGCTCTCGCCAAATCCGATGAGGTGACCCTTGCCCAAGCCATGGGGGTCAAGCCCTCCTTATAGGCCGCGAGGTTAGCCTTCACAACCTTGGACCTTGCAGACTCTGGCAAGGCTACCCTCGACATTTCATTACCTTGGGTGGTGTGTTTGGGAACTGCTTTCCAAGGGGCTTTGGGAGGCTAAAGGCCTTTGGGCCAAAATGGAGGTGTTTGGGAACTACTTTCCAAGGGGCTTAAGGGGGAAGCTAGCATTTGTAAGGCTGAAAGCCCAAGGCAGGTCCTAAGCTGCCATGGGCTTTCAGTATTCTTGAAATGCCTCATCACTATTCACATGTCTACTATTCATCTTCTTCTCCAGCGGCGTGGATGAGCTCGAGAGGCTGGCGAGGTCACGATTGAGGTCGGTGAGGTCGCGGCAATCATCACTAGCTAGTCGCGCGACCCCGGCGAGTTGCGGCGACCGCTCACGAGTCCCAACGACCACCCGCGAGTCATGTCGCCGCGACCCAGCGCTGGGTCATGCGACCTCAAGCGTGACCCAGATCTAGTCGTCACAAAGTCCCGCGACCTCAGGCGCGACCCAAATTTGGGTCGCCGGAGGTCGCTCGACCTCGCGGTGACCAGCGCAACCCAGATCCGGTCGCCAAAAGGTCGCGCGACCTCAAGCGCGACCCAGATCTGGTCGCGGCGAGGTCGCGCGACCTTAGGTGCGACCCAGATCTAGTTGCCACGAGGTCGCGCGACCTTTGGCGAAGGGCCCCCGAGGGTCGTTTGACCCTAAGCGACCCTTGCCGGAGGTCCTCGACCCTAGGTAGCCCTCGCCGGAGGTCCTCGACCCTAGGTAGCCCTCGCTAGTCGTCTCCGAGGGCTGCCTGAGGCCATTGGCGGCCGCTTGCCTCACCAGTGAACTCTTTTGTTTTTTTATAGTTTCTTTTTTTTATTAATCACCAAGTCTTGTAAATGTAATCTTTCCAAACACTATTTTACTGAAAACTACTTCAAAATGGACTTTCAATGTACAATTTACCAAAAACCATTTCATTTTGGAAAACCACTTTAACTCAAAGGCCTTTGCATTTCTCCAAAGGCTTTCCCCAAAGGCATTCCCAAACGCACCCTTAGTTTGAGCTACTTGTCTATAGGTATTGGCAGATAAACTTTGTAATCAAGTCCAACCTCAAATCAAACCATTCTAAATAGACATTTGCTGAAAGCCTTTTCATTACCTTGGGTTTCGAGAAGATTAATCATCTTTACACTGAGAAATTCACTTACAATTTTACTAATCCCCAAATTGTTAAATCTGAACTTCAATAATTGAGCTAAAGGATGCCATGAGTAGAGTAATGCCCAAGGCAGATAAGATTTTCCCACCACCAATAGTGCTCAAGTTGCCTAAATTATGGACTGAAATTCGCCCATACCAACTCCAAATTTCTTGGATATAACTTCAACGAAGTCTCGCTCTTCTTAAGACCTCTAAGCCATGTTAGGAGCCTAAGATCAGCACCCAAAATCACGGGAAAAGTTACCAAAACAGTCCTAAATCTATTATAATTTTTCTAGTTCAATCATAAATCTTTTTTTTTTGTCAATTTAGTCTTAAACCTTTTATATTTGTGCTAATTGAGTCTATTTGGCTAACTTTAACCACCCGTGTCACGCCCCGATCCTCCGACCGCGTGCCCATCCGTCGGTGGTTGATTAAATCACGACGTCCAAGGATGCGTCGCCAACCCATTTATTTTAATGTGCATACGGAAGCAAATACATAATTCTTAGACAAAATGACAAGATGGGATAGAAAAGCAGGGCTACAAAATTTTCAAACCATAGCACGCTTATGTACATATCAAACTAAGTCATACACAATATTAGCCAATATATACAAGGTCTGCAAAAAGAGGGGTAGAGTGCTACAGATCCTCAAACATTCGAGTCTTCCATAGAATACATCAGGGACTCTAGATCCGAAAGATTCGAGTCAACCACCAAACCGCCTAGAGGGTCGACCATACCATTTCCAAAAGCTACCTCCAACTCCAACATAAGGACCTTAGATTCTGGTATCGGATCCTCTCTCTATCCATTTCGCTCACGGCGATACCACAATCTGTATTGATGGGGCACCTTATGGGGTAGACCCTCATCAACCTAGACAACAGACCTCACAAGCTCATAGACCCATCCCTTGGGGTTTCCATGAAGCGGAATATAAGATGTCCATTCCTTCCTACAAATAAGTGCGATTTATATATTCAACGAATCACTTCAACAAATCAAATCATCAAATCAGATCGAGTCATCAATCAATCGATCCAGTCGATTTTATACCATCAAGACCATCCACACAATTCGATCAAATCGAACATTGCTCACCCTAAGCTGACAACAGATGGTATAGCTCACCGAAGCTGATCAAGTATACTACTCACTCTAAGCTGATATATCAAAGTCCTCAGGCTGATATAGTATACTACTAATGCTCACCAAAGCTGTGCGATCCTTAATGCTCACCACAGTTGTGCGGTACTTAATGCTCACCAAAGCTGTGCAGTACTTTAGGTATACTACTCACTCTAAGCTGATATATCAAGCATGCAGGCTAATATAGTATACCTTTCTAATCAACCAACAATTTCGCCACTTTTATCATACCCGATAAAAATAATCGTGTCTAGGTACACAGTCGGGTTCAGCCAAAAATATAATATCTTTACTTTACACAATCCCACTAATTCTATAGTCGATAAAAAAAATTTTGGTACTGTAAACCGATGCCAGCATTTTCTAATTAAATACAGAAATTATTAAATTCTGGGATAAATAACCCAAAATTACAATTCACACTCAAATTGCACAAACCAGAACTCAATTAAATAAACCAATCATACCATTGCAATCAATACAAAATTCCAGTCACCGACTATCTCAGTCTAATTTTCGAAAAATAATAATTAATTAAATAATTACCAAAATTATTTAATAAATACCAATAAATTCAACTTAGGCCATAAAAGCCTAAATAAATACCGAAACGGGCTTGAAAAATTTCCGAACATATCTAGATAAATACTATAGTTTATCCAGTCTCTAATTACGCTACTCTAACCACCTAACATGCATAAACAAATCATTAAATTGCTAATCCATTCTAACTAACCACCTAATCCATACTTAGCCCAAACTAATAAACCCTTAAGCATAATTAACTCCCTAAGCGAAGATTAGTGAGTAAACTCACTGAATTTGCGAGCTGGTGAGTTCACTACGATGGAGACATGAAGGCGGGTCGCAAACTCCAAAGCGGTAACACTTTTCAAGGTTTGAAAGGGCTTGGAAATGGGCTTCGAAGGCCCACGGGACTTGCTGGGCTTCGGCTCTACTTGCTGGTTGAAGGGGCAAACCGAACCACCTTAACGGCTGAAACAGCGAAGGAGGACCGGCGAAGGCTGCAGCGGGGCTTAGCGATGCTCGACGGCGACTCTAGTGACCACAACGGTGACGTACGGTAGCTCAGAGTGCTCGTTTCGACAGCCAGAGCTCGGGGGGACGTGGCAGGAGTCGCGGCTGGGCAGGACAACACGCGGGACGAGCGGTTGGCGTGCGGGGCGTGACAGCGACGCGATGGAGCTGGTGGAGGTCGGACAGGCGTGCGACGAGCAAGGGGAGGGGGCTACGGTTTTCTCTGTAATTTTTAGAGCTCCAAGGTGACTAAAATGGAGAAAGTAAGGGCAGAGAGGAAGAAGATGGGCAATTGGCTTTGGAGGGGACCACCTTGACCTCAAACTATCTTCTTATCCCCTTGACCAAGGCCCACCATGGTCGGCTGGTTCCCTCATCCATTTGCAGCCCTCAAAACTTCCACCACAAGCCAGTGAAGTGGTCTAAAAAGTCACGGACCAAGGGGCTACGAATTTTGAGGAAATTTCCCCCAAATCCTCTTCAATTCTCCCTTGAATTGATGCAATTCGGCCCTCATAAATTCCACCAGCGTATCCTCAATCAAATTGACATTTTTCCTCGCTAGTTAACTAACTTGCATCCCAAAAACGCGATAAAAAACGGTCCCCTGAATTTCCCAGACAAAAACAGCCTCACTTTGAAATTTTGCCAAAAATCGCCGTTTGCGGAAAAATCTTCGGAGGATGAGTCGACGTTCCTAAAATGACTCGTGACATAGTAGAACTTTCAGTTTCTGAAATTGGATTCAAATTCACAGTTAATTTCAATCTTGGCGTGATTTTAGTGTGACCCAGCCTACCGGGTAGCTTTCAGAAATTTTTAGTGTAATTGACTCGTGATCGATTTATTTTGAGTCACAAAGTACATCTTCAACACATTGGCGACCCTTGATTGTTGTAAAAATCTCAAGGTTTCAAATACAGACACAGGGTATCAAAATAATAGAAAAATCGATCTAGTGTCGATCTACGAGAATTTTGCAATTTGGTGGAATCACCCACATTTGATCGCCTATCTTAGTTGAAGCGACTTATCTCTGATCTCTGATTGCTTTTTAACTGTGCTGTAATGATCTCTACAGATGAGCACGGTCGAGTAATTGATTCCTGGTCAAATTCTCAAGTCTTTTGCATTAAAAACCCTTAATGGCTTTCCCAAATAGGCTAGTTATCCCAAGAGTGATCAGCTCTAAGAATAGCACTATAGGCACATCGATGAAAGGCCTGATTTATTTAATTGAAAGCAGAATTGAAATTTCATGATGTCACAAGCCGACACCAATGCAGATATCGACGGGCACCAACCGTTTGGTCGACATTGATGTGTCAATTTTTTTTTAGATTTTAGATTTTAGATTTTTTTATTTCTCTCTCTCTCTCTCTCTCTCTCTCTCTCTCTCTCTCTCTCTCTCTTTAATTTTCTCTTTTCTTCTTCCTCTAGCTAGTCTAGTAACCAGCCAGAGGCTAAGGCCAATGAGATAGATCTCGCCGGCCATTAGGAAGGCTCCCCCTCGCCGGCATTAGTGAGGGCAAGCCTTGGCCACCCTTGGCGAGGACTTGCCATTGTGAGCAAAGGTCACTAGGCAAGGGCAAGCCTCAGCCACCCTTGGCAAGGACTTGTTGTGACATCCTAATTTTCGACCCTGTTTCGATTATATGAAATGGACTTTTCATCGACATGCCTATAGTATTTTTCTCTGAGTTGGCCACTCACGAGATAACTAATCTATCAAGTTAAGCCATTAAAGAACATAAATGCGACTGACTGCAGAATTTGACCAGAAATCGACTACTCGACCGTACTAATCTCCAAAGTTCAATATGACATTGTTAAAATTAATCAGAAACCATAAATAGGTTGATTCGACAGAGAAATGTGATTAAAGTGTGGGTGATTCCATCTAATTGTAAAATTCATGTCGAACGACACTAAACCGATCTTTCTATCGCTTTTGTACCCTGTGCTCGTATTTGAGATCTTGAGATATTTACGACAACCAAGAGTCGCCTATGAGTCAAAGATGCACATTGTGGATCGAAAATAATGGACCACAGGTCAAATGCATCAAAAATTCCTAAAAGCTACCCGGTAGGTTAAGTCACGCTAAAATCACGTTCTGTTGAAATTATTCACGAAATTGAACTTGGTTTCAGAAATCAAAAGTTGTGGCGTGTCACGATTTATTTTTGGAATGTCGACTCATCATTCGAAGAATTTTCGGCAAGTCCGGATTTTTGGCAAAAATTCAAAGTTTGGCAAAATTGGACTAGGAAATTCGGATATGCCAAATTGGGTGCATTTTTGACCTTCAAGTTAGATCAAATGATGAGGAAAATTGTGGAATTGAGTGTGGGCTCCTACCTTGTCATTTTGGCCATTAGTTTGAGGCCAATTGGAGTGAAATTGAAGTGAAATTAAAGAGGAATGCCACAAATTTGTAAGCCTTGGTGGGGTGCGACATTTCAGATTCATCCTTGGCTTATGGAGGAAGATTGGAGGGGAATGGCTGCTGATAAGGGCTGTGGACTTTGGGAACTTCACCCTTGAGTGTTAGATCTTTTGGAGAGCATTGAAGGCCTTGTCCCCTTCCTTTCAAGTTGCAGCCACTTCTTCTTCTTCCTTACTTCTTTCCTCTCCTTTGTTGCTGAAGAAAAACCAGAGAACCAACAAAGAAGACCAGCCAAGCCACTAGCAGCTTGCAAGCCACCGCCAGGCCCCTTTACCAACCTCTGAGTTGCCATCGAAGCCGAGCAGCCCGTACGCCTGCAAGTCTGTGCTCTCGAGCCCGTCCGCACGTACCCCGTCGTTCCGCGCCTGCTCACCATCCGCTTGGCCGTCGCTGTCCACCATTCCAGTCGCCTAAACCACCGTCGGCTGCCCCTGCCCGTGCCGCTGTCCAACTCCGCCTCTTCCCTTGTTGTTCCAACCAAGCCGAGCCCCTCGATTAGCCAGTCCAGCAACCATCTAGAACCGAAGTTCTAGCTAGGTGCTGTGACTTTGTGGGCCTTTTCTAGGCCCTTCCAAGACTCGTTGGATGTTGCCGTAGGCTTGAGTCTCCCTCGCCTCCGCATCGCCAGTGAGTTTACTTCCTGAAACTTGCTTAGGGGATTAATTATGCTTAAAGGAGGATTAGCTTAGACTAAAATTGGTTTAAGTGGTTAGATTAGTGTAATTAGTCATTTAGTTAGTTAATTAGGCTAATTAGGCGGTTATATTAGTTTAGTTAAAGGCTAATTAGATTATGTGATTTATTTAGCTTAGTAAGTTATTTAATTAAATATAATTAGGTGGTTAGATTAGTGTATATAGCTTACTTAGTGATTTATTTAATTATTTTTCATTTATTTAATTTTTTATTTAATTAATTATTTATTTCCGAAAATTATACCGGGATAGCCGATCATTAGAATTTGGCGCTAATTGTCGTGGTGTGGTTGGTTTGTGCAATTGAATGATGATTGTTGATTTTGAGTTATAATTAAAAAATGTGGAATTTTGGTATTTAATTAGAAAATACCAAGTGTCGGGTTTTAACACCGAAAATGTTTTTAGTACTATATAAAGTCGTGGAATTTTGAAATGATGGGATATCACGCTTTATGGTTCGATTTGACTGTGTGTCCACGCACACCTATTTTATCGGGTGTTTTTAATATGAAGAAAAGAGGCCAAGTACATTATTTAAATTGAGGCATTTGAGTGCAAGGCATGATATCCTTGGCCGAGGTTGGTTGTGCATGTGATTGTTATGATAACTCGTCTCCCGATGTGCATTGGTGGGCGTTGCTCCTATATGGAATGCCCCTGACAACGGATGCTGGATCGCAGTAGAGGCTAGACCGATGCTCCTTTGGGAATGCCATCTATAGGTAGACATTGCCGTGCTCAAGGGATGAGACGTTGCTTGGTTATGCCGGAAGACCGCCGAACGTTGAGTAGGCCGTGCCCGTGGGGCCATAATCAATTAGAACGCATGAATGATTGAGATAAACACACTTGATTATGGGACAAAATTGTGTGGCATGGAATGAGACGTGTCATAATGATTTGGCCTCATAATCGAGACCCCTGTGATTGTTTGAGATATAAGTTGAGGTGTTCCAATTGTTGAGTGTTGTTACTACATATATCTATTATATGAACTGTACTGACGTGCAGGAAGGAACTGAGGTGAGGTGAGTCTCATTGGTTGTGTGATTAGGCCGCCTCTAGGCATATTTCCTTCCTAATCGGGGTTTAGGACGTGAACTCGTTGAGACATTGTCTCACCCCGTCGTGGGCTTATTATTTTCAGGTTCTTATATGGAGGCACATCACATGCGATATGGGGTCCCGTAGACGATGGAGTTTGAGTTTACCTACTTCCCTATTCCCGAGACCACCTTGAGCCAGGAGTTGGTTAAGACCATGGTTTGGGTCGATGAAGGCCTACCGCAGTTGGTACCTCATAGATTCATAGCATGGTATATCAGCTTCCCTTAAAGGGGTCGGAAGGTCCTATTTTGGGTTTTGACGAGCCTAACGTTGGGACCGGGGAATGGGAAGCAGCACACCCTATGGATCTCGACACTCCTGATGGTGTCATGGTGGACTCAGAGCCCCCGGAGCCTATGGATGAGGAGTTTAGTGCCTAGATGACTTAGCAGCTTTTCATTTTGGAGTTAGGCCTTTGTTTATAGGCTAGTTATGTTCATAAACCGGGTTGTTTATAAAGTGTGGCTTTTGTGAAGTGATTGTCCTACTTTTCTATCCCATGTTTGTTTGTTATTTGTCAGGAGATTGTTTAATTCGCTTCCGCATGTGCATCATTGTTTGGATCGACGATGCATCCTGGGAATGTCGCAATTTTATCGACCATTGAAGGATGTGTGCGTGCTCGAGGTTTGGGGCATTACATCCCTACCCGAAGTGGTATCAGAGCTGGTTTGTGTATGGAGTAATAAGGTGCAAGGGTTATGGGATAGTTAGTAGGAAATGTCTTTTTCTTATGCTGATGCATGTGATTGATAGCTGATTGGTAGCTTGTTTTGTGTGGTCGCTTAGCTTCTAATTCTGTGTGGAATTGGAAAGCAGATTTTTGTACAGAGTCTGTGAGATGAGTGATCAGGAGTAAAGAACTCCTAGGAAGAGGGCAGTAGCCTCTGTGACTCGGGGTAGGACGCTAACAAAGGTCGGTACCCGAGGTGGCCGAGGTAGAGCACAGGCTCAGGCCAGCGCAAGTGGGATAGCACCGCCGCCGGTCAGTGCTAGTGTAGCAGCCCCTAGCAATCCTAAAATTGAGGGGATCATGCAGGCGCTAGAGACCCTAGGGAACGTGGTAGGGCAGCAAGCCCAGAGTCAAGCTGCCGCCACTGCCGCTACAGCCGCTGCTAATGCCGCCGCTGATGCCACCACTGCTGTCGCAGCTGCTACTACCCCTACCGAGATTCCACCTGGGAACGTGGTTGTTGAGAGGCCGATGCACAAGTTGGTGGAACGGTTTTTGAAGTTGAACCCACTGAGGTTCACAGGTGCAAGAGATCCCGCGGCTGCAACCCTTTGGATTCAAGACTTGGAGAAAGCCTTTGTACAGCTGTGGTGCACAGAGGAAGAGAAGGTGGTCCTTGTGGTCTATCAGCTGCAGGGAAATGCAAGCACTTGGTGGAGGGCCACTGAAGGAATAGTGTTCCCAGAAGATATGGTTCCGATGTGGGATGCCTTTCTTGAAGCTTTTAATGGCAAGTATTTTTCTGACTCTGCTAGGGAACAGAAGATGGAGGAATTGTAGCGCCTTTGTCAAGGTCTGATGACGGTAGACCAGTATGAGGCAAAATTTGCTTAGCTGTTGCAGTATGCCCTGAGATTAGTAGAAGATCCAGAGGACAGAGTTAAGAGGTTCAAGAATGGTCTTCGATCGAAGCTGAAGAATCCGCTAGTGCCACTCGATCTAAAGAATTATAATGAGCTGTACGGACGGGCCCAGCTAATAGAGAGGAATCTGAACGAACAAGCTGCTGCATCTGAGTCGCGGTTTGGGTCTAACAAAGATGGAAATCGGTTTGGGAAGAAACTGGTGACCGGAGGAAGGTACCCTGTTCCACCTAACAGGAAGGGTGGGATCGGAAAGTCAACGTCGAGTCAGAATGTCATGTGTCGTTTCTGCGGAAGACGACATGGATTGGCCCCAAGCCATTTTAGGATGGGTGCTTGCTATGAGTGTGGCTAGCAGGGTCACCTGGCTAGAAACTGTCCGAGAAGGCTTATGGGACCACAACAGTTGCCACCGTAGCCTTAGATGGGTCAGAATAGAGGGTATGTGACCTAGAATGCACCACAGGGTAGTTTGAACTGACCTCTAGCTCAAGGAAGGGTGTACACTGTCACTAGAAGACAGGCTGAGGACTCACTTAATGTGGTCACAGGTACGGTCTCGCTGAACAACCATGTTGCTTATGCTTTATTTGATCCTGGCGCTACTCATTCATTTATAGCTAAGCAATTTGTTAAGTTGTTAGGGTTGAGTCCTAAATTGTTGGAGTCAGTGGTTAGTATATCTACACCGTTAAAGGATAGGTAGAGCAGCAGCGCGAGCTCCTGTGAATCGAGCAGAGGTGAAGAGCAGGGCTCGCGGAGATGGATGGGCTGAGGCATTGGACCAGAGGCAGAGGTGTGTGGCGGCTCAACAACAAGGCTAGTGGAGCGCAGCGAGGACAGGGAAGCGCGGACGAACGTCGGCAAAGCTGCGAATGAGGCAGACGGCGGGCGCGGCGGTGGCTAGGGCGCGATGGTGTAATCGTGGCTGCATGGGTAGCGCAAGCGCGGTGGGTAGCAGCGGGCACCGGCGGCTTCGCAGAGAAGACAGACTGTAGCCCCTTTTTTTCTTTTTTTTCTTTTTCTCTCTCTCTCCTGTTACTCTCACATCCCCTCCCTCTGTCTTCTCTCTGTTCCTTTCTACATAAACCCTTGCTATTGACTTCTTCCCTAAAAAGCCACAAAGAAGCTTATTTCGAACCCAAAAGTCAAAGAAAAGAACCCCTGACCAAAAGAAAAGCTTTTCCTTTTGTGCTGAATTTTTTAGCTCACCACCGAGAGAAAAAGCCCCCTTGACGTCATCCCATAAAAACCCCAATGTGGCCGTATATTTCTATCGTGTGGCCCCCCCGAAATCCTACACGAGTAACCTTTTTATAGGCCAAAAATTAGGGTTTTAATTTCCTTTTCAAATCAACATCCACAAAGATTTCTTTTTCGCATGTAATATCACTTTTTATTTTCCACACATCTTCTTGATTTCCTTTGCAAAAATGAATATTCTCTATTTGACTTTTTCAAAAATTGCAATAGGATTTTTTCAAATACGGGCTTGGGCCAATTTGCTCTCTTCATGGGCTTAGTCCGATTTGTCAATTTAAAGCTCAGAATCATTAATTTGAATCCATCCACCACCAATCCAATAAAATGCAAAAAATGTAAATTAAAAATAAATGCACCTAAATTTATATGAAATTAATATTTTTTCAAGGATAAAATTGACCCATAATTTTCTATGCAATAAATAAATGATCGGATCGCCAAATTTTAGGTGTCAACACCACATCAATTCACAGCATCGGATCAAATCATTGATCAATCGACCTAGTCGATTACATGTCAAGCAGACCATCTCCCAATTGTTCTAGTCATTACTGTCCATTCTCACACTAATATATCTAATCATCGAACCCACATGCATTCTCCGAGATGACATACCTAGTCATCGAGCCCACGTGCATTCTCCAAGGTGATATATCTAGCCACCGAGCCCACGTGCATTCTCCAAGGTGATATTCCTAGCCACCGAGCTCGCGTGCATTCTCCAATGTGATATTCCTAGTCACCGAGTCCACGTGCATTCTCCGAGGCAACATATTGAATCATCAAGCCAATATAATACCGTGTCTTTCTCTGAGATGACATCCTTAGTCATCGAGCCGACATACTATAACGCCTTTCTCCAAGATGACATCCTTAGTCATCGAGCCAGCATTATAAATTGCATAATCAATTTCCCATTTAATTACTAAAATTATACATCTTTGAAATAAAATACCCATCCACACAATTTCACTCAATTTGCACAATCAGGTACTCAATTAAATAAACAAAGATCACTACTGTGATCAGCACGAAATTTCGATCGTCGGCTATCCCAGCCTAATTTTTGAAAAATAAATAAATTATTAAATAGTTACAAAATTATTAAATAAATAGCAATAAATCCAATTTAGGCCCGTAATGCCTAATTGGATGCCAAAACGAACCTGGAAAATTTTCAAGATTCGTTCAATAAATACTAGGACCTTTTGTCTTACTAACTACACCAACCATTTGCCTAACATGCATTGATAAGTCTCTAATTTAATTACTCTAATATAATATATTCACCTAATTGCATTTAATTAAATCTAATCAACCCCTAAGCATCATTAACCGACTAATAAGGGATTAGTGAGCAAAACTCACTTGTGCAAAGCAAAGATCGGAACACTGCGACGACGGCGCGACGACGGTCGACACTTGAGTTTGTGACGACATCGACAGGGCTCGGACCGGGCCTAAACTTGGCCCGACAAATCTCAACGCAATCTGAGATTTGCTTTTGAATTTGGCCGGGCCCGAAGTGGCTGACTTTGCGGGCTTGGGCTGCTGAATTGGGCTTGCTGCGGCTGGGCTTCAAGGGCTGAATTTCACATGGGTTGCTGGCCTTGATGGACTGAAAGTGGGCTGGTCAAGAAGGCCCGAAGATGGGCTGTTGATGGACTTCAATTGGGGCCAAACGTGCTGGAGTCTACGGCCAAAGTTGGGCCCAAAAATTTGCGTGGGCTGCTTTGCTTGGATTGCGTTGGCAAGCTGGTGGAGGTGTGTGATGAAGTGGACGAGGAAGCAGCTGGCGTACACTGGCTCGATTGTTGACTGTTGAGGACGTGTGGATGTGGATGGGCGGCAATTGTTCGATGGCTTCGACTCCTTGCAGCTGGAACGAAGACTAACCGAAGTGGAGCGCGCAGAATCAGTGGAGAGAGAACTCGGTGGATGGGGGAAGACATGTGGCCGTTGTTGGAGGGGCTTCGGTCAATTATGGGGAGAAGTGGCTTCTTCGGTTGACCGCGTGCTGGCGTCCAAGGAACTGAAGATCGGTGGAGAGCAGGCGTGGGGAAATTGGGGAAATGAGGGCTTCGGTTTGAGGGCTTGTGGCCGTGAGAGAGAGAGAAATTGAGGGGATGAAAAGCAAAATAATAATAATAATAATAATAGAAGGGAGTCGGTTTGAAGGAGGGAAGACAGAGGGGAATGTGCGAAAATGGAGAGAAGATGAGGGAGAGAGAGAGAAAAAGTCAACAAAGCTTAGCCAAACCCTTAAATGTTTGGTCCCCCTTTAGCCTTCAAGCTTATCTTAATGTTCCTTATTTCTTTCTAGCTTGGAATTCCACAAATTAAACCAAATTGATGCCAAAAGTGCAGCCCTTCTTCTTGGGATCTGAAATTCACTTAATTTAGCTTCAATTTCCTTACTCAATTCCCCAAATTGAGGTCCGATTTCGATGAAGAAAAGTTCCGAACAATTTTCTATAAGTCCTTGACACTCAAAGGCTCAGCTTGGAAATCCAAATTTCCTTTAATTTGGCCCGTCCGAATTTCTGCTAATTTTCCGCAACGTCCAAACGATTTTCCATAAAAATCTCGGAATTATCGAAAATTCTTCGGAGGATAAGTCGACGTTCTTAAAATAATTTGTGACACGACAGAACTTTCAATTTCTGAAATTGGGTTCAAATTTGCAATTAATTTTAATCCAGCGTACTTTTTGTGTGACCCAATCTACCGGGTAAATTTTAGGAATTTATGGTGCAATTGACCTGTGATCGAGTTATCTTGAGTCACAATGTACGTCTTCGACACATTGGCGACCCTCGGTTGTTGTGAAAATCTTGAGATTTCAATTACGGACACCAGGTACCAAAACGCAGAAAAATCAGTTTAGTCTTGATCGATGAGAATCTGCAATCTAATGGAATCACCCACACTCTGATCACATATCTCAGTTGAATCAACCTATCTCCGGTCTCTGATCGATTTCTGACAGTGCTGTAATGACCCTTGCTGACCAACACGATCGAGCAGTTGATGCCTGGTCGAATTCTCAAGTCCTATTGCATTTAGATTCCTTAATTGCTTATCTAGATCGTCCAGTTATCTTGTGAGTGATCAGCTCAGAGAATAGCACTATCGGCACATCGATGAAAGGCCGGATTTATTTAATCGAAAACGAAATCTGAAAATTCAGGCTGTCACAACTTTTCTCCTCTTATAAAAAATTTCGTCCTCGAAATTTAAACCATTACAAAGCTTCGTCAAAAAGGTGGGGGTACAACTGTCTCATCGACTCTTCAGTCTTCCATGTCGCTCCTTTAGTACCATGGTATTGCCAGATTACTTTGACCAACGGAATGGCCTTTGTATGTAGAACTTGTTCTTTTCGATCCACTATCTGAACCGAGCTTTCAACGTATGACACATGGTCATCCACGTCCAATTCCTCGAAATTAAGCACGTGGGTCGGGTTAGGCTCATACTTCCTTAATATCGACATGTGAAAGACGTCATGCACTCGCGCCAATCTCGGCAGCAACACAAGACGATACGCTTGCCTCCCGATTCCCTCAAGAATCTCAAAAGAACCTACGTACCTCGGACTCAATTTTCCTTTCTTTCCAAAGCGCGAAGTCCCCCTCACTAGTGATACCTTTAGAAAAACGTGATAACCAACTTGGAATTTCAAAGACCTCCGGCCCTTATCTGCGTAACTCTTATGTCTGCTCTTAGTCGTCTTTAATCTGCCTCTGATTACTGCCACGACATCCACTAACTGCTGGAACAACTCTGGGCCTGTAATATTTCTTTCCCCAACTTCATTCCAACACAATGGTGTTCTGCACACTCTGCTATACAACGCTTCAAAAGGAGCCATATTGATGCTCTGCTGATAACTATTGTTGTAAGCAAATTCTACTAGGTGTAACTGATCTTCCCAACTTCCTTTGAAGTCTAGTACACAAGCTCTCAGCATGTCCTCGAGGGTTTGAATTGTCCTCTCAGACTAGCCATTCGTCTGATGATGATATGTTGTACTGTACTGTAGCTTGGTACCTAATGCACTTTATAAGCTCTTCTTAAAAGCAGTGATAAACCTCGGGTCTCTATATGAAATTATCGTAATTGGCACTCCATGCATACGAGCCACTTGACGCACGTACAAATCTATGTGTCTATCCAAGCTAAGGTCCTTTCGTATTGCAATGAAGTGAGCCGACTTTGTCAATCTGTCGACTACTACCCAAATCGAATTATTTCCTCTCTGACTCCTCGGTAGTCCAATCACGAAATCCATCATGATATGCTCCCATTTCCACTATGGGATCTTGAGAGATTGCAGAAGTCCTCCCGGCTTACAATGATGAGCTTTGATCTGCTGACACATCAGACACTTGGTGACATACTTGGCGATGTCCGCCTTCATACCTGACCACCAATAGTGTTGACGCAAATTCTGATACATCTTGGTGCTACCAAGATGAATGTTGTAGCTGCTACGATGTGCTTCTGATAGAATATCTTCTCTATGCTCCACATCATCAGGTACAACTAAACGTTCTCGAAACCTTAGTATTCATTCATCATAAACCTGAAAGTCAGCCTTTCTTTTCTCAATGTCCTCTTGAAGAATTTTCTGTAAGTCTAGATCTGTCGTTTGGAGTAACTTGATTCTGACCTGGATATCCGGTTCAATTCTGAGGGTGGCCATAAGACTCGAAAGGCGGCCTACCTCAAACTTGAATACCGAATCTCGAGCTCTCTTGATTAGATTCCACTCCTTAATCAGTATGTGAGCAACTGAAGACTTTCGACTTAAAGCATCGGTGACCTTATTTGCCTTTCCTGGGTGATATAAGTTATCACAGTCGTAGTTCTTCAGTAATTCCATCCATCGGTGCTGTCTCATGTTCAACTACTTCTGAGAGAACAGGTACTTAAGACTTTGATGGTCCGTGAAGATCTAGAATTTTTCTCCGCACAAATAATGTCTTCAAATCTTCAGGGCAAAAATAATCGCCGCCAGTTCTAAGTCATGCGTCGGGTAGTTCTGCTCATGAGATCTCAATTAACGGGAGGTGTATGCAACAACTCGGCCATGTTGCATTAGCACACAACCCAATCCTCTAAATGACGCATTATTGTAGATCTCGAATCCTCCAAGACCAGATGGAATGGTTAGCACAAGTGCGATAGTCAACTTTTCCTTAAGCTCTTGGAAACTACTCTCGCACTTGTCTGTCCATACGAATTTCTCTTCTTTCTTTAAGAATTTTGTCAGTGGCGACGCTAAAGATGAGAATCATTCCACAAACCGTCTGTAATAACCTGCCAAACCCAGAAAACTTCTGATCTCTGTCACTGTAGTCGGTCTTGGCCAATTAATTACTATTTCAATCTTGCTCGGGTCTACAGAGATTCCTTCGCCAGAAATCACGTGAACTAGAAAAACAACATGAGTTAACCAAAACTCGCACTTGTTGAACTTGGCATAAAACCGATGGACTCTCAATGTCTACAGCACTAGTCTCAAATGACTCTCATGCTCTTCATCACTCTTTGAATACACCAGAATATTATCGATGAACACGATCAGAAACTAATCTAGATATTCTTTGAATATTTAGCTCATCAAATCCATGAAGGCAGCAGGAGCATTCGTCAACCTGAATGGCATCACTGTGAACTCATAATGACCATACCAAGTATAAAATGCTGACTTTGGAATGTCCTCTATCCTGATCCTCAGCTGATGATATCCTGTCCTCAAATCAATTTTTGAGAATATCGATGCTTCTTGTAACTAATCAAATAAGTCGTCGATCCTTGGCAATGGATACTTGTTCTTGATCGTTACTTGATTGAGTTGGCGATAGTCGATGCACAAATGCAACGAACCATCTTTCTTTTTGACAAATATAACTGTTGCTCCCCAAGGTGATGCACTGGGACGAATGAATCCCTTATCCAATAACTCTTGCATCTACACCTTCAGTTCTTTCAACTCAGATAATGCCATCCGGTAAGAGGCCTTTGAGATTGGCTCTGTCCTGAGTGCTAACTCAATCACAAACTCAATTTCTCTCTATGGCGGCAATCCTGGCAATTCCTTTGAAAAGACATTTGAAAATTCTTGCACTATAGCAATGTCTTCCATTTTTAGCTCCAAAACTCTCGTATCCACGACAGTTGCCAAGTAATCTTGACAACCCTTGTCTAACAGACAATTTGCCTCTGGCGATGGGATCAAGACAATCGAGGGTCCTCCTCGATTCCCGAAGAACTTGAAGCTCTTACCCTCTAACTGGTCAAATTGAATCGCTTTGCGATAGTAGTCCATTATAGCTCGTTGCTTGGTGAGCCAGTCCATGCCAATAATCAAATCAAAGTCATACATGGCTAGGACTAATAAGTCTATTTTCCCCACTCGCTCACCAATCGCTAACTTGCAACTAGAACAACCCAAAGTAGCAATAACTTTATCCTTCAATGATGTAGATATGCAAACTGTCGACTCCAATAATATAGGACTTAATCCTAACAACTTAACATACTGCTCGGCAATAAAAGAGTGAGTCGCTCTAGAGTCGAATAAGGCGTAAGTAGGATGGTCATACAGCGAAACCATACCTGTGATCACGTTAGGCGCAGCCTTTACCTGACCTTGTGTGATGGCATATACCATACCCTGAACTGGTGGTATCAGCTGACCTCCTTGCAGCACATTCTGAGGTGCATACCCTCTGATTTGTCCCAACAGTGGCAGCGGCGGCAATTGTGGTTGTCCTCTCGGTCTCCACGGACAGTTTCTGGCTATGTGACCCTATTGGCCACATTCAAAACACCCACCCGGCCTAGATTGGCACTGGCACGGGCCCGACCCATGTCGTCTCCCACAAAAATGACACACTTCATTCCTGTTGGGCATTGACCTACTAAGTCCACCCTTCTTGTTGGGCGGGATCGGGAATCTACCTCCAGGCATGGGCCTCTTCCCATGGCGAATACTTTCTCTATGAGAGTTAAACCTCTATCCAGACGAGGTAGCTTGCTTGTTCAAACCTCTCTCTATCATCTGAGCTCGACGATAGACTTCTCGATAATCTTTCAAATCCAATGGCAGCAGAGGTTGTTTCAATTCAGAACAAAGACCACTTTTCATTTTTCAGGCTTTCTCTTTAGGGTCTTCTATCAATCTTGGAGCATACTATGACAGTTCTGCAAACTTGACCCCATATTGGTCAACTATCATGCTCCCCTGGCAGAGACGTTGGAACTCTTCTATCTTTTGTTCCCGGGTGTACTCGAAAAGTACTAATCATTAAAGGCTCTGAGGAAAGTGTCCCACACCTGGATTACACCTTCCGAGAACAATGTATCCTTGGCGGCTCTCCACCAAATGTTTGCATTACCTTGAAGTTGGTACACAGCCAATACCACATTTTCCTCTTCATTGCACATCAGAAGTGCAAATGCCTTCTCCAGATCTTGTATCCACAAAGATGTGGCCTCGAGGTCTCCGGTACCAATGAACCTCGGTGGGTTCAGCTTCAGAAACTGTTCCACTAACTTGTGGATCGGCCTCCCAGCGGCCACAACTCCTGGCGAAACTTCAGTAGGGGCGATGGCAGGTGCAACGACAGGTGCTGCAGCGGGGGCGGCCTCAGCACTGGCAACAATAACAGTAGTAGTGGCAGCCTGTGCGGCGGCTTCAATAGTGGCGGCTTGATTCTGCGCCTGCTAATCCATTCGGTTACCCATAACCTCTAACACTAGCATGATCCCTTCGATCCTGGGATCATCAAGGGCTACTACCCTAGCATCAATTAGGAGTGGTGCTACACCACTGGCACTAGCCTGTGCCAGTGCCCTAACTCTGCCTCCTCGGGTACCGACCCTAGTCGACAATCTAACCCGAGCCGTAGGCCTAACAGCTCTCTTACTTGGAGTTCTCTGCTCCAGCTCGCTCATGGTTTAGTCTTTTCTACTGAAACATGTCTTCCAAATCCACACTAGATTAGAAGATGAGTGATACACACATGGCAAACAATTTTACCAATCATCTACCATTAACATGCACTAGACATGAACTTAAATGTCTTTCCTACCACTATCCCATGGTCAATCGCACCTTATCACTCCAATCCCTAACCATTGCTCCGATACCACTTAAACGGGGATGTCACGCCCCGATCCTCGGGCACGCACCCATCCCTCACCTTGGTCAATTTAATAGTGACGTCCCACGATGCATCGCCAACCCTTTCTTTTTAACACGCATGTGGAAGCATATCAACAATCCCTAGACAATAAAACAATGGGATAGGAAGGTAAAACTCCAAATTTTCACACTTTAAAAGCAACCATACTTATATACATTGCAAATCATAGTACAAATATATACAAGGTGAATTGTTAAGTCAGGTTTTAAACCACCGCTTCATGAAACAAAGTCTGCAAAAAGGAATCAACTTCCATCAAAAGAGGATTGTCCTATGACTAACTAGTCAGACAGGATTGTCAATTCTTCAGGCTTCACCTTCTACTCTTCAGACCTCTGGTCCTTCACCAACGTCATTTAAGGACCTGAAAATTGTTATACAATAACCAGTGAGACAATGTCTCAGCGAGTTCTACCCCTTAAGAACTGATTAGGAAGCCAATACACCTTAGGACTGCCTAAGCACTATTGGAGAAAACTTCCTTATCTATTTTGAAGTTGACAAAACGTTTCCATCAGTCTAGTCTGAAGACTTGCAGACTCTATCGTCAACGTCTGAAGACCTCCAAACTCAAGATTTAAAGTCTACCCTCACTGATAGTTTCCAAACCGACAAAGAAAAGATTTATTTGATGAAGAAGACTTATCCAGATACCAGTATATCTTTAAGGATTTGGTTCATACGGTTGAAGAAGATCTCATGGCTAGAGATATCTGTGAATGCTAGTATGAGCACCTAAAGGAGGTGAATAGGTGCGAAAACAAACTTTTAAGAAGAATAGTGTAAAACTTTACTTTTAATCTGAGTCTGTCTAACGGTAGACTTTGAAATAGAAACAAGACTCTAATAATTAAATAAAGTTACAAGTAAAGTAAAAGAATTTAGGGAAGAGAATAAGAACACAAGGTTTATAGTGGTTCAGCTTAATCCAAGCCTACGTCCACTCTTCCGCACTAACAGCCCACCGGCTGAATTTCACTATGAATCAAAAGAGTCATTACAGTATCACGTCCTTGATTCCACAATGTAGAGACTCTGCTACACTTCCTCAAGGTCTCACAAATGTATAAACCCTCTTTTGTGTACAAGTTTACGCTCAACGAATGAATTGGCCAAGAACAAGGAGCTTCAGACTTTGGAATTTATCTATCGCACACCCACTTGAATAACTGGAACATCTTCCTTATATACTCCTCCATGCCTTCATAACCGTTGGCACTTTCCAAAGGAGTTCTTCCAATCTACCCGTTGGACAGAATCAAGTAGGGAGATTTCGAGTTATTAAAGGAACATGACGATAGCCCACCAATCCTGCTCACCCATACAATCAGGATCTAGGTTTCTATAAGTAAAACCTTCCAAGTTTGCTTCGCTAATCAACGGATCTAAATTACCCGAATTAATATCAAGACGAATAATAGATTCTGAGATGCTATATCCAACTAAGAGATCTTCTTTAACCGATAGAATCAAATCCTCAAAGAAATACTCAATCTTGGATAAGTCTTCTTTGACGGTCTAGACACTGTCAATGAGAGTAGACTTTGAATCTTGAGTCTGGTAGTTCGGCGGTCTTCATACTTTGACGAGAGAGTCTGCAAGTCTTCAAACTAGACTGATGGAAATGTTTTATCAGCTTCAAAACACGCAAGGAGATTTTCTCCAACAATATCATCCCGTGATCAATTATTCTTATTGAAATCAATTTGAATAATTAAATCTGTTGATTGGTAAAGTATACTTGAAATGTTCTACTTATCGAAACCTAGATCCTGATTGTATGGGTGAGCAGGATTGGTGGGCTATCATCACATTCCTTAAATAACTCGAGATCTTCCTAATTGATTCTGTCCAACGGGTAGATTGGAAGAACTCCATTGGAAGGTGCCAATGATTATAATGGCATGAAGGAGTATATAAGGAGGACGCTCAAGTTATTCGAGTGTGTGCGTGAAAGAAAAATTTCAAAGTCTGAAACTCTTAGTTCTTTGCTGTTTCAATTTGTCGAGCTTAAACTGTACTCAAAAGAGAGATTAAATACTTGTGAGACCTTGAGAAAGTGTAGTAGAGTCTCTACACTGTGGAATCAAGGACGTGAGACTGTAAAAATCTTTTTTTGGTTCTAAGTGGAATCTAGCCAACGAACTGTCAGTGTGGGAGAGTGGACGTAGGCTTGGTCTAAGCCAAACCCCTATAAACCTTGTGTTTTTATTTTCTTTCCCTAAAATCTTTACTTTAATTTGCAATCTTATATAACTGTTTACAGTCTTTTACATCTTCAGTCTACTATTTTCATAAAAGTCGAATTAAGTTGTTAATTCATGCAAAAAAAAAACATTTTTAACACCTATTCATCCCCTTCTAGGTGTTCATACTAGCTTTATCAAGCACAACACGAATCAGATGATTTACTTTGGCCTCAGTTCCTTCCTGCAAGTCAGTATATATCAGATATACATGAACCACATCAATTCACAATATCGGATCAAATCATTGATCAATCGACCTAGTCGATTACATGTCAAGCAGACCATGTCCTAGTTATTCTAGTCATTACTGTCCATTCTCATACTGATATATCTAATCACCGAGCCCACGTGCATTCTCCGAGATGACATACCTAGTCATCAATCCCACGTGCATTCTCCAAGGTGATATATCTAGTCACCGAGCCCACATGCATTCTCTAAGGTGATATTCCTAGTCACCGAGCCCACGTGCATTCTCCAAGTTGATATTCCTAGTCACCGAGCCCACGTGCATTCTCCAAGGTAATATTCCTAGTCACTGAGCCCACGTGCATTCTCCAAGGTGATATTCCTAGTCACCAAGCCCACATGCATTCTCCGAGGCAACATATTGAATCATCAAGCCAATATAATATCATGTCTTTCTCCGAGACGACATCCTTAGTCATCGAGCCGACATACTATAACGCCTTTCTCCAAGATGACATCCTTAGTCATCGAGCCAACATGCTATAACACCTTTCTCCAAGATGACATCCTTAGTCATCGAGCTAGCATGATAAATTGCATAATCAATTTCTCATTTAATTACCAAAATTATACATCTTTGAGATAAAATACCCATCCACACAATTTCACTCAATTTGCACAATTAGGTACTCAATTAAATAAACAGAGATCATTACTGCAATCAACACGAAATTCCGATCGTCGACTATCCCGGCCTAATTTTTGGAAAATAAATAAATAATTAAATAATTACAAAAATATTAAATAAATAGCAACAAATCCAATTTAGGCCCGTAATGCCTAATTGGATGCCAAAACGGACCCAGAAAATTTTCAAGATTCATTCAATAAATACTATGACATATTTCCAAGCTAACTACACCAACCATTTGCCTAACATGCATTGATAAGTCTCTAATTTAATTACTCTAATCTAATCTATCCACCCAATTGCACTTAATTAAATCTAATCAACCCCTAAGCATCATTAACAGATTAATAAAGGATTAGTGAGCAAAACTCACTTGTGCAAAGCGAAGACAGGAACATCACGACGACGGCGCGATGGCGGCCGAAACTTGAGTTTGCAACCGCGTCGACGAGGCTCAGATTGGGCCTAAACTTGGTCCAACAAATCTCAGCCCAATTTGAGATTTGCTTTTGAATTGGGCCGGGCCCGAAGTGGCTAACTTCGAGGGCTTGGGCTACTGAATTGGGCTTGCTGTGGCTGGGCTTCAAGGGCTGAATTTCACGTGGGTTGCTGGCGTTGATGGACTGAAAGTGGGCTGGACAAGAAATCCCGAAGATAGGCTGTTGATGGACTTCGATTGGGGCCAAACGTGTTGGAGTCTACGTCTAAAGCTGGGCCCGAAAATTTGCGTGGGCTGCTTCGCTTGGATTTCGTTAGCGAGCTAGTGGAGGCATGCGATAAAGCAGACGAGGAAGTAGCTGGCGTATGCTGGCTCGGTTGTTGACCATTGAGGATGCGTGGATGAGGATGGGCGGTAGCAGTTCGGTGGCTTCGACTCCTTGCAGCTGGAACGAAGACTAACCGAAGTGGAGCGGCAGAGTCAATGGAGAGAGAACTCAGTGGATGGGGGAAGACATGTGGCCGTTGCTGGAGGGGCTTCGGTCAATTATGGGGAGAAGTGGCTTCTTCGGTTGACCGCGTGCTGGCGTCCAAGGAACTGAAGATCAGTGGAGAGCAAGCGTGGGGAAATTAGGGAAATGAGAGCTTCGGTTTAAGGGCTTGTGACCGTCAGAGAGAGAGAAATTGAGGGGATGAAAAGAAAAAAAAATAATAGAAGGGAGTCGATTCGAAGGAGGGAAGACGGAGGGGAACGTGCGAAAATGGAGAGAAATGAGGGAGAGAGAGAAAAAGTCAACAAAGCTTAGCCAAACCCTTAAATGCTTGGTCCCCTTTTGGCCTTCAAGCTTATCTTAATGTTCCTTATTTCTTTCTAGCTTGGAATTCCACAAATTAAACCAAATTGATGCCAAAAGTGCAGCCCTTCTCCTTGGGATCCGAAATTCACTTAATTTAGCTTCAATTTCCTTACTTAATTTCCCTGACACTCAAAGGCTCGGCTTGGAAATCCAAATTTCCTTTAATATGGCCCGTCCGAATTTCAGCTAATTTTTTGCAACGTCCGAATGATTTTCCATAAAAATCTCGGAATTTCCGAAAATTCTTCAGAGGATGAGTCGACGTTCTTAAAATGATTTGTGACATGACAAAAATTTCAATTTCTGAAATCGGGTTCAAATTCACGATTAATTTCAATCTGGCACGCTTTTAGCATTACCCAGTCTACCGGGTAACTTTTAAGAATTTTTGGTTCAATTGATCCATAATCAATTTATCTCGAGTCACAATGTACATCTTCGACACATTGGCAACCATCGGTTGTTGTGAAAATCTCGAAATTTCAATTACGAACACCGGGTGCCAAAACAACAGAAAAATCGGTTTGTCGATCGACGAGAATCTACAATCTGGTGGAATCACCCACACTCTGATCACATATCTCAGTCGAATCAACCTATCTCCGGTCTCTGATCGATTTTTGACAATGCCATAATAACCCTTGCAAACCAACATGGTTGAACAGTCGATTTCTGGTCGAATTCTCAAGTCCAATTACATTTAGATTCTTTAATTGCTTCCCCAGATAGTTTAGTTATCTCGTGAGTAATCAGCTCAGAGAATAGCACTATCGACACGTTGATGAAAGGCCGGATTTATTTAATCGAAAACGAAATCTGAAAATTCGGGCAGTCACATGGACTACCTTCCAAATCCTATAGCCTCTCTCAAAATTGAGCCGAATGCTCAGATTAGAATCAAGGCATAGCTTTGTAAGCCGAGAAGACTCTTGTGACCTCTCGAGACCCTAGAGTGGAAATGAGCGCACATCACAATGGATTTTGTGACGGACTTACTAAGAAGTTAGAGGGGTAATGATTCAACTTGGGTAGTGGTTGATAGACCGATGAAGTCAGTTCACTTTATCGTTGTATAGAAGGATCTTGATTTGAATAGGCATGCAGAAGTGTTTGTGCGACAGATAATTCGTCTACATGGAGTGCCAGTGATGAATATATCAGATCTAGACCCGAGAATTCCTAGTTTCAGCAAAACAGTCGGATGGTGTTGGAGAAAAATTCCTTATCTGTTTTGGAGTTGACAAAACGTTTCCATCAGTCTAGTATGAAGACTTGCAGACTCTATCGTCAAAGTCTGAAGACCTCCAGTCAAGATTTAAAGTCTACCCTCATTGATAGTTTCCAGACCGACGAAGAAAAGTTTCATCTAATGAAGAAGACTTATCCAGATACAAGTATATCTTCAAGGATTTTGGTTCGTACAGTTGAAGGAGATCTCATGGCTGGAGATAACATCTCGTGATCAATTATTCTTATTGAAATCAACTTGAATAATTAGATCCGTTGATTGGTAAAGTATACTTGGAAAGTTCTACTTATGGAAACTAGATCTTGATTGTATGAGTGAGCAGGATTGGTGGGCTATCATCACATTTCTTAAACAACTCGAGATCTTCCTAATTGATTCTGTCCAACGAGTAGATTAGAAGAACTCCTTTGGAATGTGCCAACAGTTATGATGGCATGGAGGAGTATATAAGGAGGATGCTCAAGTTATTCGAGTGTGTGTGTAAAAAAAAAAAAAAATCCAAAATCTGAAACTCTTAGTTCTTTGCTGTTACAATTTGTCGAGCTTAAACTGTACTCAAAAAAGAGATCAAATTCCTATGAGACCTTGAGGAAGTGTAGTAGAGTCTCTACACTGTGGAATCAAAGATGAGACATTGTAAAATCTCTTTTGGTTCTTAGTGGAATCCAGCAAGTGGGTTGTCATTGTGGGAGAGTGGATGTAGGCTTGATCTAAGCCAAACCACTATAAACCTTGTGCTTCAATTCTCTTTCCCTAATCTCTTTACTTAATTCACAGTCTTATATATCAGCTTATAATCTTTTATATCTTCAACTTACTATTTTATTATAAGTTGAATTAAGTTGTTAAGTCTTGCAAAAACTTCTTTAACACCTATTCACCCCCTCTAGGTGTTCATACTAGCATTATAAATTAGTATCAGAGCTTATGTACTCAATTAATTGAAATCTTTTTACTTCTAAGTTAAAGATCCATGGCTAGTATGTTGGCTCCAGGTTTGGTTAAAGGCCAAAGCAACACCAGACCGCCCTATTTCGATGGAAATGAATACAACATATGGAAAAACAAGATGAAGGAATTCCTAAGATCGAAAGATCCTTTGGAATGGGATGTTGTAGAAAAATGAATTATTCCTAAAGCTACATCAACTTCAAAAAGGGGAAAAGAAGTTGCAGACGCTGGCAAGATAATTCAAAAAGAAATAACTAAGAGACAAGCTCTTGATGCTAAAGCAATTTACTCCTTATATTGTGCATTGTCTCCTACTGAGTATAACATAATATCTTCTTATGAAATAGCCAAAGAAGTCTAGGACAAGATGTACATTACCTATGAAAGAACTGATCGAGTAAAAGAAACAATGATTAATATTCTACTTGGACAGTATGAAGCCTTCAAGATGAAGTCAGGAGAATCTAGTACTGACATGTTTAGTCGTTTTACAGAAATTGTAAATATTCTAAAGTATCGGGGACAACCCATCTTAGGACCCATGAAGGTCAACAAGTTGCTGCGTGAACTCTCAAAAGACTGGAATCATGTAAAGACTTCGATAAGGGAAACACAAAGGATCATGCTACTTTCTGTAGATGAATTGATTGGCACACTTCAGTCCTATGAAGTGGAGCAAATCAATGAAGAAGAAGATACCTAAGGTAAGAAGTCAATTGCTTTGAGATGTAACGATGATTCCGATGTTACAGAGTCTGAAGATGATATGGATGATGAAGAATTGGCTCTTATGATAAAGAGGTTCAGGAAACTGAACAAAAAAGGAAGAAGATTCAATTGGAAGAAACAAAGCATTCAAAAGTTTCAAAACAAATCAACTGAGGATAATGAATCCAATAAAGATGTGATTTATTTTGAATGCAAGAAAAAGGGACACATTAGACCCAACTGTCCCATGTTGAAGAAAAAGAAAGGAAAAGTTGAGGAATACAGGAAGGCTCTCAAGGCAGAGACATGGAATAATATTGAATGTGAAGAAAGTGACGAAGATTATGCCAATATTTGTCTAATGGCAAAATCAGAATCAAATTCAGACTCCGAAATAGATACAGACTCATACTCAGATAGTGAAATCGAGGTAAGTAACTTAAAAATCCCTACTAAAGTCACGAAATACATTGATGAACTGTGTCTTAGTCTCAAAACCTCTCTCAAGAGGATTTCCAAGCTAAAAAGGGAGAATTCTACACTGAAGCAACAAGAAATTTTATGGAAAGAAAAATTTGAAAATTTAGATAAAAGTTTTGTTACATTAAAAGAAAATGCAGACTCTCTTTCAAAAGAAAATAAATTTTTGAAAAATGACATTTCAAATATTTCAAAAAAGTTTTCTATAGGATCTGAGAAATTGGAAAAGATTCTTTCAGTACAAAGACCTTACTTTAACAAATCAGGCTTGGGAATGACTTCTAAAACTATTCCTTTAATTGATTTTCCAAAAGTGAAAGAAAGAATCAAACAAAGGCCTACAAAAACTTTTTACAAAAATCATTTTCAAAAGATTTTTGTAAAACCTATTGGGCAAAGTGCTCTCAAATGTTCCAAGTGCAACAGCTCATAACACTTTGAGAAAGAATGTCCTATGGCTAAGAGACCTGTTAAGAAAGAATGGGCAAAGACTGCTTATTGCACTAACTGTTCTGGACCCAAGAAAATGTGGGTACCAAAGAAAACTTGAGTTTCTTTTTTAATTGTAGGTCACTATCAAGAAAAGGATTAAATGGTATTTGGATAGTAGCTGTTCAAAGCAAATGACTGGAGATTCAAGTTGTTTTATAAAACTTATGCAAGTAAATGGTGGAAAAGTCTCTTTTGGTGGAGACAACAAAGGAAGAATTGTTGGATGTGGAACTGTAAAAATTGGAAGTCTCACAATCAACAACGTTTCCTTAGTAGAAGGATTCTACTACAATTTGCTTAGCATCAGCCAATTGTGCGACACTGGATTCAAGATCAATTTTCAAGAAGGAATATGTTTGAGAATTAGTAAAGATCTTTCACAATATTTTACTGGACGAAGATATAGGAACATCCATCTTCTGGAAATAAGACCAGAAAAGTCTCAATGTCTAATTTCAATTCAAGATGAAGTAAATCTTTGGCATCGAAAGCTTGACCATGTCAATATAAAGCAGATTGCCAAGATCTCTTCTAAGAATCTCGTTCGAGGACTGCCTAACCTGAAGTTTCGAAAATCTGACTTATGCACACAATGTATATTGGGAAAACAAGTTAGAAGTTCTTTTAAACCATTAAATCAGGTTCCTACTAATCATGTTTTGCAGCTTTCGCATATGAATCTCTTTGGGCCAACCAGAACTAAAAGCATGGACGGAAAGAGATATTGTCTAGTAATCGTTGATGACTATTCACGATTTACATGGGTTTACTTTCTAGCAAGTAAGTCTAAAGCCTTTTCTTACTTTTCAAAGTTTGCTAAGAAAGTTAAGAATGAGAAAGGATATACTATTTCAAGCATACGAACAGACCATGGAGGTGAGTTTGAAAATCAAGATTTTACAAAATTTTGTGATGAATCAGGTTTTCAGCATGTTTTCTCATCTCCATACACTCTAGAACAAAATGGAGTTGTGGAAAGAAAGAATAGATCTTTACAGGAGATGGCAAGAACTCTTTTAATAGAAAGTAGTATTTCCTCTCATTTTTGGGCTGAAGCAGTTTCTACAGCATGTTATATTATTAACATTGTCTTTTTAAGGCCTATTTTGGAGAAAACTCCTTATGAGTTATTCAAATGAAAGAAGCCAATTGTTTCATACTTTCATGTATTTGGTTGCAAATGTTTTGTTTGGAAAAATGCAAATGATCGAACTAGTAAGTTTGAAGAGAAATCAGACAAAGGAATCTTCCTTGGATATTCAACCACCAGTAAACCCTACAGAGTATTCAACAAAAAGACTCAATTTGTGGAAGAATATATGAATGTCAAATTCCAAGACTTTTTGCGGAATCAACTGATTCAGACTCATCCTGCAGAATCTGAACCTGCTCCAAACTCTACAAAGTCTACCTCTCCTGAAGCAGCTCAGACCTCTGAAAATCAGCGAAAGGAAGTTGAAGAATCAACTAAAGCAAAAGAATAGCTTCCTGCTAGACCATCAAGCAACTGGAAGCACAAATCTAGTCATCCAAAAGAACTCATCATTAGTGATATTGATGAAGGAATTCGCACCAGATCCAAAAGGCAAGAAGAGTCTAGCACTGTGGCACTTATTTCTGAAATAGAACCCAAAAACATAGAAGAAGCTTTAGCTAACGAAAGCTGGATTGAAGCAATGCAAGAAGAACTTAGACAGTTCAGCATTAACGATGTATGGGAGTTAACTCCTAAACCAAAAGGTAAATCCATTATTGGAGCTAAATGAGTTTTCAAGAACAAGTTGGACGAAAAAGGAAAAGTGATTAGGAACATAGCAAGA
Organism: Eucalyptus leucophloia subsp. euroa; assembly: GCA_017140325.1. Classification (NCBI taxonomy): domain Eukaryota; kingdom Viridiplantae; phylum Streptophyta; class Magnoliopsida; order Myrtales; family Myrtaceae; genus Eucalyptus; species Eucalyptus leucophloia. The sequence continues at coordinate 31,089,765 of CM029478.1, forward strand.
CTCGTGGCCAAAGGATATATGCAAGAAGAATGGATAGATTATGATGAAACCTACACTCCAGTAGCCAGGTTAGAAGCAATTAGATTATTACTCGCTTTTGCCTGTTATAAAAATTTCAGGTTATTCCAAATGGACGTCAAGAGTGCATTTCTAAATGGATTTATCCAAGAAGAAGTTTATGAGGAACAACCTCCTGGATTTGAAGATACAAAAAGACCAGGCTCAGTTTTTAGACTAAAAAAAGCTCTCTATGGTTTAAAACAAGCACCTCCAGCTTGGTATGACAGGTTAAGTAAGTTTTTAATGCAAAATGGTTTTGTCAAAGGAAAAGTGGACACTACCTTGTTTATTAAAAGGGAAGGTAAAAACTTTCTACTCGTTCAAATTTATGTCGATGATATTATATTTGGAACGTTTAATGAAAACCTGTGCAAGAAGTTTTCTAAATCTATGCAGAATGAATTTGAAATGAGCATGATGGGTGAACTGTCTTTCTTTCTTGGACTATAAATAAAACAATTTAAGGAATGAATTTTCATTCACCAAGAAAAATATGCAAAAGAACTTGTTAAAAAGTTCAGATTAGAGAATTGCAAAAAGACTTAGATACCAATGTCTAGCTCTTTAAAGCTGGATAAAGATGAAGGAGGAAAGAAAGTTGACAAGAAACTTTACAGAAGTATTATTGGTTCACTTCTTTATCTTATTACTTCTAAACCTGACATTTTGTTTAGTATTTGCATTTGTGCTAGATTTCAATCTGATCCAAAAGAGTCTCATCTAAGCGTCGCAAAACACATCATTAAATACATTGCAACTACTTCAAGCTTAGGTATGTGGTATCCCAAATAATAAGACTTTACTCTCCTTGGATATTCAGACGTAGATTTAGTAGGTTGCAAGGTTGATAGAAAGAGTATATTTGGTACATGCCAATTGCTAGGAAACAGAACAGTATGTTGATTCTCAAGGAAGCAAAGTATTGTAGCTCTTTCAACAGTAGAAGCAGAGTATGTGGCTCTTGGAAGTTGCTATTCTCAAATCTTATGAATAAAACAACAACTGAGAGACTTTGGAATCAAAGACTCTTGCACTGAGATCAAATGTGACAATACCAGCGCAATTAACCTCACAAAGAATCCAATTCTTCATTCAAGAGCAAAGCATATAGAGATTCGACATCACTTTATTAGAAATCATGTTCAAAATAGAGAAGTTATGATTCAATTCATTGACTCAAAGAATCAACTGGCGGACATATTTACAAAGCCTCTGGAGAAAAACCTATTTGAGTCTATTCGCACCAGACTGAACATCATATCTCTTACCAAGTAAAGTCTAGATGTGGTCAAGACTCAAAGGTAAAGTCTGAAGGTATTCAGACTTAGAAGACCAAAAGTTACAACTGTAAGTTATTTCTATCCCAGTATTTTAAAATTTAAAAGGTACGCTTACTTATTAATTGCTAATCGATTGAAATTATCTTTCCAAGTCTTTCTTTTTCAAAAAGGCAGTTACCAATTTTGAAAAGACAGTTATTTTCAAAAATAGAAGTTTTTTTAAAAGGTATTTTTATTTTTCCTTTTACGACATTTCATTTCTCGCTTCACTTGCTTTATATATACTGCTGAGATTCGTCTTCTTCGTTTTCACACTGAAACCCTAGAATACAAAATCCCTATTTGCTTTCACTTTCACTCTCGATTTGTCCAAAAGTTTTCACCTTTTTCGAGCAAGTTGGTGAATTCCTCCCTTGAAGTGACAATGTCCTCAAGAAAGTCTTCAAGGATTGCAAGCAGGGGACCACGACGTAAGCCCAAGGGTCCTACACATTTTGACTTGACCGATGAAGAAGATTCTTCTCCACAACTGCATTCGAGTCAATAACAACCTTCTTAGCAACGTCAATCTTCTCCACTGACTCAACCAGATGAAGAAGTTATAGAGGAGGCTGAACCTGTAAGAACACTAACTCCCAAGGTTGCTTTCCAACTTTACTCTAATTTGAAGAAAGGAGGAACGTCGATATCTTTAATCGATGAATTTTTAAGAGATAAAGGATACAAGAATGAAACCATGTTCTTGCGGGAGTTGGAAAGGTTAGGAGTTGTAGAGAAAGGAACTGCTGAAAGAACTTTTGCGAATTTCCCGAGCGACCCATTCTATGGCACTACAAATCAACCACAAGTTCTGGACGATGATGAACGGACGTTTACTCACTTTCAACCTAGAATAGGTGTTGCTGCAAAAGTTGTTAGTGATGACTCAAGTCTTTTCAGATCGCAGAATCACAAGAGGATTTATTCGAACCTTATGAAGAGAGGGGTTATGAACCTTATGAGTGTTGACTTCGATTTCCTTGATTCGATAAAAGTCAATTTGTGAGAGAAGTTTGCTCTACTGCAATTGGAACGCTTCTGTTTTGAATCAACTACTACTTATCCAGAGCTTACTGCATACTTTTACTCGAACTTAACTTTCTTGGATGCAAACAGTTTTACTTTCACGGTGAAGGACAAGGAATTTTTGGTGAATACAAACATGTTGGCTGACATAATTGGGGTGGAAAGAACGAATTTCCAACCAATTAGCGTATCTATTGTTCATGCTACTCTGTCGTAGGTGAAAGATAGGGATGTTGAAGGCAAGATTTCCTACACAAGGATGAGTGCCTCTAATATATTATTGCACAAGATTGTGATTAACTGCATTCGTCCCAAATCGACATCCAAGACTGATGTCTCTAGATCTGAAGTGAAATAGATGTGTGCCATCAATACTGGATTTAAATTCTCTCTACCTCACACCATCTTATTTCATATGTACCGAACTGTGGTGAAAGATAAGGGACAACTCCCTTATTCGGCTCTTATCACGCGTCTCTTTAGCCAATTTAAAATTTCACATTTTTGCACCATTATGCTTGACAACAATCTTTCCAATGGTGATTGGTTTCAAAATGGTTACAAAGATGCGTTTGAAAGAGTTGAACAAGGTGTTGGAGCGTATAAATGAGAAGTCCCCCGTCAAAGCAAAACAAGACTCCACTGCAGCGAAGAGGAAAGATAGGGAGCCCATGGTTGCTCCAGCAAAGAAGAAAAGAACTCTCATCTTGCAAGATGAAGAAGATGAGGATGAACTGACTCTTTCAGCCTTAAGAAACTTAAAGAGTTTTGTCAGCTTTCATGAGACAAAAGAAGAGCCAGAAGAAGGAGAAAAAGAGAGAGAGGAGACAAAGAAGGAAGATGAAGAACAGAGGAGGACAGAGGAAGAAAGAAGAGAAGAGGAAGAATAAGAGAGAAAAGGAGAACAAGATCAGGGTCAAGAAGACTCTTTCAAGCCAACTTTGGCAGTCTCCCTGTCTAGTGATTTTGAGATGGTAAGAACTAGAAGTATTGACGCTCATCACTTTGAAGCTGAAATTGAACAAGAAGAAACCTTACCTACTCTACCTGAAGGCAACAAAATAGGGGGAGCTGTTGAACCAAAAGGTATTTCTTCACCTTTATTTGCTAGTGATGTAAGTCGCTCTGCAACAGACCCAGAGGACGTGTATGCCTCGCATTACCAAGAAGAAAGTTATGGTGGTCAATCTGCTGAAGTTCCATCCATTCTCAAAATCCCTGGAATTGACTCAGCTAGTCCTAGTTCAAGAGAAGAGGAAGAAGAAGAGAGAAAAGGAGAACAAGATCAAGGTCAAGAAGACTCTTTCGAGCCAACTTTGGCAGTTTCCCTGTCTAGTGATTTTGAGATGGCAAGAACTAGAAGTATTGACGCTCATCACTTTGAAGCTGAAATTGAACAAGAAGAAACCTTACCTACTCTGCCTGAAGGCAACAAAACAGGGAGAGCTGTTGAACCAAAAGGTATTTCTTCACCTTTATTTGCTAGTGATGTAAGTCGCCCGCAATGCACCCAGAGGACGTGTATGCCTCGCATTACCAAGAAGAAAGTTATGGTGGTCAATCTGCTGAAGTTCCATCCATTCTCAAAATCCCTGGAATTGACTCAGCTAGTCCTAGTTCAAGAGAAGAGGAAGAAGAAGAGAGAAAAGGAGAACAAGATCGGGTCAAGAAGACTCTTTCGAGCCAACTTTGGTAGTTTCCCTGTCTAGTGATTTTGAGATGGCAAGAACTAGAAGTATTGACGCTCATCACTTTGAAGCTGAAATTGAACAAGAAGAAACCTTACCTACTCTACCTGAAGGCAACAAAACAGGGGGAGCTGTTGAACCAAAAGGTATTTCTTCACCTTTATTTGCTAGTGATGTAAGTCGCTCTGCAATAGACCCAGAGGACGTGTATGCCTCGCATTACCAAGAAGAAAGTTATGGTGGTCAATCTGCTGAAGTTCCATCCATTCTCAAAATCCCTGGAATTGACTCAGCTAGTCCTAGTTCTGCATCAGCTCAAAGAGCAGACTTTTCGAGACTGCTGGAAATCCTATTGGACATCAGAAAATAGCAATATGCTATGGGATTTGAGATGCAGGATCTCAAGAATGATTTTAAGGCCACTTTAGTGTCTTTGCATGACAAATTGAAAGCCTTGAAGTTTCGAGTACAGTCTACTATGCAAGGTGAAGATTTTCAGTCACTGAAGCAGAGTTCTGAAAGGCTTGAGAAGACAGTACATTATATGGGAGAATTCGAGCTTGTTCACCTTCCTAAACAGCCATGATTTTGACTATATTTTCAACCAATTCTTTTTCTTTTGTTCTCCACTTTTTGCTGTTGACAAAAAGGGGGAGAGGTTTGACTGACTGCATATTTGATTTTTTTTTTTTTTTACTATTGGACTTATCTTTTGTTTGACCATTCCAAAGAGCTTGACCTCGCCCCGAATGGAGTCGTCGGCCATCTTGTATAGCCGCCACAAGCCACTAGTCGCCGATTCGTCAATCCGCCCGTTGATCCGGCCGTTTCGCGTTTTTCTTCATTTTTCTCTCATTCCAGCCCTTCCTTTGCCCGTTCCATCCACTTATAAGACCCACTTGACCCCCGGGAGCCACCGGTTGCCGACCACCTGCTTGCCAGAGCTTCGATCAACCCATTTCTTCGCCATTCAACCTTGGTTCTCCTCTGTCCAGCAAGAGCAGAAGCAGAAACCGAACTAGCAAGGAGTCTAGGACTTTGTGGCTCGTTTCCGAGCCCTTCTCGGCCTCGCTTGGTGTCGTCACAACCTTGATTATCGCCCGCCTCGCTGTCACCGTCGCCATGGACTCACCGGCTCACAAATCCGGTGAGTTGAACTCACTAATCCGCGCTTAGTCGGTTAATTACGTTTAGGGGTTGATTAGATTAATTAAGCATGGTTTAGGTGGATAGATAAGATTAGATAGTTAATTTAATTATCTACTAATGCATGTTAAGTGGTTAGTTAGTGTATTTAGCGAGTAGACATGTTCTAATATTTATAAAATGAACTTCAAAAAAATTTCAGGTCCGTTTCGGCGTCCAATTAGGCATTACAGGCCTAAGTTGGATTTATTACTATGTATTTAATATTTTTCGTAATTATTTAATTATTTATTTATTTTCCGAAAATTAGGCTGGGATAGCCGATGACCGAAATTTTATGCTGGTTATTGTGGTGCAATCTGTTTATTTATTTGAACTCTAATTCGTGCTGAATTTGATTTAATTGTGATTTTAGGATTTTATTCCTAAATTAATTAATTTTGGTAATTGATTGGAAAATAACCGAGCATCGGTTTACAATGCCAAAAATATTTTAGTGGATCATATAAATGGTGGGATTTTCAAGGGTGAAAATACTGTATTTTGGCTAAGGCTGACCGTGTACCCATACACGAGTATTTATATCGGATACCCTTGACCCGAGGAAAATAGGCCAAGATGTTATGTTAATTGAGGAATTCAAGAGTGGAATGCCATGTCCTTGGCCATAAGTAATTAATCGTGTGATGATTTATAGTCGTAATAGAATGACTATCGAAAGTTGAGATGACGCATGTTGTGCGTGTTGTTGTTGGGTTAGATCAAGGAAACCACCTTATAGAGGTTGTGTTCGCTGAGCCGTAATTCAGCATTACCACCTAATCTAGGTTGTGCACGCTAAGCCGTAATTCAGCATTACCACCGAATTTGGAATCAGTTGTGCTCGCTAAGCCATAATTCAACATTAACCGCCGAAGAATTAGTAAGCCATGCCCGTTGAGCCGTAATTCAGCATTACCGCCAGAGTTTTAGTAGGCCGTGCTCGCTGAGCCATAATTCAACGTTGGGGTTGAGTATTTGAGATGACTGTGTAGGCCGTGCTCGCTGAGCCATAATTCAGCATTGAATTTGAGTTATTGAGATGACCAGGGAAAAGTCTAGTTGACAAGTAATCAATTGAGTCAATTGATCAATGATTCGATCTGAATTCTTGATTGATGTGATTCGATGATTGTTTATTGTATTTGTTTATTGAATTGTCTCACTAGTTATTGTATAAACATTTTTCAGGTCCTTAGAGGGAGTTGGCGAAGGACCGGAAGCCCCAGAGTTTAAAAAGTGAAGCCTGAAGAATCGGCAATCTTGTCCGGCTAGCTAGTCGTAGGACAATTCTCTTTTGTTGAGAGCTGATCCCTTTTGTAAACCTTTATGTATAGACCTGTGTGTTTATAAAAAGGTATTTTGAGAAAAATTGGCCCTACTTTCATTTCCTATTGTTTTATTGTCTTGGGATTATTTATATGCTTTCGCATGTTTATATTAAATGAATGGGTCGGCGATGCATCCTAGGACGTCGCTATTAATCGACCAAGGAGGAATGGGCACGTGCTCGGAGGATCAGGGCATGACAATTTGCCTAAGAGATGTTGGGTATCTGGCTCTTTGCTATGATATAAATTATTGCGGAATATGGTGGGCCAAGAGAGCGAATTGATAAAAATAGTCAGAAGGAAGGAAAGGGAATCGAACGTTTGATTTATGTGGTTCAGTTCGAATATTAAAACTCACGTTTATGGGGAGAGCAGTATGGAATTCTAGTATAGAAATAAGCGGTACACTGGAGATTATAATAATTCAAGTACTCAAACACTCTCTTAGTGTTTTCCAGCTTCAATTACACCTAATAACTTATACAATGTTTAATCCATCACAATTCCAAGTGAAATCTCACTCGAGGAATTATACAAATTCTACTCAAAAGAATTTATCTGCTAAATCACTCAAGTGTAATTACAATAATACTCAACCCTTTTGGCCGCCAAAGAAGTTGGCGCACTCTCCTCTGTGGCCACCAAGGACGGGGCACACTCTCTATCGCCAAAGGAACTTGGCTCTCTCTCGGCCACCTTGGCGCAATTCTTGTCCCACGTCTCTCAGTCTAGAGTCTTCATCATTCAATGGCCATGACCATTGAAGAATCATTATTGCACCTCATAAAAGAGACATCTTGCACATTGGCCTCTCTTCTCAAGTTCAAAAAATCCCCCTTGCATTTATTAAGATGGACTCCATGCAACTTGTTTTTTCATTCCTCTTTCAGCCACCAAGGACTTGGCGCATTACTACACTTCATGAAAGAGACATCTTGTACGTTGGCCCTTCTTCTCAAGTTCAAAAGTCCACCTTGCAAATGTTAAGATGGGCTTAATGCAACTTCCTTTTTCATTCCTCTCTCGGCCACCAAGGACTTGGTGCACTCTCGGCCACAAAAGAAACTTGGTGCTCTCTCGGCCACCTTGGTGCAGTTCTTGTCCCACATCTCTCACTCTCTTTTATAATGCAGAAGAGAGAGTCTTCATCATTCAATGGCCATGACCATTGTATAATCATTATTGCACTTCATGATGCTCACATGGGAAAGAGACATCTTGTATGTTGGCCTCTCTTCTCAAGTTCAGAAAGTCCACCTTGCATTTATTAAGATGGGCTCCATGCAACTTCCATTTTCTTTCCTCTTTCGGCTAAGGCTTCCACATGCTTCACACGGATTCCTTCATTTAATATGCAAATAGAGGAATTTTCATATTTGCTGCTTGAGCAAATCACTCCATTGACTTTGATTACAACTCCGCATAGAACCAAGGAAAGAGAGTCAATAAAACACACAGGTTTCCTCTACTGCTTTTCTACACATGTAAAGAGATAAATTCAAATTCAAATCCATACGCAATCTTCTTTTTCTCACAATTGTGGCTAAACATAAATGCAATCATGTGCAACTGGACTGAAGAAGTCTCACAAAATTACAAGTTCAGTTAGTCTAATTTATTTACATTGAGTACTGTTTAACGGACTGAAACTCGAAACATATTTTAATAGGACAAAAGGGTAAACATAGTTTGAGGAGTATGCACCACGATTGTCGTCCTTAGTGGATTCATCAAGACTTGACCAGAAATAATGTTATGTTGGATGCTGATTATGAGGCTCGGGTTTCTAATTTTGCCACCGTTGACTATTGAGGCTGGATTCATCAAACTGGACTACAATAGCTGGCATTGTCGGCTGCATCGCTCTAAGTATTTATGACCTTTAGAATTGCTTTCCCTTTCAATCACATTAAGGGCGTGCATGACAAAATTTCTCGAATAGAAATTAATTTTTGGTTAGAAATTGATTTCTCAATTTCTATTCCATGGACGAGTTTCTGAGTAAAGAAACGCATTTGACAACAATTCAAAATTTCTATTTTTGAAATAAAAATTCATTTGATAACATAATAAAATTTCCATTTTTAGGCGGCAACAACCGGCATCCAGTGGCCAAAGTCCGACGTTCGGCGACCAACGTTCAGTGTCCGGTGATCGGTGGCAGGCGGCCAAAGTTTGAAGCCAACGTTCGGTGTCCAGCGCCAAGTCCGGTGATCGATGGCAGGTGGCCAAAGTCTGAAGTCCAACACCGAAGTTTGGCAATTGGCAATCGGCGTCCAACGTCCGAAGTTCGACTTCGACATCCGACATCCGAGTCCGACGACAAGAGGCTGGCCGTGGGTGGCCGGTGGCCAAAGTCCAGCGGCAGGTGGTAGGTGGCCGACATTCGGAGGCTAGTGGCGAGCGGCGGACAGTCGCCGGCGAACATCCGGTGGTTGGTGATGAGCTTATAGCATCCAATGATTGGCGATGAGCAGCCAACGACCGGTGGGCGTCAGGCATTCGGCGACTAGCGATTGGCGACAGGCGGCCGAAGTACAGTAGCCGACGGCCAACATCCGGTGGTTAGTGGCTGGCGACCAACAATTGACGATGAGTGTCTGGCATCCCACAGGCAGCAAGTGGGCGACAAGCGGTGACATAATAAGAAAAATTTTGATTTATCATTTCTGTTCCAGAAATAGAAAAGCTAAAAATTCCAACCTTTGATTTCTGCTCCAAATCTATTTCTGGAATAGAAATCTGTTCCAGAAATAGAAAAATGAAATTGTGTTATCAAATGGATTTCTGTTTCAAACCTGCTCCAAGGAACAGAACAATAGAGAAATAGAGAAACATAAATTTTGTCATGCGCGCCCTAAAGATCTAGAAAGGCATTGTAATTGACCTAGCTAGTTCAAGGATACTAAATTTATGTAATCAAAATTATATATGCTCGTAATTTTTTACCTATACCCCTCAAATGAAGAGGAATCCATGTCGTCGACTTAACTGTAGCTGATGAGGTTATGAACAAGTTTTGATATCTTCACTTGCAGAGTTGGCCTATTCTACAATACCAACTAAAAAATACGATGTGTATAGCTTTGGAGTCGTCGTGTTAGAGACAATCATGGGAAACCATTCGGGATATCTTGTCTCTTGGTAATATTCATCATTCGCCAAAACAGAGGCGCCATTACTATTGAAGGATGCACTAGATTAATGTCTCTCGTCTTCTAGAGTTCGACTTTGAGATGTGGAAGACGTGGTCGCTATCGCACGGCTAGCATTCAAGTGTTTGCAAGCCGATCCATGGCTTCGTCGACCATGAGACAAGTTTCTCAGGAGCTCCGCGTTCAAGTGCCCCTAGAGATGCCCTTCTGTGCAATCACGTTGGAAAAACTTCATGATCTCAAAGGCAGGAAATTTCGAGCATAGGAAGGATATTGTAAGTTTTGAAGTTAGCTTTACGGGTGCACCGTTTGCTGTTTGGCATTTTTTTTTTGGGTCAATCTGTTTGGTATTTAAGTCATTAGCAAATAGTTAATACTCTTGCTAAGAACAGTTACTCCTCTTTTGCGGGATAATCAGGATTATAAGAGCCAATCTTCTTCGACAGTTTGGATTATCTTCTTAGTTCTTGCTATTGGAATTCAAGTCGGCGGAAGACAACTTACCTGATTTCGATGCGCAAACAACAATTAACCTCTGAACGAACATTGAACTGCGGATGAATCACGAACAAAACTATCTCACATTGGTCTAAATGCAATCACAAGGAAAGCACCCGATTTCCATGGCGTAAATGCAAACTGTTCTAGTAAAGAAGAAATGGAACACCTTCACTTTGATGGAAAGGGGAGAGAAAAGGAGCGTACGTTCTCTAAGCATACGTTCTGCCAACAACCATCAACGGTTGTTTTCGGGAGGCTTTTATACATCTCCCTTCATACCTTTTCAATGGTGCCTTTCCATCGTAGCGTATCAAGGTGAAACGATGCGTTCCAATCGCACCCCATCATGGACGTAATAATAATAAAATGCTACATCTCCCACTCGAACATGATGGACTTAATAGCACTCTTTCAAGAATATAAGGTGTTCAACATTCATCAACTTTGTAAAATAATTCATACTGGCAAGTAAGCCGTGCGACCAGTGAGTACACCTGCACTTGGGAGCTCAAATTATGCACTTATTAGGGATGACATAATGGTTACAACCCCGAAAAGAAATAAAGAACAAATGCCTCACAATGCCCCAGACATATTTTGTTACATCAATCCAAGTATACCTATCCCTTAAAGGCTATACTTGACTATTCTCACAATACCATGTATTTACAATTATATCCGCAACCACATAAGGCGATATAATTGGTCGACCGGTAAATACATGTGATAGATATAAAACAAAAATAGTCTTCCTTCGCACTCATGTCTCTCTCCATTTCAGAACAACTGCTTTCCTAGACACGTCCCATAAAGCCATATCCATTCATGACCGCTAGTAACATGCTAAAGTAGCAACATTAATCTTTCACTTCGAGAACATAGTCAGAAGTAACATAGGGCACAAAAATGAGGTAAATTATAAATTACCTCAAGGGCTCACGCGATGAGTAAATAGGAATAATTTTACTCATATTCCCTTATCGGTTGTACAATGCACATGTAGTATGAATTACATGCTATAGTAGATTTCTCTTTCTATAAGAGCGTATGTCATTTATCAAATATATCCACTGTACGGATCTTAGCCTAAACATAGTCATGTGTTTCTCACGTACTTATGTTTAGCTCGAGTGCTATATCAGCTCGCTTTCTATAGCGCCTAATTAAGTACTCGCATCCGGCATCTTACAGGCATACATGATTATGGGACTATCATGTTCGGTCTTATTATAAATAAATCACAGACCTCATCTTGACTCTAATCAAGGCGACATATTTTATGTACTAAACTTGCTCTTTAGCATTTATTTGTACATAACGTCTCATCTCAACATGCTAACTACAGCACTTGAGGCGATTGCTTGTGTGAGTGAGCCAATCATTGCCTGCTAACATAATTTTCAATAATATATGTGTGTAGTGCTAGTCTCATACTGTATTCGTACTTATTGATAAAACATCAAGTCACTAATAAACAAACAAGTACAATACATATGTTCATAAATACATAAACCAATGATCCTCTACAATAACACATATTACATTCTACGCAATCCTAGCGACATCCTGTGGGTCAAGAATATGTCTCTAGGAACAACCTTCGTAAATGGATCAGTAACGATTCTATTGGTTGAAACGTATTGTAGGATCACTTCTTTCTGCACTATTATATCTCTTATGAAGTTGTTCTTTATGTCAATGTGCTTTGTCCTTCCATGATACTTGGGATCATTCACATAGGCAATGGCTGCTTGACTATCGCAATAAATTATCACTGGTCTTGGAACCTCAGTGACAGTGGTTAAATTTTCTAAGAAACATTTTAGCCATACTGCTTCTTGCACTGCGGCAGAGCATGCAATAAATTTTGCCTCCATTGTAGATAAGACCGTGCATATCTATTTTTTGCTATTCCAAGAAATCGCACCTCCATTGAGCAAGAACGCATATCCAGAAGTCGATTTACGCTCATCCAGGTCTCCACCCCAATCGGCATCTGAATAGCCCAATAGGCATAAATCATTCCCTTGGTAATAAAGTCAATAGTCCATGGTGCCCTTCAAGTATCTTAGGATCCTCTTCACTACTTTCCAATGTGCTTGATCGGGATTTGATTGATATCGGCTCACCAATCCCACGGCATAACATATGTCAGGTCTAGTACACATCATAGCATACATCAAACTTCCGACCGCACTAGCGTAAGAAATAGTTTCCATCACTTTAATTTCTTCTGAAATCTTAGGACACATCTCAATACTTAGGCCTTCACCTTGCATGACAGGGGTATCAATGGGATTACAATGCTGCATATTGAAACGCTCAAGAATCTTCATTATATAAGACTCTTGTGATAAAGTAAGGAATTTCCTTGATCGATCTCTTTCGATCTTAACTCCTAATATATAAGCAACTTATCCCATGTCATTCTTTTCAAAATTGGAGGACAACCATTCTTTTATGGTGATAACCAAAACCTTGTCATTTCCAGTCAATAGAATATTGTCCACATTAAGTAATAAAATCACAAATTTACCTTCGGACCGCTTGACATATATACGGTGATCTTCTTTAATCATCGTGAAACCAAAAGTGGTTATGGCTCGATGAAAACGAAGATACCACTGTCTAAATGATTGCTTAAGGCCATATATTGAGCGATGAAGCTTGCAAACTTTATGCTCTTGACCTTTAGCTATGAAACATATTGGTTACTTCATATAGATTTCCTCATCTAGCTCTCCATTGAGAATGCCGTCTTTACATCCATTTGATGTAATTCAAGATCCAAATGTGCAACGATGGCTAGGATAAGGTGTATTGAGGCAAACCTTACAACTGGTGGAAAGGTTTCATCATAGTCTATACCCTCTTGTTGAGTATAACCTTTCGCCACAAGACGAGCCTTATACTTTTCAATAAATCCATTTGCTCTTCGCTTAATCTTAAAGACTCATTTGTTTCCAATGGCCTTACGGTTGGGTGGTAGATCAACCAAGTCCCAGACATGATTTGCCCTCATTGACTCAATTTCATCTTTCAAAGCTTTTTTCCATTCTTTCTTATCAGAGGATGAGAGAGCCTCTTGAACAATCTTAAACTTGGCATCGTCTTTTTGAGCAATCATAAATGATTCCCCTTCAATCTCAAAACAACGACGGGGAATACTTTTATGCAATTGAATTTCTCTTAAATTCAATTCGTCAAGCAATGCAATACTCCCACTAGGTGTTGCAGGTTGAGGTAAATTTTCATTTCCCTCTACAACATCAGTGGGTGTGTTATTAGGATCTTCCATCTCATATAATTGAAAGTCCTTATCAATCTCACCTCTACTAGGAAAATCGTTCTCCAAGAACATGACATCTCGTGACTCAATTTCGGTCACACTTCCATCAATTTTTTCACCTATGAACACGTACCCTTTGGAGTGTTCAGAATATCTTATAAAGATACATTTCTTCCCTCTAAGACCTAATTTGCCTTATTTATGGGAAGAATCATGAACATAAGCTACACATCCCCATGGACGTAGACTACTCAAGTCTGGTTTCCCATTAGTCCATAATTCATAAGGGGTGGAAGTGACCGATTTTGAGAGCACTCGGTTAAGTACATAGGCAGCAGTCAATAACGCATCTCCCTAATAGGAGATAGGTAAATTTGCTTGCGCCATCATAGACCTAACCATTTCAAATAGAGTTCTATTCCTTCTCTCAGGCACCCCATTTTGTTGTGGAGTACCAGAAATAGTTAATTGTTGTACAATTCCCTTTTCATCACAAAGAGCCTTGAATTGCTCAGATAGATACTCACGTCCGGGATCGGTTCTCAATGCCTTTATTGTTTGGTTCAACTGATTCTCTACCATCACTATGTATCGTCTAAAGCAGTCTAATGCTTCTAACTTATGGGAGATCAGGAAGACATAACTGAAACGCGTGAAGTCATCTATGAAAGTGATGAAATATGAGGCTCAATGCCTCGCCCTCACATTCAAAGGACCACAAATGTCAGAATGTATGAGTTGCAATGGAAATTCGGCTCTAGTCCCTTTACCGAATGGCTTTCTAGTTGCTTTTCCCGCTAAACAATGTTCACATACGAGTAGATCAACATTAGTGAGTGACCCTAAAAGGCCTTCTCTAGCTAATATTTGCATTCCTTGCAACCCAATGTGACCTAATCTAGCATGCTAAGCACTTGCATCAATCTCAACATTATTAGAAGATGCAATTAAAGAAAAACAACCATCGACGACATTAATATTGTACTGATCATAATCAATGCCTAACACCATAAAACCATTCGATACATGACCTGAACCATAATAAACTATTCCATACAAAATGTTAACACATTCACCATGAAAATTCAATACATAACCTAAGCTAAGAAGAACAACTATGGAGACCAAGTTTCGTCGAATATCTGGAGCATAAAGGACATCATATAGGAGTAGATTTCGACAATCACGTAAAATTAATTTACATGTGCCAATACCTTTCACTTCAATTATTAAGTTATTCCCTATATATATCCATCTTCTTCCAGGCTAAATCTGATGATACTCCACAAATGCTTCTCGGTCTCTAGTTATGTGATATGTTGCTCCTGAGTTTACAGTCACATTGGATGATATTTAGCAAACATTACAGTGCTAGAAACAAAAGCATTACTTAAAGTAATGGAGTAATAAGGTACCTCTTTCAGCTCAGTACATTCATGAGCAAAGTGACCCATCTTGCCACAATTGTAGCACTTCATCTTGGCCTTGTCCTTCTTCCCACCACGCTCCTTGCGTTGGAACGTCGTAGCCCTCTTAGGTGCCTGATCAATCTTCTTTCCTTTGTTTTTGAATTGAGAATTCCTTTTGTGCTTGAAGTCCAAAACCTTGCGCGAACTCGATTCAGCAACATAAGCATGGGTAGAGAATCTCGCAGCCTCTAGGCGCTCATCCTCTAATTCCAAATGACGCGCTATATCATCAAAAGTGACAATATTCTCATTATGTGTCATATTGATTTTCATATGCTTCTAATTGTTAGGAAGAGACTTTATAACAGCCTGAACTTGCTGTTCATCAGTAAGGAAGTGACCTGTCGACTTCATCTCACGAATCATGTTTGACATCTTCGAAAATGCTGCCTCATCGTTATATTTGGGCGCTTTCAGAATGTGTCAAATTTGATGGTGAGTCTCCTCATCTTAGTGGCAGATGTACCCCCAAACTTATTTTTGAAGGCAACCCACATAGCTTGAGCTTTATCATAACGTTCAAACCCACACATAAGATCATCTTGCATACAGCTCAGCAACGTAATGTAAGCAGTGTTATTTTTCTTTTTTCCAAGCTTGATAAGCTTCTAGATCTCTCCTATGTTGAACTGAAGTTCCATGCTCAGGTTTATCCATGGTGTGGTTAAGGATTTCCAAAACATCTTACTCCTCAAGGATGTACTGAACATTTCGGTGCCAAATATCATAATTGTCACCGTTCAGCTTCTCACCCATTAAGGTCAGCAACAATGGTCTTGGATGCCGAAGCTATAATCAATTGCTATAATACATTGACATAATAAACGCAGAATCAATACTAGCACACTTTTCAAAGTAACACACATATTTAATTTGCAGCAAAGACAAACTAAATTAATGATAATTTAACAAAAGACACAGAAATAAAAGTTCACTATGTTCCCAATCAACTTCTATATACGATTGTTCTATTATCATTAATTAGTTTAATTTGCGCAAATTTTAAGTTCTAGGTGAGAACTCCTTCAAATTCTACCAACCTACGAACTCTCACTAGGAAAAATAATTACATGACTTCATGTAATTTCTACATTTTTCCATTAACACAAAAAATATAGCATGATGTGAACCAACGTCCAAAAATAATCATGTTGTAACTACAATCAAAATCGCAATTCAAAATGTAACGGAAAAACAAGGATTTCCTACCATTGTTCGAATTTTTTTGGAACTAGAAAATTGCAAGTATATTAAACTACATACATGCTACCATCGAACCAAGCTTTACTCAGCATATGTGATATCATTTTCATAAAGGCCAGCTACTGTATTTCCTAAAACTTAAGAAAATACAAGCTAAAAAAATGAATAAACTATGCATTTGTACCTTAAAATACAAGTACATAGGATTTCGTACACAATTTTATACATTTATAAAATTCAAATATCCAAAATAAATATACCACAGTGTAGAGGATACTCATACGACCCAAACGCCGCTAACCACGCTCCAATCAAAGCTCCCACGCGCCCACAGGCGCCAGCGAGCCAAATGGCTCCTGGCCAGTCCGACTGGTTGGACTGGTCCAATCCGTGACCGGTCCGACCGGTTTGACCACCGGACCGGTTGGCTAGTCCGACTCTTTGACCAGTCAACGGTCGGGTCGGTTCTGAGTCAAGTCACGGGTCAGCCTCGGGTCGGGTCACGAGTCGAGTCGCCGGCCGGCCAATCGCCATCATCGGTGATGTCGTCCGGCAACCGACCGTTGGATCACGTCACAATGACGTCATCACACGCCGGTTCGCCGACCGGCGCGTTCAGGCGTGTGAGGCCCACACGCAACGGCTTCTAGCCGTGCGTGTAGGCGCGTCCGACGTCTTTCAGCGACATTCGACCCACCATTGGACTCGTCTCGACAAGTACTTTCACCCTGTATATTTAAAAATTGATTTTGGCCGAAAAAATAGTCCGAAAAATGGCCAAATCCGTACGAGTGCGCGCGACTCTGAACCCGTTCTTCGCTTCAGTTTGATTTCGACTATTCGGATTAGCAATTCCGTGCAATGAACATCCAAACAATGTAGATTTCATACTCTTGATCTCGATATCAAATGGTAAACGAGAAAATTCGATAAAAAAACAAGGCAGAAATCACGACCGGGCTCTGATACCAATGTTGGAATTCAAGTCGGCAGAAGACGACTTACCTGATTCCGATGCGCAAACAACAATTAACTGCGGAATGAACATTGAATTGCAGATGAATCACAAACAAAACTATCTCACGTTGATCTGAATGTAATTACAAGGAAAGCACCCAATTTCCACGGCGTAAATACAAACTGTTTTAGTAAAGAAGAAATGGAACGCCTTCACTTTGATGGAAAGGGGAGAGAAAAGGAGCATACGTTCTCTAAGCGTACGTTCTACCAACACCCATCAACGGTTGTCTTCGGGAGGCTTTTATACATCTCCCTTCATATCCTTTCAATGGTGTCTTTCCATCGTAGCGTATCAAGGTGAAACGGTGCGTTCCAATTGCACCCCATCATGGACTTAATAATAATAAAATACTACACTTGCCAATCCCACCATCTTAATTATTTTCACCGCAGAGCCTGCTTACCTTTGAACATTATTCGATCACTGTCGCGTCGGAAATTGTGCTTTGGAGTCATGGCATCGAAAGTAATCGTGGGAAGGCTTCTGTGGAGGTCTTATTTCACTATGGTTTCCTGCTTGTCACAATGAGATCAGGAAAGAAATTGCAAAATGCATCGGATCGACGTCGTTCAATGTAGTTTTCCATTTCGAAAGGGAAAGTGACCCGACTGCTCCGTACATTTTTGTTCGGGGTGCAGTTCAAACTCTAGTTGATTCAATTAAATCTCTCAACTTTTGTAAGATGTGCAATATAAGTCTCACTTTCGATTGGTTCTGTCAAGTCCCTCTGCAATTTTATTAAAATGACATGGGACACCGATTCAGTAAAACTCAATGGAGAATGGCAAGGATGACAGTGACTCTGAAACTAATCAAACCATTTAAAGAATTGTGAATATGTAGAGTAAGAAACCTTATAAAAAGGTTTTAATAAATTGAGAACAAGATGATGCGATAGTTTTAATGTTGGAAGTTTATGAAAATTTTGAGAATGTATACTCGATGAAACCCTCAAAATCTGATTAAACCAACTTATGGACTGGACCGCTAACGATCTGAAAGGCTAATCTCCCATCATGTTGAAACTAGGGGCTTGCATCTAACTAGAATTCACAGCGACTTTACTTGAATAGGTCAACAAGACCAAAACGGAAGTCAATGACATGACAGCTTAATTAGAGCACTAACATCATAAATGCCCTTGGTGTGTTATTCAATTATTCAATTCCAGCGGATGAAATCGAGACCATAATGACTACTATAATAAGACCCATCATTTACCGAGATTAAGTGGCATAAATCAAGACACATCGACATTTCAATGGTCGTCGAGCTCGAGTTAACTGGATTTATGCAAAGCTCGATATCCAGTTCGACCTTGATTTAGTTTTCAATAAATACAAGCCCGGCTATTTGATACAGCAATTTGCAAGTAAATCTGTTGTGAGCTGGAGTCTAGCTCGAGTCTAACTCAAGTAAGAATTGAGAGATACTACAAAAGGAAGTATAAAAAAATATGCTGTTATTTTGTACATTGTATTTATGGTCTGATCATATGCATGCACTCAAACATAATTCAACGGCTCGATTAGCTTGGCTCCAAACATGATACTCACGTTAGGCATTTTTAAGCATGAACTCGGCCCAGTTAAGAACGTCTTACTTGGACTTGGCAAAATTCAAAATATCTATCCGGTATCTATGAGGAGCTTGATTAGTTTCCATTTTCAAGTGCGACGTTTTCGTTACGGATGCCTCGATACGATTATGGCTTGATTATTACTATTTAAAGGTAGGCATTAGATTCGCATGAACAAGATGCGTTTATTGAGTTTGATAGGGACCGGGTGACCACTGGCTTTCCTTTTCTTTTTTTTTCTACTGTAAATAATACGATAAGAAATCTATGCACACTCCAATTGGATTAGCGTCTTTCTAAGGTTACTAGAAATGGCACGCGCGCTATCGGGAAAAAATTAAAATTTTTGTAAAATACTTTTTTTTAGTGCAAAGACTATAACCAACGGTTAGAAAAAAAAAAAAAAAAAAAAAAAAAAAAAAAAAAACATAACTCGTGTGGTCTCATATCGTGCAATCTTCTTATATTGTAAGTCAATACCCCCACACTAAAATTTTAATTATATATAGTACAAACTAAGAACTTAACTTTTCTCGAGACTTTGCGTCCTTCCATGTAACGACCAATCAGGAATTTTTTTGAAAGCGAAAGATCGAGCTACACTTCACCAAAGCATGACAATAATCACGAGACTCTCATATATAAAACCGCGGATTCCAAATCAAACGAACTCTCATGAATATCCCCCGTCAAAAGCAGCAACTGAAAAGAAATAATCTGGACGCTGTGACCTATTTCGGAAAGGGTTAGAGTCTATTTCCTTGCTTTTCATTCTGACAATTGGAAGAGTTCTTTAGAAAGCCCACTGAAAAAGTCAAGCCAAAGTTTTTTTTTTTGCCCCATCGCCACCAGGAAATCACTGTTTGAACAAGTCCACGGGTCGATGAGAAATATTGAGAATTCTTCTAAAAATCTGAGTTTTTATATCACTCAAATAATTAAAAGAGAATCCAATTTCACAAATTAAATTACTTGAAACGAAATCCGGATAGGAATCATTATCAATGGACTTGCGGCAACTCAAGGACCAGAGCAAAGATGACAAGACTCACAAATTGACGCGAATAACTAGTGGTTCAAAAATACGGTCCCTCAAATCACCATTTTCTGTAAATTTGCTTGACATGTCAATTTCAATGAAGACCTGGAAAAGTAAGTGGAGCATGCCTGTCCTAAGAGCAAAGTACACAGAACTGATTGAAAAAGGAAAAGATATAATGTTTTAATGAAAAACTGCTTTAAAGTATTAATTTTGAAATCTACCATTGATTTTGGTCCTCTCACTTAGAACTAATATTTATGGAATTGTCGTTTTCATCTCACTCTTTTTCATATTTTACTGTCTTGATTTTTTTCGTGAATTAATTTTCAAGGAACTTGTCTCATTAGTATGATAAAATAATGTGCAGTCTGACATGGGATTATATATCTTTTTCACATGTCAATAGGATATTAGCAAATCGATAAATTGTTTAGGCACAAACAAACATAAGGGGGGTGAGTTTGTAATCTAAGGAAACTTCAAAAATTCTCGAGTGAAGAGCATGCACTAGTGCTGTAGAGAGAAATATGCATATATAAGACAGTTATCTTCCATCGGTGAAAGGCGTTTAAGATATAGAAGAATTACAAAGCATATTTATAGTACTTTGGCCTATCCAAAGGGCTTACTCTACTCTCCCAGCTCTAACAGTCCAAACAAATACTAGAACCCACTATATAATCGTCGAGATGTTACTGCTTCCGAAGATATTTCCTTCTACTTGTAACTTTGCTTTTTCATATAATTGGTAAAACTTATTGACAAAGTTTTTGTACATATCATGTCACCAATTCGTGTGCCTACAATTACTCTCAGATATTTAAAGATTATAATGCGTTATGTTTAAGATTATAACATGAGGATAATGTTTTTGGTATTGTGGCATAGTAGTTCAGCAACAATGAATTTGCGTGATGGTTATTGATTGATGACCGGCGTGGTTCTTGTCTTTTGAGCGACCGAAAGCAAGTTGGAAGTTTGGAAACGCGGGTCGAGAGCACCTAATATCTAGGAATGTAATCTCTTCCATCCCTTGGATGGTTATAACTGATCATAGCAGGATTTACTCGTATTGATCCATCAATCGCGCATGGCCATGACCATCCAACACGTACATCGACCATATGCGGATAGATCCAAACATATAATATCAGGTAATAATCAAAGTGTGCTCCTTGACGAAAAATTACTTGATGCATGAACAAATGTGATCTTCTCTATGTTATGACATTCACCATGGTGATTTAATCCGGCAATCACTAGATGAACTACTATATAAGAAAGATTATGTTAAGTAACCAGTTAGTGCATATAAATAACCTACATGGGACCCAATTGAATTTCATAATTTTTGACTGAACCGAATTCGATCTGTACAAGGTTAAGCTGCTGCCCTTCTCTTAAGGGAGGGAAGGTACTATAGTAACTTTTTGCAAGCAACATGGATGACAGATTCACCAGACAAAATCTGATTGCACCCCCGACATAAAAAGAGAAGTGAAAATAAAATAGATCTTGCTAATAAGTGTCCTCAATACACTTGTTAAACATGTTTAATGCATAAAGATTCGATTTTCAAAATATTAATTGTGTATGTCACAAAAATAGTCAATGCATTATAATTTGCAGTATTTTGTTATTTTGTTACTTAATAAGTGTCCTGTGGACACCATTTAAGTAAGATCCAAGTAAAATTTACTCTTGTGCAAGCGGAGCATCAACCTAGTATAAGAGTGGGTAAAACTCGCATGAAGTTTAGCCATATAGCACACTTATGTATGAAACTCTTTATAATTTGCTTTTGATTATCACTCTAGCAAATATTTCATCCTAACATATTTCTAACTCTACATCTCTAGTCTTGTGCAAATTTTGATAATAAGATCTATTATTGGTATACTTTCATATATTCTTATCCATAATTCTCTAACAGAACTATGCTTATTTTTGGTAATAAATGCTCTAATAAAGTTTTTTTTTAGATTCTATCCCAAAATACCCGCAATTTTTATCTTTAAAGAAGCTTGCTCAAAGGCGAGGTTTTGAAAGAATTTAACAGTATAGGGATACCTATCTCATAATTGGCTCATATTTAACAAACAATACACTAAAAGATCAAACTCATGTAAGGCTCATATTGGACAATTAAAGAATATTAAAATCATATCTGAGAGATACCCTCACGCCCCGAACCTCTAGCGCGCGTACATCCCTCAGTGGTCGATAGAATTTTGCGACGTTCCCAGGACTCGTCGCCAACCCTTTTCATTTTTATTGCACATGCGAAAGCGAATTAATTAATTCCTTGACAACAACATACATGGGATAGAAAAGCAGGACAACCAATTTCAAATCAAATACACTTTTATAAACACTTCAAGCTTCTATAGAAGGTCTAAGTCATAAAGAACTACTAAGCCACCTATGCTCCTGACCCTTCCGCTTCAAGCTCCGAGTTCTTCACACTAGGGACCTGAAAATGGTTATATAATAACCAGTGAGATATAAATCTCAGCAAGTCCTCCCCTAAGCCCCAGTTAGTACACCAACTCGACTCGGGGCAACTCTTCAAAATCACCCCACAAATAAACCCTGACTAACAACCAACAATCAACAGTCGATTCGCATGCAACCTTACCCGATATGCCATATCCTGCACACTAAAACTCAGCACGATAAAGCACATGACCATTAGATGATGCAATTCATCAATCACATACGAGTCGCGTCACAAGCGATCTCACTTGGCCATTGCCACACTCTGCATGTTATCAATCCATGCATGTGTGCCATAAACGATGTGATTCACTCATGCATATAATTAATACATATAACATTTTCACACATCAATGCATCAATTCAGATCGAGCTATCGATCAATCGACTCAGTCGATTACATGTCATCACAACCATCTCTTGGTCGGCCCATTCAATGCTATCTATAAGTCCACCCATATTAGGATTGCTCACTCTAAACTAATAAATAGATAGTATAGCTCGCGCTAAGCTGATAAGGTTAAGGTATACTGCTCTCGCTAAGTTGATATATCGAGACCCTCATGCTGATATGGTATACCAGTATACTGCTCTAGTTAAACTGACATATCACCCGCAGGCTAATATAGTATATCTCTGATGCTCACTCTAAGCTGATAAGGTGTACTGCTCGCGCTAAGCTGACATATCAGAGCCCGTAGGTTGATATAGTACACCAGTATATTGTTCTCGCTAAGCTGACATATCGTCCGCAAGCTGATATAGTATACCACATTGACCATCTATTCAAGTCATCATTTTTATCATACCCGATAAAAATACTTGTGTGTGGGTACACGAACGACCTTAGCCAAAATACAATATTTCCCTCCTTGAAAATCCCACTAATTTCAATGATCCAAAAACACATTATTGGCGTTGTAAACCGATGCCCGGTATTTTCCACTTAAAATACCTATATTTCACAACCATCACACCATTACACAAATCATCACTCAATTCACGCGGATGCCCATGCATTTACACATCCATTCACTTCACAAAATCAACACACATGAAATTGGGTAATTTTTCACTCTTGAGTGAACAGTGCTCGTAAACAGTACTCTGTTAATAGTACCGCGTGAACGGTGCACGTGAACAGTAATTTGTGAATAGTGTCGTGTCACGTGAACAGTAAATTCCCAGAATTCAATATTTAATAAATTAAATTCAGAAATTAAACAACACATTAATTAAAACAAACAAACAATTAATTAAGCAAAACAAGCTTAATTAAACACATAAGCACAATTAAGCAAATAAAGCGAGATTAAGCTAAACTAATCTAATCCATCCATCTAACCACCTATCTTAGGGCTAATAAAACTTAATTAAATCTCCTAAACTAGAATTAAATCTAACTAAACTAACCCTAAGCAAGTTTAGGCACTAATCGAAAGATTAGGTGCTAAACTCACCCGTTAAGTGGGCCGGAGACACCGACGTGATGGCGATGATAGAGGTGACGCTCCGGGATCTCTACCATGACGATCCAAGGCAGTCCCAAGCTCAACACAGCAACCACAGCTCAGACTCCCTCCGAAAACACTGAAAAACAGCCCTATCAGAGGAGAAAACAAGTTGAACGGCTTGGCCGGAGCTCCAGCGAGGAGGGTGGCTAGCAACCGGTGACACTTAGGGGTCTTGGGAGTCTTTTTGGAGGTTGGGATGAGCAAAGGAATAGCTAGAATGGAAGAAAATGGGCTGCAAAGTCAAAACAGGCGAAGCAGGGTGGAACCAGGCGGTCCGACGACTGGTGTCTTCGCACCGCCGTACGGGACGGCCGAAGCATCATTTCGGTGAGCGGCGGGGCTCGTTGGAATGCTATGGATGTCTTCTTCGCAATGGTGGGTGGAGCGTAAGATAATTTCATCCGCGAAGGCAACTTTTAACTCGGATCTTTGACGAAAGGTCAGCTGGAGCAGAACTATTCCAGGCGGTCAGACTGCCGCTGGCTTCTGGCTGGCTGGTGGGTTGAATGGAGCCTTCGATCAGCAAATGGAGAAGTTAAGGCGAACGATCTGGATGTCCTGAAGACAACGGTGGGTGGCACTTAAGCTGATTTGTTCGAGAAGCCAACAATCAACTCGAATCTTGTATTAGGCCCATTATGGTGGCTGTCCCACCTTGGGCCTACAGCCCACACTGGCTTGGCCCAGCCCACATCCTCATGAGCTCGCTTCCTTGGTACGAAAATCCCTTTTCTAATTGCTCGGCTTAATTGGCACTATCGACTGTCGCTGAAGCTTCATCCAAAGTCTATCCCGAACTTTCCCGATAATTCAAAGCCCATTCTTTAATTCTCATGCCATGTCAATTTTGTCCAATGTCATTTCGGGTACAACTCAGACTAACAGGCAGCTCCGAGGGTTCACGCGTAATCAACTCATGCCAAATCACATTCAAGACATCTCGACACATGGACGTCCTTGACTACATGAATTTGCAGAGGATAGATTCTTATTTCGAAGTACACGATCACTGAGGATCGATATTGGGTCGTTCGTGGGTTCGATAATGATAAACGGAATCACCCGTTGTTCCATTATGTTCTATCCACGAATTGACTTCTAGTCGTCCTTAGAATCGGCATGTCTATCTATAGGATCGTCCTCACGCAAGTCTCACAGTCAAGTCGTTTTCCCAAGTCGAGTTCTTTAGTCGTACGAGTTATGTCCTCATTAGCCTTTCCCCTTAAGGTCAGTATCTCAGGAGTGATCAATTCCGAGTGAGATCAACCAACAATGCATTGATGAAATTCACATTTATTCATCCTTCAGAGGGCTCGAATTTCAAGATGTCACAGATACTTATATCGCATGATCAATGTCGACTTGGTCTCATATTTGACAAATAAATACATTAGAAAATCAATGAAAAAAATCCATAATCACAGGACCATCTATCTCATTGTTGACTTACATTTTAGAGTAATCTATTTGAAAGATCAATCTCATATTGGCTTCATATTTGACAAACAAATAATAATAAAATCATATTTAGAGTAACATTACATGATCAACAACATATTGAACAATTATGGCAAATAAATAATATCAAAATGACCCGGACCTTTACATATTGTATTTATATTTACGCACTTCGGCCTGCAGCATTTCTTGTTTCTTGGTCAATCTAGATTCGTGTATTTTAAATCCCATTGCTCGCATGATTTTTCTTGCCGTCAACTCCAAGAACCTTCAAAATTGAGCGAGTGGCTCATTCTAGATTTCATTTGCAGAACCCAAGCTCAATCCCGTGCCTTGACTCGGTCGTCAATTGTCTGAGAAGAATCAAAGCGGATGAGTCCAAAGTCGATTAATGTTCCATTTGTACGTGAAGCTTTGCAGGTCCTAGTCTATTGATGTGTTCAGTGTAGACTATTCAAACTCTCACGGAGTGTGATAAAAGGAATACTATTGCTAACATGATAACCTCTGTACAAAATGCTGACATGAAAAGATAACAGACAAGAGAACGAGACTCATTAGCTTCTTGGTCCCAGCCATGATAACATCCTTCCCACGAGTATGTCAGCTAATAATAATGCATAGCACAAGTCTTTTCTCGATAACATGATCATTTTCTATACTCTCGACGATTTAATGGTAACGCAAATTGACAGAAAAACAAGACAAGAGATAATTTCTGAATTACACAGAGAAAGATTTATCATGTCTTATGCTAATAGAAATTGATGTGAATTACAAACACTAAGACAAATTGTCAAGCTTAGGTGAAAATTTAAATTAAAGATTTTGCCAATATATTTTTTAGAAAGGATTTTCATGAGGGAAAACAAAACTTTACATACGAAATGGTGGACCGTACAAGCCATTAAAGCGGGTTGCGTTAAAAAAAAGGATAGAGGCTGTGTGGTTAAGATGAACTCTGGACAAACGTGACAAGCACGCCATATTAACTGTTTCAAAACAACAAAGATATATGCATTGTCCGTGATTGAGGCTCCATCTAATAATGATTAGCCATCTATAAATATCTTACCAATCGTGTTGTTGAGAACATGCGAACCTGGACAATCTCGCATCGTCAAAACCACCCCAGAATCATGGCCTCTCCCTTATTTCTGTGGAAGCTGCCTTCTTTAGGAGTCTTCTTCTTATTCTACTCACTCTTCTTCGTAAACAACATAACCATCTTTGTTTCCACTCCATTTCATAAGTCTTTTCTCGATAACATGATCATTTTCTATACTCCAACGATTTAATGGTAACTCGAATTAATAGAAAAATGAGACGAGAGATAATTTCTGAATTATAGAGAGAAAGACTTTTTGATGTCTTATACTAATAGAAATTGGCGTGAATTACAAACAGGTTAATTTAATCATAAATATTTTCACTTTCGTAATTTAATCATAAATATTTTCACTTTCATATCAATTCAATCCATCCAGCCAATTTAAATTGGAAATTACTCACATAAATACTAGTAATCATATGTGGCATAACCGATGCTGAAGTGAATTTTTTTTTTATAATTTTTATGAATTTTTTTCTTTTTTACTTTGTTTTTATTTCTCTTTCCTTTTTGTTGGTAGCTGACAAGGGCTAGCAGTGCCTGGGTGAGGACCGCTCTTGCTAGCTAGGCAACAGTCAATCTCACTAAGCTGCGCTTGAGCAAGAGTTGGCCTCTGCAAGGCCCAGCTTTTTATCATAGTTATTTCATTTTGTTTTCCATAAATTCAAATCATTGAAAAATAGGACTTAACTCTTTTTCTATTTTACTTCTCTTGTTTGTTTTGTATTATAATCAATGGAGACGTAAGAGTGGTCAAAGGATACATCATCAAATGACTGTTAGGCAGGTGGCAGATTACAAAAAAAAAAAAAACCAAGAATGAAGAATGAAAGGAAGGAGAAATTCAAATAAAAAAGAAAAGTAAAGTGATTGGGGCAGGAATCCAATTTTGGATTTGGTATGGATAAAAGATCCCTGACTTAGGCGAGGGTTGGCCTCACCGATGCTCAACCTTCTTTTCCTCTTTTCCTCCGGAAATTCCTTTTCACAAAATATATTCTTTGTGCTTGTTGAACTTAGTAATATAATCCGCAAAGGAGTATCCGGAGGATTTAGCCTTTAGGGGTCATAGAAACGGCAAGGTTGATAACAAGTGGAACTTTGAGGTCAAGAGCTTTGAGTAGAAGAGGATTAGGGTTTAAGGTTGAATACGAAGAAGTAAGTAAGAAAAAAAAATCAAATATTGGCAGAATTTATACTTTCTAAAATCGGCCCTCTATACATAAAGATATGATTCATGATAATAACAATTAATGAATCGTGCCGATTGAGGTAACATGTCAGGAAGCTATGAGGTAGCAGACTGCACTCAGAGTACGAAGCTTCAGAGGTACAATATGCATTAGTTTTGTCCACGAAACAAAGACCCACATATTTTGGATATTTTAAAAGAAACCCAAATTACTTTTAATTTTTTTAAAAGGAGGCATATATTTGCACTAAATATAACCAGGTCATCAATATGGATAGGCACACGACTTGAATACAAGTTATTATTTAATGCATGAGCCGTCGTCAACAATCATAAAAATGGTACTTATATCAACATACATCCATGACCATTAATCAACTATCAATATAAGACAACGTACAATTGATGATGATGAACATCATAGTAGAATTGGTTGGCAAAAATACCAATTAAAGAGAATCACTTATTGAGAATGCAAATAGGGAAGGGATATATGAGAAGTGCCAAAAAACAGTTATGACATTCCAAATTGAAATCATTCGTGGAAGAGACAATTAAAGTTTAGTAGATCATGGGAAAAAGATTAAGTTAAAGCAAGGGTGAAGGATCAAGGTGCAATTTTTAAGGAGAAACCACCTTAACACAATATTGTGGTGTCCGTGGAATATAGGATCGAGATCCTCGGCAATATGGAGGCATGACTAAAACCACAAGGAAACTGCTTTAGAGTGGTTATGTCGCTGGCACTATATTATACTAGTGCTCAACTACTAGAGACCACCTCCCTCTCCATGCTCGGTGCACAAACAAATAATATGTTATCATCTAAATCATTAACCGTTGTTGAAACTCAATCATCCAAATCATTTCATACGAAATAGATCAATTCTGAAATTTATCGCTCGATGTGTTGACACTTGAGATTTCACTAAATATCTTCATCTATCGAAAACCTTTATCTGATGATATATGATAAAAAAATTTTAATCATATATATATACCAATTCATACGAAATAGATCAATTCTGTAATTTATCGCTCGATGTGTTGACACTTGAGATTTCACTAAATATCTTCATCTATTGAAAACCTTTATCTGATGATATATGATAATAAAAAAAATTTAATCATATATATATATATATATATATATATATATATATTATCGTTTGAAGTCTCTTTAATATAGTATCCTTGTCTTTGCTTTTGCATCCAACATTTTATAAGAAAAATGTGAGATTGTCATTGGATAATCGTATATTTTTCATATCTTTATATGTTACGGTTATATATAAACATTACAGTAAAACCTGTTTGATTGTGAGCTACGACCTTTTTTCAATGAATTTTAAAGGTAGAGGTGATCCGTGCTCCGATTAAGGCATCCAGCCTAAATTTTCACTAAAGTTCCTCCATCATAAAAGTATGCTTTACGTAAATATTCTGGCCCACCATGTGTAACACGAGGAGAGTCCATGACTCGCGAGTGAAGACCAGCAAAAGTAAGTCGGGAATTTATCAATTAAAAAAAGAAATAATAATCAAAGTGGGCTCCTGACTAGAAATTACTTGATGCACGAGCAAATGTGATCTTCTCAATGGTATGACATTCATCATGATGATTTATTCTGGCAATTGCTCGATGAAACTACTATATAAGAAAGATTATGTCTAGTAACTGGTTAATGCGATGAAACTACTGTATAAGAAAGATTATGTCTAGTAACTGGTTAATGCCTTTAAAGAAGCTACGTGGGACCCAATTGTATTTCATTATTTTTGGCTGAACCGAATTCAATTCGTACAAATATTAGGTTGAACTGCTGCCCCTGTAAGGGAGAGAAGGTTCTACAGTCTGGAAATGAGAGAAGGAAAGCTATAATGTTTGGCCCCGGGCTTGCATCATCGTTCCTCCGATGATATCGACTATCGCTCTCATAGACTTGCGTTGATTGAAGACCTGAGCAAATCAATAACTTGGGATTTGAGTATACTGACACATAAAGTTGATCTTTTTTCCACAAATTTACTTGACTAACTAGGTCAATTTTAATGAAGACTTGGAAAAGTCGGTGGAGCATGGATATTGAAAAATGATCAAGATCCCATAAAATGCCCTCTCGGTCAGAAGAGCAAGATAACAAATATGATTGAGATTCATCATTTTGTACTGTTTAATAATCATCCCCATATTTTTGAATGTGTGCTAAAATAAAGAAATAAAAAAAAGGAAAGATTTATCTCACAATATAATGTTAATGCGAAAAAAAAAAAAAAATCTTCACGACAAGGCCCAATTTGCCCTTTCATCTGATGGCACTTGAAGCCTATAAGGGGAGTAACTTTTTGCAAGCAACATGGACGACAGATTCACTAGAGAAAATCTTACTGCGTTCCCTATTTAAAAAGACGATGTGAAAATAAAATGAATCTTGCTAACAAGTGTCTCTAGAAGTTGAGCCATATAGCATGCTTATGCACGAAACTCTTATAATTTGTTTTTGATTATGACTTTAACAAATCTTTAATCCTAACATATCTCTAACTCTTCATCTCTAGCCTTATGCAAATTTTGATTAAAAAAATCTATTATTGGTATACTTTCATTGTATTTTTATTCATAATTCTCTAAGAGAACTATGCATATTTTTGGTAATAAATGCTTTAAATATATATATATATATATATATATATATATATATATATATATAGATTTTATCTCGAAATGTCAGCAATTTCTGTCTTTATATAAACTTGTTCAAGACGAGGTTTTGAAAGAATTTAATAGTATAAGGATACCTATCTTGTGATTGGCTCATATTTAACAAATTATATAGGGAAAATTCCAAATAAAGACCCGAAGTGGATCAGTTTTCTCAACTATGGACCCGAAATGAACATTGTGTCAGATAAAGACCTAAAGTGGATTCATTATCTCAAATAAGGATCCGAAGTGGTGGAATCAATTCCAAATAAGGACCTGAACTTGCTGGTCAGTCAAATATTCGCCAACTATCAAGCATGCAACATTTCCGATGACCAGAGTTTGGGCAATTTTGTCCAAAACAAAATCTAGGGAAAATTAACAAATCTTAAAATAGAAACAAAAAACCCTAGGTTTTCTACGGTTTCCCCATTCCTTGTACCCATCCTCCGCAAAGTCGAAGACCAAAATTCTCTGCCAATTGAGGCACGAATTCAAAAACAAGAAGAAAACCATATGCTTCTTTGTTTGTTTGTGGAGACCCAAATTCTCCACTAGTCGAGCAAGGCAAGGAGCGACGAGAATCGAATCATGACGATGACCAGGCGGCGATTTGGTTGAGGAGCAGCAGAGGAGAAGAAAGCAGAAAACATAAACATCTAAATGAATAACCTAAACTTAATTAATTTAGAATTTTCTCTTTTTTTCCAATCACAATTTTTTGACAAAATTGCCTATTTTTAATCATCGGAAAATGTCTGCCGGTGAGCTAAGGTCCTCAATAGAGATTAACTTGATCACTTCAAGTCCTTATTTGACAGAAAATTAACTTCGGGTCCTTATTTGAAACAATGGGTCCACTTCGGGTCCTTATTTGACACAAAGTTCACTTTGGGTTCTTATTTGAGAAAATAGATTCACTTCAGGTCCTTATTTGGAATTTTTCCAATTATATATTAAAAGACAATGGGCTCTTATTTGACAGTTAAAGAATATTAAAATCATGTCTGATAAATAACTATATTAGATTATCAATCTCAAATTGGTCTCATATTTGACAAATAAATATATTAGAAAATCAATGAGAAAATCCATCATCGCAGGACTATCTATCTCATTGTTGACTCACAATTTAGAGTAATCTATTTGAAAGATCAATCTCATTTTGGCTCCATATTTGACAAGTAAATAATAATAAAATCATATTTAGAGTAATATTACATGATCAATAACATATTGAACTAATATTAGGCAAATAAACAATATTAAACAACCCGAGTCATATTGTATTTGTATTTACACACTTCGGCCACCAGCATTTTATGTTTCTTAGTCAATCTATATTCATGTATTTTAAATCCAATTGCTCCCATGATTTTCTTGCCATCAACTTCAAGAACCTCGAAATTGAGTGAGCGCTTATTCTAGATTTCATTTGCAGAACCCGAGATCAACCCCGTGTTCATTGTAGACTATTCAAAGTCTTGTGGAGATAATGCCGGTCTTCTGAGAAAAATGCAATAAAAGGAATACTATTGCTAACATGATAATCTCTGTACAAAATGTTGACATGAAAAGATAAGAAACGAGAGAACGAAACTTATTAGCTTCTTGGTCCCCGCCATGATAACATCCTTCCCAAAAATAGTTTGTCAGCTAATAATAATGCATAGAATTACGAATTGTCATGCTTAGATGAAAATTTAAATTAAGATTTTGTCAATATATTTTTTAGAAAGGATTTTCATGAGGGAAACAAAACTTTACATACGAAATGGTGGATCGCACAACCCATTAGAGCAGGTTGCATTAAAAAAGGATAGAGGCTGTGTGGTTCAAATGAATTCTGGACATACATGACAAGCACTCCATGTTTAACTGTTTCAAAATGACAGCGATATATGCATTGTACATGATTGAGGCCTCGTCTAATAATGATTAGCCATCTATAAATATCTTATCAATCTTGTTGTTGAGAACATGCGAAACTGGACAATCTCACATCGTCAAAACCACCCCAAAATCATGGCCTTGTCCTTATTTCTGTGGAAACCGTCTTCTTTAGGGGTCTTCTTCTTATTCTACTCGCTCTTCTTCGTAAACAACATCGCCTTCTTTGTTTCTGCTCCCTTTCATGGCATAGTCGTTTTTGCTTCCTCCATTTCTTTCGCTTCCAATATGGTCAACCATACGGATGAAGCAGAGACTCCTGAAATGGAAATCTAGTCTCGAAGACCACAACCAATCTCTCCTGTCTTCATGGCAAGGTAACAACTCTTGCCACTTCATGGGTGTCACTTGTGACGACTGCGGATTTGTTGCCCATCTTAATCTTTCTAATCTCGGCCTGAGAGGAACTTTAAATAGTCTTGACTTCTCACACTTAATTAAGGTGGTTAGCCTTGACTTTTCCAGCAACTCGATCTACGGTGCTATGACCTCAAGCATTGGTAACCTTTCCAAACTCAAGTATCTCAATTTTTATGACAATAGATTGAGTGGACACATTCCTTGGGAGATTGGATTACTAGATTCTCTTTCCAAAGTTTCTTTTGGCAAAAACAATCTCAGAGGTCCTATCCCTGCTTCGCTTGGAAAATTAGGCAACTTAACAAAATTGCACATATCACGAAATGACTTTTCTGGTCCCATTCCAAGAGAGATAGGTGACCTAAGAAGATTGAAGTTTCCTTACTTATGGAGGAACCAACTTTCAGGATTCATACCTGCAGAGATTGGGAGGCTAATCGATCTTATTTACTTAGAAATTTCTGATAATAAGTTGGTCGGGCATATCCCTGCTTCACTAGGAAAGCTAAGCAGTCTAAATGTCCTCAAACTTTACGGAAACCAACTTTCGAGATCCATACCTTCAACGATTTGGAGGCTGACCGATCTTATTGAATTAGATTTTTCTGATAATAAGTTGGTCGGGTGTATCCCCGCTTCACTAGGAAATCTAAGCAATCTAAATTTCCTCTATCTTCATGGAAACCAACTTTCGGGATCCATACCTTTAGTGATTTGGAGACTAACTGATCTTGTTGAATTAGATTTTTTGGATAATAAGTTGGTCGGGCGTATCCCTGCTTCACTAGGAAACCTAAGCAGTCTAATTAACCTCTATCTTTATGGAAACCAACTTTCAGGATCCATACCTTCAGCAATTTGGAGGCTAATCGATCTTACTGAATTAGATTTTTCTGATAATAAGTTGGTCGGGCGTATCCATGCTTCACTAGGAAACCTAAGCAGTCTAAATGTTCTCTATCTTGATAGCAACCAATTTTTAGGGTCCATTCCTCCTTCTCTTGGAAAATTAGGCAACTTAAGAATCTTAAGCATAGCAAATAATGACCTTTATGGTCCCATTCCAAGAGAGATAGGTGACCTAAGAAGATTGAAGTTTCTTTGGTCATAATGCAACCAACTTTCGAGATCCATACCTACAGAGATTGGGAGGCTAACCGAACTTATTAAATTAGAATTTTCTGATAATAAATTGTTCGGGAGTATCCCTGCTTCACTAGGAAATCTAAGCAATCTAACTACGTTAAGCCTTGCAAATAACAACTTTATCGATTCCTTGCCTCCTGAAATTAATAAGATCGTTCATTTGAATATTTTGGAGCTCTGTGATAATGAACTTGAAGGGGAGTTGCCGGATAATATATGCCTTGGGGGATTATTGCAAAATTTCGTTGTGAAGAATAATCATTTCACAGGTCATATCCCTAAAAGCTTGAGGAATTGTACTTCATTAGTTAGAGTGAGGCTTGAAAGAAACAAACTTATTGGAAATATAACGGAAGCTTTTGGAGTATATCCACAGCTGAATTATATGGACTTAAGCCACTATTATTTGCATGGTAAACTTTCATGGAGATGGGGGCATTGCCACAAATTGACGAGCTTAAGGATATCAAACAATAACATTTCCGATGAGATACCCCCGATATTTGGAAGGATGGCTCAATTACAGGTACTTGACCTTTCTGCAAATAATTTAAGGGGAAAGATTCCGAGGGAATTAGGAATCTTGCTACTACTGCTAGATCTTATCCTTAACAACAATGGGATCACAGG
This sequence comes from Eucalyptus leucophloia subsp. euroa, assembly GCA_017140325.1. Classification (NCBI taxonomy): domain Eukaryota; kingdom Viridiplantae; phylum Streptophyta; class Magnoliopsida; order Myrtales; family Myrtaceae; genus Eucalyptus; species Eucalyptus leucophloia. The sequence continues at coordinate 31,124,194 of CM029478.1, forward strand.
TGATATTCCCCATCAAATTGGATTTTTACCTCGATTGGCACATCTCAACTTAGCATCAAACAATTTGAACGGAGCCATTCCACCGCAACTCAGCCTATGCACCAACTTGCTGAGCTTGAACTTGAGCCAAAATAAAATTGAGAGAAGCATTCCTCCTAAGATAGGCAATGCATGATTCCTAAACATTCTTGATTTGAGTCAAAATCTATTGACCGGAAGAATACCACCGGCTCTAGGAAAACTGAGAGTCCTAGAAACCCTAAACATCTTCCACGATGACCTCTCTGGTTCCATCCCTTATAGCTTTGTTGACTTATGGGCATTAACTTCTATTGATGTCTCCTACAATGAGTTGGTAGGTCCTCTCCCAAATGTCAAAGCTTTTAAGGAGGCTCCATTTGAGGCAGTTCAGCATAATAAGGGGCTATGTGGGAATGTGGCTGGATTACAAAAATGCAATATTTCTACCATGAGCAAAAAACACAATCACCACAACGGAGCTAGAATTTTAATTATCATCATTCTCTCATTCTTGGGATTCCTCATTCTCTCTTGCTTATTGATTGTCCTCGTAATCATTGATTGCCATCGAAGAAAGATTATCAAGCAAGAGAGAAATGCATCGACAAAGACTAATGGTTTAGATTTCTTGCACATTCTGAGTTTTGATGGCAAAATTTTATATGAGCAACTTGTGGAGGTGACAGAAGGATTTGACTCCAAGTACTATTTGGGAGAAGGGGCTTATGGCATTGTTTACAAAGCCGATCTACCCACAAGTCAAACTGTTGCAGTCAAGAAAATTCCATCATCCCCAGAGGATGAGACCATCAACATCGTTCCTTTTGAAAGGGAAATTGAAGCCTTACAAAATATTCGCCACCGCAACATTGTGAAGGTTTATGGGTTCTGCTCTCATGCACGACATTATTTTCTAGTATATGAGTACGTCAAAAGAGGGAGCTTGAGAACAATTTTGAATGACGATGAAAGAGCATCAGAGCTTGGTTGGGACACAAGGATAAACATGGTTCCAGCAGTTGCGGATGCATTGTCATATATGCATCACGACTGTTTTCCTCTGTTGATCCATCGAGACTTGACCAGCAACAACATCTTATTGGATGCTGATTTTGAGGCTCGCATTTCAGACTTTGGCACCGCAAGATGATTGAGGCCAGACTCCACCAACTGGACTACTACTGCTGGCACCATCGGATACATCGCTCCAGGTGATGTTCTTTGTAGAAGCATATTAATTTACTGTCCCAATTCGTGCTGTCATTGGATATTCCTTAATTATGTGAAAGCAAATGTCCGAGTCTTTAATTACAGCTAACAAGATTATCAACAGACTTTGAATTCTTCAATTGCAAAGCTAGCTTATACCAACATTCCAACCGAAAAATGTGATGTATATAGCTTTGGAGTTGTTGTATTGGAGATAATCATGGGAAAGCATCCGGGAGATTATGTCTCATTGGTATTTTCATTTACTCAATCTGAGTTGCAAACCCTGTTGAAGGATGTGCTGGACCAACACCCCTCGCTTCCGACAAATTGGGATGCGCAAAACGTAATCTCTATTGCGGCACTAGCACTCGCATGCTTGCGGACCACTCCTCAACTTCGACCGACCATGACACAAGTCTCGCGAAAGCTTCGGGTTCAAGCACCACCGGTTTTGCCGTTCTCTGGAGTCACCTTAGAACAACTCCGTGACCTTGATGGCAGGAACTTTTAGACCGCATTCGGGAGGTGGCAAGTTTCCGATCGAGTTACTGTCGTGTGTTCACCTTTTCTGGTTTCTGTATTTGGCAATAAGATGTCGATTTGTTAGTTATAAAACTTGGAAGATGCATAGTCTAAATGTTTTCTTTTTGTAAGAGTAGAATGATAGTTAATTTCCCTCCTTTCGTGTAAGCAAGTATCTATTCATAGTTAATATAAATGACTTGTTTCTTAGCAAAATCATCTGAACTTGTCTAAAATACCATCTCACACATCACATTCCGTAGTCTTGTATGTGCAATTGTTCTGGGATACTTCACAGTTTTGAGATCATTATGTTCGGGGAAACGAGTATGATAGAAAGCAATCAGACTCACATAACACGAGGATAATGTTTTCGACATAATTGCTCATCAAAAATGAATTTGCAGGACGGTTATTGCCTTTTGAGCAGCCAAAACCGAGATTGGAAGTTTGGGACGTCCGGAACTGACTTCAATACTGGCAGGGGGAGTTCTTCATGGGGGCTAAATCAATTACTAAATGGAATTTGTGTGCCCTAATTAGCAAAAGCTAGTATTTTTCAATTAACAAACTTCTTACTTTAACTCGGTAAAAATCAATGAATCAATCTCAGTTATCTCACGAGTAACTTGTTAAGCTTCTGTCCTTACGTGCAACCTCTTCCTTATGAGTACCTCGGAAAGATTACCACTTGATTTTTTTACTATCTAAAAGGAGGCATTAGATTCGCATGAGCAAGGTGTGTCCATTGACTTAGAGGGAATGGGCGACCCCAGATTTCCCTTTTTTTTCCACCGTGAATGATACGAGAAGAAACCTATGAACACTCCAGTTGGATTGGCGGCTTTCTAAGGTAAGTATAAATGGCACGCTCGTTCTCGTTCTCCGGAAAAAATTAAAATTTTGTAAATAAGAATAAGACCACATTGTTCATGCTAAGTGAGTGGTTTTGTCCTGGTTTGGAAGCTTTTCTTTGACATTAGGTAGAACTCTTGTGCGCTGCACGGGTTCTAAATATCTATCTAATGAAAAATTGCTTAAAAGTATTAATTCGAAATCCAATGTTGATTTTCTTCCTCTCAAATAGAACCAATAGCTAATGGAACTATTTTCTTCATCTAATTCTATATTATATGTTGCCGTCTTGTTTTTTTCGTTAATTAATTTCAACATAATTTGTCTCAATGCAATCATTCAACAATGTGTAGTTTGACATTGGATTATATATCTTTTCATTTATTAATAGGATATGTGCAAATTGATGAACGGATTAGGCACAAACAACCAAGAGAGGAATGAATTGGTTATCTATGGAAACTTAAGGCTGCGCATGACAACGCTTCTTGGTTGGGGAAGAGTTTTTTTTTTTCAGAAATAGTTCTTTTCTATTTCTATTCCGGGGAACAATTTCTGAGTAAAAGAACCCGTTTGGTAACTACACAAAATTTTTATTATTGGAATAGAAAAAGAATAGAAATGTGTTTAATAATGCAACAATTTCTTTTTTTGTATTTATTCATCTTTTATTCTTGCTCACAGATCGCCGCCGCCGCCCCCCGCCCACCGCCCCCGCTGCATGATTGCCAACTATCATGCGGCGGCAGGCGGTGGCGGCGACCTGCGGTTGGAGAACGGCGAACGAACGGCGGCGACAATGCCGACGAACAAACAACCGGCAATGGCTCCGGCGGTTGAAGGTGGCCGTGGCAAGAGAGAGAAATAAAAGAAAAATAAAAAAGAAAATTAGCTTATTTCTTGAAATTGTTCCGGAAACAAGAAGCAACTTTTTTTTTTGCTTCTCGTTTTCGCTCCAAATCTATTTTCGGGCTAACTTTCTATTCCCGGAAATAGAAAAACAACTTGGCGTTACCAAATGGGTTTCTGTTCTTTTTTTGTTCAGAGGAACAAAAGAACAGAAATTCTAAGGAACAGAAACGTTGTCATGCAGTGCCTAAGCCTTTTCGTGAATAAGTGGTGGACAATATGTAGAATGTGCATTGTGCATTTGGCTTTAATCGCATTGAAAATTAGAGATTAATTTTTAACCCCTAAAAAAATCATTAAAATTGCATAGCATATAAACATTAACACCATCTACATTAATAGTAATAGAATTTATAGAAAATATAAAAAAACAAAAAAATAATGAAAAGAATTTAAAAAATTAGCTGTTATTTTTTTAAAAAAAAAAGAAAGAGACGGATTCGGGCCGGGTCAACCCGACCCTCTATTTCTTTTCTTTTCTTTTCTCGGCTGGACCCGGCCCACCCCCTTTTTCTCTTTCTTTTCCCTCGCTCGGACCGGCCCATCTCCTTTACCCATCAGCCCGGCCCGCGCACTGGTCTTCTTCTTCCCTCACGTCGCGCACGCCCCTGCAACACAGTGACATACAGAAGCAGATCAGCAGGAACCGAGGCAGAGGATCGCGAGGGGGCAGGTGGCGGCGTGATCCGCCCGTCGGGATCAGGCCGGCAAGCTGGCGGTGGCAGAAGTCATGCGAGCCTGCCCGTTGCCCTTAAAAGCGAGAGAGGGGCTTGCTCGTTAGGGGGCTGCTCACTTGAGAGAGCGAGAAATTGATAGAGAGAAAAATCGTGAAAGACAGAAACTGAGAGCAAGAGGGAGTTCTGCCGTCGCTCGGCCACGCCTGAGTCCTGTTCGACGACCCCCAGCCGTTATCCTCATCGTCCCCACCTCGCTTTCCCAATACCCACATCTCCAGTAAGTGTCTTTTCGGTCCGAACTTACCTTGCCCCAAGGATCTCGGCTCGGGGGCATCACGAGGCTGTCGGCCATAGCTCGGCTCGTCTTGAGCTCAACCTATAACCGCCGTCTCCAACCCGGGTAGGGGTCTCCGCTACTAAACGCTTGTTCCTGCGGACCTCTTTCTCTCCATTCGGTTTTCGCTGGAGTCGAAGCCTAGATGTAGCTCTCTATATTAACAAGTGTTGCGGACCGGGTTGAGATTTTGCTCTCACTGATCTGGTGCTTAATTTGATGTTTTTGTCTGAGTTGACCCTTGAATACCATCTTTAGATGTGCCTAGCCTGTCCCACGTAACTTGTTTGACAAAATGCTCATGAAAACTGCGCAAGTTAGTTTCATTTCCTTTGGTCATCCGAGAGCGTCAATTGATCCTCAAGTCATTCCCACTATCAATGCTCTTCTACACCACTATTTTGTTCACGTTTCTTGCTTTGTGTCCACGAACGGCACACCGGAAGTGGTGGCCAGCGTCGATCCAATGAAGACAGGCGTTAGATGGTGAAGTATATCGCTTCTGGTTCGGAATACGATAGATGTATATCGTCGTAGGATCTTTGATGTTCTGGGTTTTATGCTTTGCTTTATGAGTTCATCTTGGGGAAGGCTATAAAAAATTGGTGAAACAAGAAGAGAAAGAGGAGAGGGAGAACGACGTGATGGAGGGTGGGCTCAGCTTTAGGAATATTAGACAATGATTAGAGGGACATTAGTGTAGTGGGCTTGTCATGGGTGTCCAGAGCAAGGCTTAGTGTGGGCTTAGAGTCGTTGGGATGGGTAGAGACTTCGCTCCTTGTTTCGCATGTTCTGGTGTTGCTTTGGTGGTGGTTGCAGGAAATGAAGCGGATGGAGTGTACGGCTGGAATGTATATGATGATGGGTATTCAGTAGTGAAGTTCATTGTTCGCGGCTTGAGATTTTGGTGCTTCGATCTTAGACCGTGAGCCTCGAGGTTCATGAGTTAGTGGATAAAATTTAATAAGCTCTCAGTCCCCTAACTGAAAACAATCGATACAGTTCTGGAAATGTTTTTGTGGATAAGTTGAATGTGAGGAGAAAGTGAGTGAGAAGCATAGAAAATTAGGGTATGGGCTCTACAATGATAAATGGGTTTAACATGGACTTGGGTTTGATCCATCCTTATTTGAAATAGGCTTTAGTATGGGTTTGGCATCACTTTAGTGGACGAGCAGGCTGGTCGTGAGTCTTCTTAATTTGGGCTTGGTTAAAGTTATACGAACATGGGCTTAACTTGGGAGTCTTTTGAAATCAAGCTTAGGAAGGTTAGGATTGGAGTGGGTTTGAGGATGGACTCAATTGCGCCCTTTAGCCCATTTGGGTTAGGCCGGAATTCTACCTTTGTTCGGACTAGGCTCAAGGACCTAGTCCGATTCACCATTTTTGGAATTATTAAAATTTTTAAAAAAATTAAAAATTCGAAAATATTAAAAATAAAAATAAAAAATGAGAAAATGATTGGAAATAGGTCTTCGTTAATTTTTAAATTTAGCATTAGATGTGGCTTGGTTTCACCTTGACTAGTATACATGTAGCTTATTCATGATGGAGTGTCTTTTTGAAATAAATTGAATATGACATAGTTTTAGCTTATGGGGGATCATGTTTTGGGGCTTATAACATGACCACTTATATTCTTTGCCCAACTTGTATTGGATATCCTTTTTTCGCATTTACTTTAAAGTCATTTCAATATTTGAGTATTTGCTTACTACATCATTTTTCAAAAAATTGGTTGTTTGTCGCTTTCCTAGAATATGTTAGGATTAATTTAGGCTTCTATGAAAACGAACCCTACAAAACTATTTGCATGATCATTTAGCAACTTGGATGCCCTTAAGACCATAATTGTTAATCAAGACCATGAGACCACTTAGATAATGATCTTTGAAGTTATAAGTAACGCAAAGGCGCTAATAAACATTAGCGTAATCAAGTCCTTAATCCTAAAATCTTTAGTTGCATAGGAATCAAGATGATACTCCCACGCCTTGAAACAATCGGTGATGACTAGACCATCATGCTACATTAGCGATTTTCGGCAAAAATTGGCTAGAATGATCACTTTGGATTTTCACAAAATGGTTTAGAGTTAAATTGGCAAGATTGGAAAGTTTAAGATTAAATCAACATTCGCATGATAAATTTAGAATTGATTGGGTAATTTTCCACCGCAAGTGACATGCAATCTTAGATTTCCAGCATTTGGGGGAACGTTTTGAAAAGTTGTGACATTTAAGTGTCAATTGAAAATTATAGCACCAAGTGAACATTTTTTAAAATTCATAATATTTAAGTGATTGAGAAAAAAATTTCGGCCTCAAGTCAGCGCCATGGCAATGTTATGACATTTGTGATGTTCTTATCTCTATATCATCTATCGAAAGCCTTTACATGGTGGTAGGGTTGTCCATGCAAAATGTACTTGAATTTTGAGATGAAATCTTTCTAATTGTCCCAATAATCACTTTAAGTGGGAGCCACGCTCCTTGTTCCAGGAATGATGTCTACGCAACAGGTTGCGAGTGACATCGAACACTAAAAAGATATATACAAAATGTATCGTGCAAGTGGATCATTGTTCAAACTATTGAATAGAAATTACAAGCGGGCAAAAAAGTTTGCCACTTTGGAGATCAATCAACTGCAAAATGAACAGTGACAAAAATCACTTGTGTAATAAAAAAGTTATGTAGCTACCAGTTGATTGTGTAACTTGTAAAAGTTCATTATTTTAGTATTTTATTTTTTGCTACGCGGGCTATTTAAGTTGTTGATTTCACAAGTGCTCTCTCTTGCCATTGATATAGATATAGTTACAAGTTCTAAAAATCAAAATCAATTGTGAAATACATAATTTGTATGAGGTGATATATTGATTTCTAGGTGATATTGTGTCCGTATAATCCTTTTCCATTGAATTCAATGCAATAAATCTTAGTCATTAAACAAATATTATTGTGATTTTTTACCTTGTGATCTAATGTTGAAGGTTCTGGACTTTATCTAAGCCCATCATGTATAACATGATAAGAAAGTCCCTTCATTGTAAAATTACAAGTATGTAAAATTTTTAAGTGGGGCTAGACTTTATTTGGGCCCATCACGTGTAACATGATGAGAATTCATGAATCACGAGGAGGAGCTAGGCCCTTGAAGACTGCAAAAGTAAGTCAAGAAACTATAGGCCAAATACAGAAAATAGGAAACAACGACTTAAAATAATTGAGGACATGATAGCACAATAACTCCTTCCAATTGGATCCTTGATTGTCACTCCTTTAATAATTGAGTTCAATTGGATTATAAAATTGAATAGCTTTGAATTGACAATAACATAATTAGACCATTTGAAGGAGGGGAATTCAAAAGGAGGTGAAAAAGTTTAAAAGGACTTCATGATCAAAGCCCTCCACATGATTAAGACAAATTGATTGGAAAAAGAGAAAACTGGGGCAAATGAAAGATGAAGCTGATGTTGATTTTGTTGTTTTTGAGGATTTCTTGTGTTCAAACGTTGATTAGAATTTTAGGGGGTGAAGACTGGTTGACCAAAAACAGAGAGAAGACCCAAATCATGAGTTGCACTACTTTCAAAATGTAAATTTCACACAAAAAAAAAAAAAGAAAAAAGAAGAAATTACTTGGGAAGAGAGAGCTCCATTGAGCTAGAGGACGAGAGGCTTGCGAGAAGCATCTGCTTATGCCTTAGAAGAACCAGTAGAAGAAAAGGTGAATCGTACTTGAATTTATGTAGCATTATCCATAAATTGTGAAAATTTTGAGCATTTTGGGTTAAGAAAGAGTAAAAGTGCATCGAAAACAATATTTATATGAAGTAAAGAGCAAAAACTAAATGTCTATTTGGGTAATTTTAATAAAGCTACATGATCTTCATGGGGACATTATAATTGTATGTAAATTTAAATTGAAGGCATTGAGTAGTTTTTGGATATGTGAGTACTAATGAAACATCTTTTGTTTTTTCATTGTTTTGTCCATGAAGAGAATCAACATAGTTGTTGGAAATAAGGAACTCAAAGTTTCCATTTTTCCCCCTTAATCATGGCTTTTTTCTGCACCACAAGGCCAAAAATCAGGGAGTCCCATGCTTTTAATTTTTAAGTTCAACTGGATTCTATTGTCCAAAACAACGTTGACTGAACTCAATAAGAAAGCAAATTCAATCAAAGTTTGAGCTCACATGCTGAAAATACTATAAATTTGAGAACCAAATTATTTGTCTATTCCTCATGTCGACAAATGTGAAGTCGGGAATGATCCTATTTATTTGTTTGTGATGTGTCTAACGTGCTTAAAGCATTTTGGTTATATGAACATTGGATGGACAAATGAATGTTACACTAAATTTTAGAAAGCTTCAAGCAATGTTTTATGGCATCTTTTAAGCGTCTAAGTTAAGAGGCTATCTAGTTAAGCTTTTTAAAAGTAAAAAAAAAAAAAAGCAATTTCTTGTTTTGCGGTCAAATATTTAATTATCATTTAAATTTAAAAAAAATATATGATAAATTTGTTCATGAAGTTATTTATTCAGTATTTATATATTGTGAGAAAATTTTGAATGTTTCGGGTTAAGAAAAGGTAAAAGTGTGTCTATCAAAATATTTAGAGGAAGTAAAGAATATCTATTCATGGTTTTAATTAAACTACATGATCATTACATTTGTACATAGATTGAGATTCAAGGATTGGTTAAGTGATTGTGTTGGTGCTGACTAACTTTTGGATATGCGAGTGCTACTGAAGCATTATCTATTCATTAATTTAGCTTATAAAGATAATCAACAAAGTTGCAAATGTTTTATGAAAAGGGAAAATGATACAAATAGTTTATGAATTTTGGCCCAGTATGTGATATCGTCTTTTAACTTTTAATTTGTTCAATATAGTCATTGAATTTTAGCCTAATATGCAATGTTGTCCCTAAACTTTTAATTTGTTAAATGTGGTGCTCCAAATTTTGGTAAATATTTAATCTAGTCCTTGAACTATATGAGAATGTTCAATATTATCTATAAACTTAAGTTAGTGGAATGATAATAATGGATATTTTCGTAAAGTTCAGGGACTAGATTGAACTCCACATTACATATTGGGCTAAAGTTTATGAACAACATTGAATAAATTAAAATTTGAGAGGAGACTTTGCATATCTGATTAAAGTTTAGGAACTATTTGTGTAATTTCTTGTGAATATAATTGAGAAGAAACTGATATCAAAGTTTCATTATTTCTCAATCATGGCTTTTGTGCCCCCATGAGGCAAAATCAGGAAGTCCGACTCTTCCGTAATTTTTGTCCGAAATGGTATAAATTCAACTTTCAAAATTGCCAAATTCAACCCTAATTCCTGAATGTGGTCGTCCCTTTCAATGCACTTGACAAAAGAAAGAAAATTTTCAACCATCTATTTAGAATTTTTTATTACCAATTCATGTCTCTTGGAATCCTAATCTCCGCTTTTGCATGAAATATTTTAAGAGAAAAAGTGTGAGATAGTGATCGGATTACCATGATTTTTTTAAATCTTTATGGATTATGGTCTTTTATATAGACATTACAATAAAACATGTATAGTTATGAGCTAAGAAGTTTTTTCAATGGATTATAGTAGTAGAGGCGATGTAGGCTCAAATTGGATTTATTAGGCCTAAATTTTGGCTGAAGTCCCTCATCATAAAAGCATACCTATTGTAAATTTTCCAATGGGACATGATTCTACTCTCACGTGTGACACGGAGACAGTCCATGACTCAAGAGGAACTAAGCCCATAAAGACTAAAACAAGAAAGTCAACAACTTACCGGTTGAAAAAAAGGAAAAAGGGAAACGGTTGCCTCAAAAATGGAGGACGTTAAAGGACGATGACTCCTTTCAAATGGATCCAAGATTGCGAAATTGAATGGCTCTGCACTAACAATAACATAATCAGCCATTTGAAGGGTCGAATTGAAAAGAAGATGAAAAAGTGAAGATCTTCACAGTCAAGGCCCTCCGCATGATTAAGACAAATTCATTGAATAAAGAAAATTGGGGTGAAAGAAAAAAAAAAGATAAATCCTTTGCCATCGAATTGGAATGCAATAAATCTTAGTCATTCAATAAATGTGGTCTTGGTTTTTACAATTCGACCTAATGTTGAAGGATCTGGATTTTATTTCGACCCATTAAGTGTAACATGATAAGAAAGTTCTTTTATCATTAGATGATTCGTATGTATTTTTCTGAGTGGGGCCGAACTTTATTTGGGGCCCGTCACATGCAACATGATGAGAATCCATGACTCAGAGAGGAGCTAGCCCGTGAAGACTATAAAAGCAAGTCAAGAGCCTATAGGTCTAAAGTATAATAAAAGGACATGATAACTCATAATAATTGAGGACATGATGGCAAGATAACTCCTTTCGATTGGATCCCTGATCATCGTTACTCTAATTATTGAGTTCGATCAAATTATAAAGTTTTCATAGCTTTAGACTAACAACAATAGAGGGGCTCATGGGGGGGGGGATTCAAAAGGAAGTGAAAAAGTTAAAAGAGGATTTCATGATCAATGCCCTTTGCATGATTAAGACATAAAAAATGAAAAATGGGGCAAATCAAAGATAAAGCTGACGTTGATTTTGTTCTTTATAGAGATTTCATGCATTCATATCTTCATGAGTGAGCAAAAGTAGAGGAAAAGTAGAGGAAGACCCTCACAAGGTGAGACAAACTCCTTTAGAAATGTGAAATAGTTAAGAGGACTTCATGATCAATGCCTTCCACATGATTAAAACGAATTGACTGGAAAAAAGAAAATAGGGGCAAGTCAAAGATAAAGTTGATGTTGAGTTTGTTGTTTATAAGGATTTCATGCGTTCATACCTTCATGAGTGTTTTAGGGGTTGAAGACTTAGTGAACAAAAGCGGAGGAAGACCCACACAAGATGAGTCACACTCCTTTCGAAATGTGAAAAAAAAGGGGACTTCATGATCAATTCCCTCCACATGATTAAGACAAATTAATTAGAAAAAAGAAAAATGGGGCAAATCAAAGATAAAGTTGATGTTGATCTTGTTCTTGTTCTTTACGAGGATTTCATGCGTTCATACCTTCATGAGTGTTTTAGGGGTGAAGACTTGGTGAGCAAAAATAGAGGAAGACCCACACAAGATGAGTCGCACTCCTTTCAAAATGTGATCTCTTTTAAAATGATTTCAAACTAAAAAGTTTGCAGAAAAAAGACAATTCATGGAAGGAGGGAGCTCCATTGATCCAGAGGACGTGAGAGCTGCAAGGAGCATCTACTTGTGCTTCAAAGAACCGGAAGAAGAGTGCCATTAATCATATACTAAAAATTATGAAAACATTGCATGTGAATTCGAGTATCATTATTTGTATATTGAGAAAATTTCGAACCTTTCCGGTTAAGAAAAGGGAAAAGTGTGTCCATTGCAAAATGTAGATGAAGAATGAAAGGTATATGTCTATTTATGTGGTTTTACTTAAACTACATGATACTCGTATGGACGTTACAATTGCATGTGTATTTAACTTCAAGGTGTTGCTCAAGTGATTCCGTTGGTGCTGAGTTACTTTTGGAGATCTCGTGCTTACGAAACACCATCTACTTATTTATTTCCATGAAAAAAATCAGAGTCGCTGGAATAATAGAGAAGAAAGTGACATCTAAGTTCCATTATGTCTCAATCATGGTTTTTCTACACCATAAGGCGAAATCAGGGAGTCCCACGCTTCCCTAATTTTCGTCCTCAATGGTCTGAATTAAATCTCCAAATTTCCCAATCAAACTGATTGAAAAAGGAACAGATTTGATCTTGCAATAAGGCCCCATTTGCAAAGAATTGGACATTTGTTGTGCATCTGAACTGGGATTGGTTGGTTTGGCTTTGAGTCACCTGTAGCTATGCTTTAAATTATGTAGTCTTATTGCTCTGACTTATAGAGTGCAATGGCGTAAAAAATTATTCTCATTTGCCCAATCTTACATAGTCGGCTTAGTTATTGTCGCTACTGCTACTGTTCCTATGGTTGATCTTTGTGGAGTTAAATTTGGAAAAGATTATAATCCAATTTGTCTTCTCGACATTATGTTCCGCATGTATATGTGCAGGACCTGAAAAGGCTACTAATCTAAGCTGCACTTGAAATTTGCACTTGGTGAAGACTATCCGGAAAGGGATAATATGAGATTGCCAAATATATATATATATATTGAAAAAATTATCCACGATGACATCAATCAAAATTAATTGGAATGATTAAATTAGCATCTCGTTAAAAGATTTTAAGATTAAATTGGCCAAATTAAAAGATTTAAAATTTAATTGGTACAAATGTAATAAATTTAGAAGTTTTTTGGTAATTTTCACTCAATAATGTGTCAGTGTATGACTTTTAGTCTTTCTTTTGCTATGAATGTTTGACGGGTGACTACGCTCAGAGGTCCAAAAACATCAAACGAGAAGGGGGTCGAATAGTTGGGTCCCAGTTATTCTTAGCATGGGGTCCATTCATATGCAACCTATTTGTTGCCAAGAGCTCCTATGGGATTGTTGAGAGGGATAAGGCTGATAATATTATTGGTGAACCAGCGGAAGATTAAATTAGAATATGAGATATGATTTAATTTTGCCATCAAAAGATTAGATTATAGTAGAAGATATAATTTAATTTTGATTATTCTAATCGCGGGTCAATTGATCCAGTCAATTCATAAGATTAGATATTCGGAATATAGAATAGAAAATCTGATTATTTTCTTAATATAAATTGCAGTACATACTGTAGAAGCAAAGTATGTATTATGGCTTTTAGTGAAGAACATTTTTCTCCTAGGAAATTTACCTTTGAATGGTTCCCTTTCTTAGTTCCTTTTGATTTTCTTCATAGTATTAGAGTAAGAGATTCTGAGTTTAAATCTTACCAAACTCCTATTTACCTCTCTAATTATAAATTTCCATGCTTTAGGATTAGATCAAAGTTCAGCCTACAAGTGAGGGAGAGTGTTAGAATATTTAAATAATAAATACATATTTATCTAATAGTTTAAGTTTTTTAAACAATCGACTGTGGTCTCACAAGTGTTTAAGTAGCATATATATATATATATATATATATATATATATATATATATATATATATATATATTAAAGGAAAACTTACATTTATTACTAAAATGATACATGAAAAGATTCATAAGAAATCTCAAAAATCACCATAACAAGGTAAGCCCGTAGAGTTGCAAAACAAACAAAAACCCAGAAATTAAGGTATATCCTTGGAGCATGGTTAGCAAAGGTAAACATGCTTGTTCTTCAAAAACATACTTGTGATTGTATCTAAGCAAAAGAATTGGTAGCCGATCACTAAATCACACATCATCATCAATGATGAGTATGTTGGAATCTCCATTTATAGTTACGACTTTGCCTTTTGGCGGTATGCACCTAGGTGCAATACCCCCAACACCAAAAGTGTTTTGCATAATTTCTTTTCTCCTTTAGATTGAAATTGAATTTTCACCTTCAATACAAGGTGTGGATGCTTTTTTTTTTTTTTTTTTTTTGGGGAGAAATAAGCTGAGAATGCTCGAATGAAAATAATTGGGGATTTCTTGTACATCCGACAAGTGAAAAATAGGAAGTAAATTATGAGTGTTTTAGACTTCTCATATCATCCCTTTTTCCCAGGTCCAACAATGGTATTGGTTGGTTTGGCTTTGAGTCAAATTTTGTGGTCTTATTGCTATTTGACTCGATACAGAATTGATTGCAATGGCGCAAAAGATGATTCATATGCCCAATCTTACTCAGCTGGCTCAGTTGTTGTCGCCGTTGCTGCTGTTCCTATGGTTGGTCTTTCCAAAGTCAAATTTGGAAAAATTAAATTTATCTTCTAGACATTATGTTTGCATATATTTATAATGGATGATGCAGAAATAAACCATTGGCAATCACACGGCGTTTCAGTATTATCCGTTGAGATGAATGCATGTTGGCTTTCTTTTTTATTTTTCTTTTGGGTGGCTTAAGGGATTCGTTCCTCTCTTGCATGCTCCTTTTATTCGTCTTACGCAATGAAAAAACTTGGAACTTGAAGGAGCTTTGGTTTCTAATTTAAGAAGCAGCGACAGTTTCGACTGGAGTCGAACCGCGGAGTAGCGGGTTTTCATTTGACGCATTCTTCAGGTATTTCCAGCGAGCAATTACTCTCCTATTTCTTGAAATGAGAACAGTGTAAAAAGATCAGAGTTGGATGAAGAAAATTACGTCTTCTATTGTTCTTGCAGATGGGCACATTGCAACAGTATAGATTTAAGTTTCATGTGATCTTAATAAGGAAGGTCGCGATTTTTCATTTTTCATGCTAACGGTGAAGGGATGCACGGCTTTCCAGTTCTCCTTTTCTTTTAAATAATGTAATAATAAGGATTGGCCAGGAAGAAAGCCTTAATCATCTTTTCTGTCTTTTGAAGTTTTTTTTCCAAGCAACATATTACCTTTTTTTTTTCCACAGAGATCGATAAAGAAGAAAGTCATTAACTGCTGTTGAAACTCAATCATCCAGACCATTCATACGAAATAGATCAATTATGAAATTTATCGCTCGATATGTTGACGCTTGAGATTTCACTAAATGTTTTCATTTATCAAAAACCTTTATTTTATGGTATATGGAAGAAAAAATTTAATCATATATATATATATATATATATATATATATATATATATATATTATTGTTTGAAGCCTCTCTTTAATGTAGTATCCTTGTCTTTGCTTTTGCATCCAATAATTTATAAGAAAAAGGTGAGATTGTCATTGGATAATCGTATATTTTTCACATCTTTATACATTATAGTTATATATAAACATTATTGTCGCGACCTAACCTCGGGTGCACCACCTAGGGTTTGGCTAATGGATTACTAAGCCTAAACTTAGCTCGATCACTCCCAAGCCCATACCAATTCGCGATTTAGATTCAAGTTTTTTAGCATGCAAAAGAATATTAATTAGGAGTCGCCACTAATCAATTCATGGTAGGTCAATTAGACACCTAAGTAAAATAATGTGAGAATTATTTTACTTCTACGAACCAAAGACTTTGGGTACGGGGACTTGATTACACTAGATTTCTCTAATGCCCTTTCGGTACCATTCTTTTTATTTTCAAATATATTTTTTTGCAGGCAGTTTGGATTAGTTTTAGCCTAAATCACTATCATGCAATGCGATGATCACACGGATGCTCAACGATTATTAAACACTCAATGAATCAAATAAATTGTATCAAAAGAATTAAACACACAAAGCAAGCATTTTTTGGTTTTTTCTTTTTTTATCTCGAAATTAAAACTGACCTGCATAACATGCACTTTAACTACATGACCCAACTCTACTAACAAGCAACTTATTAACTAAATGAACCTAACATGCTGACTATTTGACATGCACCTATTTTTGTATTTTTATTTTTTAATTAAAATTCGTAATAAAAAAACTAATTAAACTATCTAAAAAGAATAATTTTCTAATATGTTTTAGGGGTTAGTTTGACTTAAACCCTATTCTATCTTAAAAAACTATTTTTTTTAAAAAAATTATTAAAATGTGCAAACGTTATTTAAGACCTTATCTATAAATAAAATTATTTAGATCCAATTCTAATCTATTCCAAAAATTATTTAAACGTGCAATCTAAAAATGCAATCCCAACTTATGAAACCATCATATTCCAATGCAAGATTTAATTTTTTTAGTGTTTTCCAAAACAAGCAATTACAAGATAGACATTATAAACAAGACACTCAGGATATTCATCAAATGAATGATTAAAATAATTGAAAAAATAATCCGTTGTCTCACAGATTAAATTAACAATTATTTTAACCTTAAACATCACAATATATAAGAAAGTTCAAAATAATTAAAAATTTGATCCGAAGTCTTACGGATTAAATTAATAATTATAATGATTTAAGAATCAAAATATTATTAAAATGCCAAAAAATCAATATAATTAAAAGATGATTCGACGCCTTACAAAACAAATTAATAATTATAGTGATTTTTGGGTAACGGCTTACAAAACAAATTAATAATTATAGTGATTTTTGGGTAACAAAAACTTGCTTAAAATATTCATAAAATCAACATCGACACCCAATGTTTCAATTTAAGTAATAATAACAAAACTTGATTAAAGAAAAAATAATAATAATAAAAAACTACATTGACTGTTTTTTTTTATATTCTCTAAACAGGACTGGCGCGCGGGATTTGCGTCCGACGATTTGCGCCGGGGTCGAGCTGTGGCAAGCAGACGGAGAGGCAACAGCAGCAGGTCAGTGTTGTGTGCAGGGGTTCAAAACGGCGGGATGGTCGCTGGTGGTGTTTGGCGCTCGGGCAGAGGAGGCGTTAGCAGCGGCGGGATGCAGTGGTGCTGGCTCGGAGGTGCTGCTGGCGTAGTGGGCAGCAGTGGCGACGCGCTCGGGCGGGCTGCTGGCGAGCTGCTGGCGCGGTGGTGAGCAGGCTGAGGCACGGTGGCGGGCGGAGGCGCTGTGACCGGCGGGTGGAGTTGGCAAGGGCTGCTGGCGTCGGGAGCGACGGAGGCGAGCAGCGCCGGGCAGAGGGGAGCAGCGGTGGTGCGGCGTCAGGCGGAGGTGCAGGCGCGGGCTGCTGGGCGTCGGGGTTAGGCACCGGTGACGGGTGAGCAGAGGCGGGGGCGTCGGGGCGTTGGGCGCTGTAGGTCGGCGACGGGCTGAGGTGCGGCTGCAACAGGTGACGGACTGAGGTGCGGCTGGCTGCTGGCGCGGTGGCGAGCTGCTCGCGGTGTCGCTGGCTCAGAGGTGCTGCCGGAGTGATGGCGGGTGTTCACGGCGTCGTGCGGAGGCGCAGGCGCCGCTCGAAGGAGTCCAAGGAAGAAGACACTTTTTTTTAAAAAAAAAATTTCCTCTCTGCTCACTTTTCAGTGGACTTTTTCCATTCTGCTGCTGCTGACTTCTTTCTTTTCCTCTGTAGCTTGTCAGAGGAGAAGAAAAAAAGCTCACTTTTCTTCTTGGCTGAAAATGACGGAGGGAGCTTGTCTCCCTTTTTTTCTTTTTTCTTTTTTAATCTGTTTCTCACGCCTTCCTTTTCACCCATTCTCCTCCTTTTTTTTCTACGAAATTGTGCCCCCTTTTATAGTGATTCCAAAAACCCCAATTCATGGCAATTTTCAAGCTTCCTTTCTCTGTTACCTTAAATCGTGGTCTGTAAATCAGAGCATGATTTCGCGACCAGCTTGATTTTTTCCCAAATGCTTCGATTCCTTCCCTTTTACCAATTTTCTTGCTTTTTTATTCACCTGATTTCCTAGCTTTTGATCATCGACTGGGTAAATAATTAATATAATAATTAATTAAATTAAATTTAAAACAAATATTAAAAAGAAATGGGATAAGTGTTCCAGAAGTCCTACAACTTGTCACAAAAATGCATTTCAGTCATAAAACTTGCAAAAAGTGCATTTAAGTCATAAAACTTGTCAAATTGTTTCAAATGAGTTCTAAGATCAACGCCGTTAGACTTTTCCGTTAAAAATGTTGATATGGCATTTTAAATAATTTTTTATTTTCCAGGTGTATTTTTTAATTAATTTTTATCCACTTTTAAAAAAAATTAGATTTAAAAACTAAAAAATTAAATTTATTCTTATCTTATTTTCAACAAAAAATAAAAAGAAAAGTTAAAAATTTTATTTTTAAAATTGTTAAAAAAAAATCAGTGTGGCTCCTCTCCCCCCTGCCACCGCCGTCACCCATCACTAGAGGGGCGGCGACCGTCGCCCGGCCCCTCCGGTGATGGGCGACGGCAACGGGGGAGAGGAGCCGCTTTTTTTTTTTTAATAAATATTTTGAGCCGCTATTTTTTTAATAAATATTTCAACTTTTTTTAAATTTTTTGGTGAAAATAAGATAAAATGAATAAATTTGATTTTTTTAGTTTTTAAATCTAGTTTTTTTCAAATAATTAAAAAATAATTAAAAAATTCACGTGAAAAATAAAAAATTATTTAAAATGCCACGTCGCATTTTTAACGAGAAAAGGCTAACGGCGTCGATCTTAGGACTCGTTTGAAACAATTTGATAAGTTTTAGGACTTAAATGTACTTTTTGCAAGTTTTAGGACTGAAATGCATTTTCGTGACAAGTTGTAGGACTTCTAGAACACTTATCCCAAAAGAAAAAGAGGAGGAAGAGGAGGAAGAGGAGGAAGGAGGCAACTAATGGCCGAGGGCTTAGCCCCCCCGCGTCGCCGCCGCCGCCTCGTTGCTTTGGAAAGATGGGGGAGGGTGGGGCTAGCGACCCCAATCGGCCGGCGGTGAAGGCCTGCGTGCCCTCACCTAGATTTGGGGCAAAAGTTGCAGCCCTTCCCTAGATCCGGCAAGGTTGACCCCCCAACTGGCGGTGGACCTTGGCCTGGCCGGGCGAGAGCCGGCGACCCTCGCCCTAGATTTGGGCGAGGGCACACAGGCCCTCGTCGTGCCCTCGCCGCCAGTCAATTGGGGTCACCAACCCCTGGCCAGGGCTCGGCAGCCCCGGCCTACCCTCCCCCACCTTTCGGCGACGACGGGGAGGCGGTGGTGACGAGGGTTGAGCCCTTAGCCGTCGGTTGCCTCCCTCCTTCTCCTCCTTTTCTCCTTTTCTCTTTTTTTAATTAATTAATTAATTACTTAATTTGTTTTACATTTAAATTTAATTTATTTTTGTATTAAAATTCGAATTATGTCAAAACAACATCGTTTTTGTGTGTGTTTTGCTGAGTCAGCCTTCCGGCGAGCCACATAAGCAAGAATATTAATAAAAAAGTTGCCACTTAGAATTTCTAGCGGGGTTCACTGGATGTGGCACTCAAGGGTGTGCATGAAAAAATTTCTGGAATAGAAATTGATTTCTAACTAAAAATTGATTTCTCAATTTCTATTTCCCTGACAAGTTTCTGAGCAAAGAAATCCGGTTGATAACAACTCAAAATTTCTATTTCTGGAACAGAAATCCATCTGATAACAAAATAAAATTTTTATTTCTAGGAATAGAAATTGATTAGATAACAATATAGGAAATCCTAAAATACAAAATAATAGTCGAAATAATACTAATACATTACAAAAGTTGATGTTTGCCTAAAGAAAACGCTTACCAAGACTGTGACCTTAAAAAACTGAAGAAAAACGCTGCGCACGTTCCACTGATGCATTCAAGCAAAGAGAATGCTATTGGACACCACCAGAAAAGAACTTGACATTTACGTCACCATTGTCTTTTTTCCATTAGTTAAATGAAACAAGAAAGAAGCATGGGCAAAAGGAAATCAGTTATTCTGATTGAAGGAAGTTGGATCTTAATAGAATGGACTCTTGAGTGGGAACAACTGAATACAATTGAAGCAAAGGAAGATAGGTGGTTAATGGAAGCACGATGACAAACGACCATAGGAGCAAATGGATCAGAAGAAAGAGGACCTAATTACATGAATGTGACAGTAAGTTATAGTATGATATTTTGGTCATTGATCAATAAAATAATGAGAACTCATAATATATATATATATATATATATATATATATATATATAAACTTATTATTATTGTTATTTGCTTTAGTTTGTCTTTCTTTTCTCTTTGTCCTCCGATAATTGTTATGTAACAGATTCTTTTTGAATCCATTATTTATAAAAAAATTTCCTGTGACTTTTGAAACCCACAATTTCAACCAAACATTTTTACTTGAAAATAAAAACAACAATTTATTATCCAGAGAGAAAGCAGTGAATAAAGTTTACATAACAACAACTCAAATTTGATCAACTGCTACACTCGGACATTTTTTCCTTGCATCAAACTTGGGGTGTATACCACATGGTTTATAAAAGTCTATATAATTAAATCCATAACACCAATAGAGCAGCAAAGAGCAGCAGTCAGTAAGTGAAGGAAAAGCGTCAACTTCAACATATGAACGACCTACAACCATAGAGGGTTTCTCTGCACCTAAACAATTACGCTACATGCATCTTGAACACCTCAAGCTAGAAAATAAACCCGGACATGCTCAGCTCAGATGACGATTCAGCAACATATTTGAAGGGGTATCTAATTCGATGAGAGCAGAGCAAACTGACGCACTAAAGGAATGAGGGCTCTTGGCCATCAAAGGATGGATCAGGAGCCACATCGCCAGCTCAACATACCAAGCAGTAATGTACATGTAACACCACAATTCTCAAATCAATGCTAATGTCTCTGGGGCAAATTGTCGAACAGGTGGTGAACGCGAACTGAGAGAGGTTCGGTATACATTCAACGAACCGGCATGACGTGAGATGGTTATCCAGATGAATCAACAAATTCGAAGGCAAACGAAGAACGATCCAACTTCAGAGTGCTCTCGACCGAAGAGAAACAGAACATTCTAGGATGATTACCTGGGATTGGCTACAGTGATGTGCAACTTGAATCGCGGGGGTGGAAGAGCGCCGTGACGAAGTGGAGAACGCACTCACTGAAAATGACGGCGCCGATCGGGGGTAGGATGGTCGTCGGCGTGGCGCGGCGCAATCAATGAGGGCCTAGGGTTGAGGACAGAGTTGGAGTCAACGGTAGTGAGCAGACGGAGTGGACGCTTGCAAGCCGACGGAGTGGATGCTGTCGAGAGGAGTCGTTGACTGCAAGGAGGATGAAGTCAGAGTCGACGGCGAGGTGAGCGACGATGTGACCAACGAGAGGATGGAGTTGGAGTCGACGGGGGTAGGGAGGACGGAGTTGCAGTTGACGACGAGATGAGCGAGGATCTAACCGGCAAGAGGACTGCGACGATAGGGAGGGCCATGGGTTCTGATCTTGGAGACGAACCCGATATGGGTTCGACATGATCATCCAGCGGAGTCGTTGACTGCAGGGAGGACGAAGTCAGAGTCGACGACGAGGTGAGCAACGATGTCACCGGTGAGAGGACGGAGTTGGAGTCAATGGTGAGGATGGACAGCTTCAGAGTCGACGACACTAGGGTTTTTGGTTGAAGCGTTGAGGAAAAGGAATGCCCTCGTCTGGTGAACGAAGAAGGATGCCCAAATTGGAGAAAAGAAGAAATAATTTCTATTTTTATTTCAGAAATTGAGAAGTTAAAAATTTTAGTTTTTAATTTATTCTTCAAATCTATTTCTGGAATAAAAATCTATTCCAGAAATAGAAAAATCAAATTACGTTACCAAACAAATTTTTGTTCCAAACCTGTTCCGGAGACCAGAGAAATAGAGAAATTGAAAAGTATAAATTTTATTATGCACAACCCAAGTGTCACATTTTTCATAGAAAGTTTGTTGACACCTAAATTTTAGCAATCTAGTCATTGATGTTTTTGCATAAAAATTAGGCTTTAATTTTAACCTCTAAAAAAAAAGAAAAAGAAAAATTGCATCAGAGCCAATAAAAGGAAAATAGGTAGAAAATTAATTTGATTGATTATACATGGAAATTTGAAATTTTGATGAATATTCGGATTTTGTTAAATGCAGAAGCAATTTAAAAAACAAGTGAATAAATGGCAATAATTTTTATAGAATGAAAGAAATCTAAGCAAAATTGAGTTGATTGTGAAATCACGCTCTGATTTATAGCTTTGATTTAATGTGACAGAAGATGGAAACTCGAATAATATCATACAAAGCGACCATCTAGAATCACTATAAAAGAGAGTTGCATTTTTCATGCTTGTGGAGGGGGCGAATTCAGAAGAAATCGGAAAAAAATTTCGAGAGAGTTCATGAGGAAAGAGTTCGAAAAATTGAAAAAAAAAAAAAAAAGAGCCTTCTGTTTTGTGAGAAGGAGTTTGAGCAAAGAGAATAAAAATTCACAAAAAAGAAGTGTGAAAGAGGAAAAGTGAAAAGTGCAGCAGAGAGCAAAACAGAAAGTGTACAGTGAGAGAGTCGTGGAAGGGACATGAGCAAATTGGGAAGAGAGAGAAAAAAAAGAGGACTGTTCCTCTTCTTTGTAGACTCCTTGCCGGCGTCCGCCGGCTTCCTCGTTCGCTCCCACCGCCGCACCGATCACCACCGCTCCGTCGCCCGTCCTCGACCGCCCGGTGTCGGCCCGCAGCAGCCGAACCTCCGCTTGCCTTCC
This sequence comes from Eucalyptus leucophloia subsp. euroa, assembly GCA_017140325.1. Classification (NCBI taxonomy): domain Eukaryota; kingdom Viridiplantae; phylum Streptophyta; class Magnoliopsida; order Myrtales; family Myrtaceae; genus Eucalyptus; species Eucalyptus leucophloia. Next base: position 31,146,912 of record CM029478.1, read on the forward strand.
TCGCACCGCCGTCGCCGCATCGCATCACTTCCGTCGAATCACCCCCGACACGCAGCACCGCCAACAACGCTAGCAGATCGGTTCCCGGTGATGCCACTGCTCGCCGCCACTGCCCTCCGGCGCTCGACCCCCTTTTGCTCATCGTGCCACCGCCGCCTGTAGGACCTCCACGAGTAGCTCGCCGCTCCCAGTGCCTAACGTCCCGAGCACCACCCTCTGACGAGCGCTCTCTTGCATCGCGTCAACCTTCTGCTCGGCGCTACTCGCCACCACGCCGGAGTCCTCTCCACCAGTGACCTGCTACTCGCTCGCCTCAGTTGCGCCCGACGCTCACTGCTGCGCTTCCTTCCGGCGAACCCACAACAGCACCCCGTCGTTGCTCAGCAACCGGCGATGCAGCTCCGCCTCCGCCGCTGCTCTGAGCTCGAGCCGCCGCCGTCCACCTGCTGTTGGATGCAAATTGCGCAACCCCAGGATCTCAATAACCAGAACAAGAACATGCATAATTGAGTCAAAAAATTAACGCACCTAGATCCATCGAACATAAAGCGGAAGCAAAAAAAGGGATTACCCACATATAAAATGGATCCACGCATCAAGTCCTTCTCCTCTATTACCCTCCGTATCACTGGCTCAATGAGGCGGCCTCCTCACGTGTAGCATTAGGTAAACGCCCCTTAGGTGAGGATACATGTGAGAACTAGGGTTAGAGGAGAGACTTGAGCATTATTTATAGAGTTTCCAGCCAGTCCCCCTCATTACGGGCCAGGCTCAACTCGGCTGACACTAGCCAACCCCATATTAGACTAATTAAGAAACCTTCTATCTCACCTTAGACCAGCCCTGTTTTATGGTAGCCGTAAAAACAGTAAATTACAATATCAATTAATGTAGTCCATATTAAGAAAACTCTTACATTCTCCCACTTAGACTATATTAATTGAAATCGTACCTTATGCGCGCACATTGGTCCAGAGATAATTCTTAATAGTCAATCCTATCCCATAAAGTCTCAAACACCGAATCATAGCGGTAACTGCATGTATACACACAGAGCCTTCCATGGTCATGAATGTTCTCAACTTTATTGATATTGATTCAATATGGTAGTGTGTCAAATGGATAACATCTCTCATAGAGAGATCTCATTTGTCAGTCACCATTCTCTTAGCTTAGGTGTCACAAAAAACTTGTGCCACTAGAGAATGCTTTATGGTTCCAATGAACCCATATATGTCTTGTCCTTATGGTTAACCTTTCTTTATGTATCACAAGACATATGCACAAGGCTAATAACCAGATGTCCGGATGCCCCTAGCCTTCACTCAAGGTTTATACAATCCCTCGAGACTTTATCAATATGTATTCAACATAATAACAACACATTCAAAATATTTTATTGAATGCAAAAGTTGATACGTATCAAACCGTTACTAAGTGTAACGAACCATAGATGTGAACTTTATCAGAGTAAAGCCAAAATAGCTCCCACTAAACAATAGTATCCGAAGATACTCCTAGGCCCATGCTAATGACATGTCACTCAAATACACATGGGCGTAGGCCTTTAGTTAGTGGATCTACCATCACATCATCTGTGAAAATATATTATATTAAAACGTCACCTTTTTGCACCGTTTGCTTTTGGTTAAAAATTTTGACCACCATATATTTAGACTAATTAAGACCTCTGTAGTAAATACATAATACTACAAATTTATTATCTCAATACAACCGTATGGATCTATCCATAAAGTTAAAACGATCAACTCATTCATGAGGTTCTGGAGCCTAAAAGCCCAAGTAACAACCTAAAAGAATGTTACTAACACTGCTTACATAGTAGAAGATGACATAAAACTTTATTTACTGCACTTACTACTAACATAAATATGTATTCCGTTATTAATTGCATGTCATCAGAACAGCCAGCAAAGTTTACATCTAAATACTCTACTAACTGCAAAAATTGAATATGTCTATAAATTAACATATAATCTCTTGTTTTCTTTAAGTATCTTAAAACCTTCTTGACAGCAACCCAGTGATCATGTCCTGGATTTGATCGATATCTGCCTAGAAGTCCCGTCACAAAAACAACATTTAGTCTAGTGCAAATTCGAGCATACATTATACTTTTAAGTGCACTGACACAAGGCACTCCCTTTAATTAGATTTTCTCAATATCTAAATAAGAACAATGTGATAGATTTAGTCCATCACCCTTAATAATAGGAGCAATTCCCAGCTTGCAATGATGTATATTGAATATTTCCAATATACAATCAGCAAATGTCCTCCAAGAAAATCTAATAAAAAATCCAATATTGTATGACAAGAACAATTCTTACAGACCTTAGTGCAAAAGATGCCTTAAGGTCACTACTTGTAAACAAAATCATGTACATAGAGTATGATAAAAAATAAATTTCCTCCCACTGACCTTGCAGTATATTGAATTACTTTGTTTCCAATTGAACAAAAATAACAACACTATGAAACTTTAATAATATTGTCTGGAAACTTACTTAAGATTATAAATAAGACTTTTTTAGTCTACACACAAGTTTACTTGAAACATCTATTGCAAAATTCTCCAATTGCACTATATAGATTTTGTATCTATTTAACATAACTCCAAATCAAAAAGAGTTATTAATGCCACGTTCACTCTGAAAGAATATTTAAAGAAATAATTGTTTCTTCACTAATAATTTATCCACCTCTCTTTCAGAGTGAAAACTTTATTATCTTTTATGGCATCTAATTATATACTTGATTGAGGATAAGAAACAACATTTATTTATGTCGCTAAATCAACCATGTAGTGGATATTATAGTCATGCTCTCACAAATAGACTATACAATCTAATGGAATAACTGATCGTCTTTCCCTAACAAATCTCCTTAATAAACTTACCACCACTTCATTATGCACTTGAGAGGTTTAAGAAATTTCATTATAAAATATATCAAGAATAGTACCTTGAATCTCAACAAGTTTAGTTTATGGTATAGAAAATTCTACAATTGTTTGTACCACAATTGTCTATATAAGCAAAGACAAAGACACAGTGATCTTCTATCAAACTATTATCCTTAATAGTCTGAGAGTAGCTATCTTCTACAATTACGTCGAACTGTAGAAACTTTATAGTATATAATTCCATAATTCTTATACCTTCTTTAGGGTCATAAAATCAATACCCCTTTAACAATCTAGATAAGATACAAAATAATTTCAAATGAATCTTTTGTGAGGATTTTCAGGCATAGTAATTAAGTTACCACCCCAGAATCTACCAAGTATTTGACAAATGACCTTTTAAGCTATTTTGCATTGTCATACTTGCCAAAATACTCACGGCCACTGTTAAGCCTGACAACCTTTTAAGACATTTATCTCGGTCACTTTCCTTAAATAAAAAACTTTTGGAAACAACCTTTTAATCATATACGAGATGTATATGTCACAATCTTTGTAGATGTGTCCTAGTTTCAATATTAGACAAGACATAATTTCAAGCAACTAAGGCTTCCATCATCTTATAGCAGTATAGTCCGCAGGCAAACCTCTTTTCAAGTGTTCCAAAATGGAATGCTTCATGGACAATAAGCAAATTCAATTGCTCTTTTCTCAAACAACAAATTATATGTCCATAACTTAAAATTTGAAGCAGTAAAAACCTCAATAATATTGGAGTTATTAATTACAGAAAATATGACTGAAAAACAAGCAATGTATATAATTAGCATCATGTGAGTACTGTGTAACTTGACGTACAAGTACACATCCAGAGAGTTACACGCATAATCATATAATCACCTTTGGGCAGAATACATGACATGCAGTTGTACACTCCCCACATGATAGCAGTTATGAGAATATATTCTAATTTTTCGTGAATTCATCATCTTTGGGCATATGAATCACTAGAATTAGTCACTTCTCCACCACATTATCATGTATCCTTTCATGAACTAATACACAATCACCTCCTTTGGGAGTATGACTACGCATTAGACCAGGAGACATTTCAATCATCATATGAGACCGAAATTTCTCAAACCTAATCAAGCGTGCCACTTTAGCGGTCACTACTCAATTGAATCATTGAAATTCTCTCATACCGGGGATATAAATTTTACTCCTCACATACACCATATACATGTGATTTTAGTGATAGGAGCAGCATATCACCAAAATCACATATCATGCTAATTATATTGTTTTATTAATTAATAAAAATTAAAAATTAATCATATATATATATATATATATATATATATATACAATGAACCTGAAAGACAGATTCCAATGAGATCACTGATTACAGTAACACAAGAGAATTCTCATAGAAGCAAGCATCTTGTGCACCCCGATTACTGATTACTAAAACAACATTAAAAGAATGCCGATCCAAAGGATCCCTCACAAGTTAACATTAATAGCAATACAGGGTACCCCAGATTGATAAGCTTGATAACTAATCAACTATTGTTCATGAGTTTCATATGGCAAAACATGACTCCAAGGCCAACAACTGATTTATTAATCAATTTTAGGTAACAAATATCATTACTTCAACTAGTGGCCTATAAATTGAGTCAAACCATAGAACTAAATATCTAAACTATAATAGTAGATACTATTGCTCTGCATAAATATTGTCATACCCCTTAACCATAAAAATATTCAACTTGATAGACATTAATAAGTGACCAGATGAGTTCATGTACAATATGCAGTAACTTAATCGACATGTATTATTACCTTTACCAAAAAAAAAAAAAAACTTAATCGACATGCATTACCCATATATATCAGATATGTTAATCAGTACAATCAGTTTGGTCACGAGTTCTTAAGATGTCATTCATTAAAAGATTACTAACAAAAGATTACTAACGTGTCAAGGAGTATGCTTGAGCAACAAAAATTTCATGACTTTTACTGTTTCTTATTATCTCAAGATATATTCAATTACTATCTCATAATAATTGTATGTGATAATATACCTATAACCCAATACTTGTATTTCCAAAATCACAAAAAAAAAAAAAATACAAGGAAAAATACGCAAAAAATGATTTAAAATACACGTATTTAGGGTTTCATATGCAATTCACATCAATAAAACTATCAAACATATAAAATAAATATACCACGAGATAGGAAATCACCATACGAGTCCAACGCTGCTAGCCACGCGCCGATCGAAGTCTCCACGCGCCCACACGCGCAGCCTGAGTGCGCGGCGCGTGGAGCTCACGCGCGGCGCGCATTCGACGCCTAGGAGGCGCGTGGCCGCGCGTGGGGGGCGTGAGGCCTCCTCCGGCGATGCGCCATCGACCGTCTTGCTTGCCTCGTCGAGCCCAGTCCGAATTTGTGATTTAATTTAATTTTTATTGAACAAAAAGTCTCGAAAATCACAAATTAAGGCAAGATCCATACTAATTAGGGTTAATCCGTACAGATTCGGGCAAAAACTTTATGCATTCAAGTTCTAGGGTTATGGTTGCTCTAATACCACATGTTGGATGCAAATTGCGCAACCCCAGGATCTCCATAACCAGAACAAGAACATGCATAATTGAGTTGAAAAATTAACGCATCTGGATCCATCGAACATAAAGCGGAAGCAGAAAAAGGGATTACTCACATATGAAGGGGATCCACGCATCAAGTCATTCTCCTCTATTGCCCTCCGTATCATTGGCTCAATGAGGCGGCCCCTCATGTGTAGCGTTAGGTAAACGCCCCTTAGGTGATGATACATGTGAGAATTAGGGTTAGAGGAGAGACTTGAGCACTATTTATAGAGTTTTCAGCCAGTGCCCATCATTACAGGCTAGGCTCAACTCGGCCCACATTAGCCAGTCCCATATTAGACTAATTAAGAAACATTCTATTTCACCTTAGACAAGCCCTGTTTTACGGTAGCCGTAAAAATAGTAAATTACAATATCAATTAATTTAGTCCATATTAGGAAAACTCTTACACCTGCCGCTGCTCCCCACTAGAGCTCTGACGACCGGTCAACGACCGCCCGGCGCCGTCCACCGTCGTTTTCCCCTTTAGGTAGTTTAGTTTATTTTTATTTTAGGTTATTTTATTATCATTTTTTTAAAGTTTCGTTATTATTATAAGGTGGTTTTCATTTTGTAAATATTATAAGCATTATCACCACCGGCCGTGATGGCTCCGCTGGATAGGTTTTAGACCTTTGAGGAAAGGTCAGGAGTTCGAAGCCTTGCAGGGAGGCTGGCGAGCTATTAGGTGATTTATGCGAGGCGCCGGGTTGGTGGGTCCCTGCTAGTGACACCTTGGGGGTTTACGTGGCAGCTGTCGGCCACATCGGTTCCTCTAGCACAAAAAAAAAAAGAAAAAAAAAAAAAAATATTATAAGCATTATCCGCAGGGTTTTACCCAAAATTATCGTAATTATTAATTTGATCCGTAAAACGTTGGATCATTTTTTTAATTATATTAATTTTTGGGTATTTTGGTAGAATTTCAATGGTTAAGTTAAATCTATATAATTATTAATTTGATCCGTAAGAATTCGGATCAGATTTTTAATTATTTTGAACCTCTTTGTCGTGATAATTAGTGTTAGAATAATCGTTAATTTGACCTGCGAGACAACATGTTATTTTTTCGATTATTTTAATCCTTTATTTTGTTGTTAGTTTAGATTTAATATTTATTTAATATTTACTTATCTTAAAAAACCAAAAAAATCAAAAAATAAAAAAAATCAAAATTCTGCATAAGCATATAGGTTTAGTAAATCAGACATGTAGTTTAGTAAATTAGATTTTTTTTTTAGGATTATATTTTTAGGATTGCATTTTTAGATAATTTTTTAAATAGGTTAGGGTTGGACCTAAATAACTTTTTTTTAAAAAAATAAGGTCTTAAGTTGGCATATTTTTATAATCTCATTTTTTAAAAAGTAAATAAAAAATAAAAATTAGGTCATGAGTTGCATATTAACTAGTTTGCATAATAGTTTCATTTAATTAGGATTTGTTTGTTAGTAAAATTAGGTCATGTAGTTAAGAATGCATTTTTATAAAAGAATTCTAATTTCAAGAAAACCTAAAAAAAAAATTGTTTGCTTTGTGTGATGCAACTTATTTTTATTTATTGAATGTTTAATAATGATTGAGCACCTATGTGATCATCTTTTGACATGATAGTAATTTAGCTTAAAATAAATCCAAGCTGTCTGCAAAAATATTTTTTAAAAAATAAAAAATAAAAAGAAATGGTACTGAAAGAGCATTAGAGAAATTTAGTGTAACCAAGTTCCCGTACTCATTGTCTCTGGTTCATAGGAGTAAAATAATCCTCCCATTATTTTACTTAGGTGTCTGATCGACCTACCATAAACTGATCAGTGGCGACTCTTAGTTAATAATCTTTTGCATGTTAAATATTTGAACCTTAAGTCGCGAATTAGTATGGACTTGAGAGAGCCCAAACTAAGTTTAAAGACTTAGTAGTCCATTAACCTAGTTTTAGATAATGCACCTGAAAAATTAGGTCGCGACAAAGTGACGCTTGTCACTTTCGTAAATTTTGGCATTTAAGTGTCCATTTGTACCAAGTTTTGGTACTTGTAGTGTTCTTTTCTCATCAAAGTGGGCTCTTGACGAGAAATTACTTGATAAATGAGCAAATGTGATCTTCTCAACGGTATGACATTCATCATGATGATTTATCCTGGCAATGGCTCGATGAAACTACTATATAAGAAAGATTATGTTTAATAACTGGTTAAAGCATATAAAGAATCTATATGGGAACCAATTATATTTCATAATTTTTGATTGAACTGAATTCAATTCGTACAAATATTAGGTTGAACTGCTGCCCTTGTAAGGACAGAAGATCCTATAGTCGGGAAATGAGAGAAGGAAAGCTATAATGTGTGGCCCCGTTGATTGAAGATAGAAGTAAATCAATAACTTGGGGTTTGAGTATACTAACACTTAAGTTGATCATTTTTCAACAAATTTGCTTGACTAGCCAGGTCAATTTTAATGAAGACTTGGAAAAGTAAGTGGAGCGTGGATATTGAAAAATGATAAGATCCCAAAAAATGGCCTCTCGGTCAAAAGAGCAAAATAACAAATATGATTGAGATTCATCATTTTGTACTGTTTACTCATCACCCCCATATTTTTGAATGTGTGCTAAAAAAAAAAGGAAAGATTTATCTCACAATATATTGTCAATGTGAAAAAAAAAAAAAAAAAAAAAAAGAATCTTCACAGTAAGGCCCAATTTGCCCCTTCATTCGATGGCACTTGAAGCCTATAAGTAAAGTAACCTTTTGCAAGCAACATGGACGACAGATTCACTAGAGAAAATCTTACTGCGCCCCCTACTTAAAAAGAGAATGTGAAAATACAATGAATCTTGCTAATAAGTGTCCTCAAGACACTCGTTAAACATGTTAAATGCAAAAAATTCGATTTTCAAAATATTAATTGTGTATGTCACGAGGTGCATTATAATTTGCAATATTTTGTTATTTTGTTACTTAACAAATGCCCTGCAGATATTGTTCAAGTAAAACCCTAGTAAAATTTATTCTTGTGCAAGTGGAGCACCAACCTAGTATAAAAGTGAGTAAAACTCTTAATAAGTTGAGCCACATAGCATGCTTACGCATGAAGCTGTCGGTAATTTGTTTTTGATGATCACTTTAGCAAATCTTTAATCCTAACACATTTCTAACTCTACATCTCTAGTCTTATGCAAATTTTGATTAAAAAAATCTATTATTGGTATACTTTCATAATATTTTTATTCATAATTCTCTAATAGAACTATGCATATTTTGTTAATACATGCTTTACAAAAGATTATATATATATATATATATATATATATATATATATATAGATTCTATCTCAAAATACCAACAATTTCTCTCTTTATAAAACTTGTTCAAGAGGAGGTTTTGAAAGAATTTAACATTATAGGGATACCTATGTTGTGATTGGCTCATATTTAACAGATTATTTATTAAAATATCTCATATGGGCTCCTATTTGACAATAAAAGACTATTAAAATCGTGTCTAATAAATAATTATATTAGATGATCAATCTCAAATTGGTCTCATATTTGACAAATAAATATATTAGAAAATCAACAAAAAAATCCATCGTCGCAGGACTATCTATCTCATTATTGACTCACATTTGAGTAATCTATTTGAAATCAATCTCATTTTGGCTTCATATTTGACAAATGAATAATAATAAAATCATATTTATAGTAATATTACATGATCAATAACATACTGAACTAATATTTGGCAAATAAACAATATTAAACGACCTGGGTCATATTGAATTTATATTTACGCACTTCGGCCATCAGCATTTTATGTTTCTTGCTCAATCTAGATTCATGTATTTTAAATCCCATTGCTCGCATGATTTTCTTACCATCAACTCCAGGAACCTCGAAATTGAGCGAGCAGCTCATTCTAGATTTCATTTGCAGAACCCAAGCTCGGTTCCGTGCCTTGACTTGGTCGTCAGCCGTATGCGAAGAATCAAAGCGGATGAGTCCAAAGTCGATTAATGTTCCATTTGTACGTGAGGCTTTGTGGCTCCTAGTCTGTCGATGTGTTCAGTGTGGACTATTCAAAGTCCTGCGGAATGCGATAAAAGGAATACTATTGCTACACGATAACCTCTGTACGAAATGCTGACATGAAAAGATAAGATATGAGAGAACGACTCATTTGCTTCTTGGTCCCTACCATGATAATATCTTCCCTACGAATAGGTTGTCAGCTAATAATAATGCATAGCACAAGTCTTTCCTCAATAACATGATCATTTTCTATACTCCAATGACTTAATGGTAATGCGAATTGACACAAAAACGAGACCAGAGATAATTTCTGAATTACACAAAGAAAGACTTTTTAATGTCTTATGTTAATAGAAATTGACGTCAATTACAAACACTAACACGAATTGTCAGGCTTAGATGAAAATTTAAATTAAAGATTTGGCTAATATATCTTTTAGAAAGGATTTTCATGAGGGAAACAAAACTTTACATACGAAATGGTGGATCGCACAACCCATTAAAGCCGGTTGTGTTAAAAAAGAAGAAGATAGAGGCTGTGTGGTTAAGACGGATTCAGGACATACGTGACAAGCACTCCACATTTAACTATTTTAAGTCGATAGCGATATATGCATTGTCATCTAATAATGATTAGCCATCTATAAATATCTTACCAATCTTCTTGTTGAGAACATGCGAACCTGGACAATCTCACATCATCAAAACCACCCCAAAATCATGGCCTCTTCCTTATTTCTGTGGAAGCCGTCTTCTTTAGGAGTCTTCTTCTTATTCTACTTGCTCTTCTTCGTAAACAACATCACCATCTTTGTTTCCACTCCATTTCATGGCATAGTCGTTTCGGCTTCCTCCACTTCTTTCACTCCCAATGCAACCAACCATATGGATGAAGTAGAGGCTCTCTTGAAATGGAGATCTAGTCTCGAAGACCACAACCAATCTCTCTTGTCTTCATGGCATGGTAACAACTCTTGCCACTTCATGGGTGTCACTTGCGACGACGACGGATTCGTTGCCCATCTTAATCTTTCTAATCTTGGCCTGAGAGGAACTTTAAATAGTCTTGACTTCTCGCACTTAACCAAGGTGGTTAGTCTTGACTTTTCCAGCAACTCGATCTACGGTCCTATAACCTCAAGTATTGGTAACCTTTCCAAACTCAAGTATCTTAATTTTTATGACAATAGATTGAGTGGACACATTCCTTGGGAGATTGGATTGTTAGATTCTCTTTTGGAAGTTTATTTTCGCAAAAACAATCTCAGAGGTCCTATCCCTCCTTCACTAGGAAGCCTAGGCAACTTAAATATTCTTAGTCTTTCTCAAAACCAAATTTCAGGGTCCATTCCTCCATCTCTTGGAAAATTAGGCAACTTAACAAAGTTGGGCATATCAAGAAATGACCTTTTTGGTCCCATTCCAAGAGAGATAGGTGACCTAAGAAGATTGAAGTTTCTTTACTTATGGAGGAACAAACTTTCGGGATCCATACCTTCAGAGATTGGGAGGCTAACCGATCTTATTGATTTAGAATTTTTTGATAATAAGTTGATCGGGCATATCCCTACTTCACTAGGAAAACTACGCAGTCTAAATGTTCTCTATCTTGATGGAAACCAACTTTCAGGATCCATTCCTCCTCCTCTTGGAAAATTAGGCAACTTAACAAATTTGAGCGTAGCAACGAATGACCTTTCTGGTCCCATTCCAAGAGAGATAGGTGACCTAAGAAGATTGAAGTTTCTTTACTTATGGAGGAACAAACTTTCAGGATCCATACCTTCAGAGATTGGGAGGCTAACCGATCTTATTGAATTAGGTTTTTCTGATAATAAGTTGGTCGGGTGTATCCCTGCTTCACTAGGAAACCTACGCAGTCTAAATGTTCTCTATCTTGATGGAAACCAACTTTCAGGATCCATTCCTCCTCCTCTTGGAAAACTCGTTTGATTATGAGTTACGACCTTTTTTCGATGAATTGTAAAGGTAGAGGTGACCCGTGCTCTGATTAAGGCATCCAACCTAAATTTTCACCAAAGTTCCTCCATCAGAAAAGTATGCTTTATGTAAATATTCTGGCCCGCCATGTGTAACACGAGGAGAGTCCATGACTCACGAGTGAAGACTACAAAAGGTAAGTCAGGAATTTATCAGTTAAAAAAAAGAAATAATAATGAAAGTGGGCTCCTGACAAGAAATTACTTGATGCACGAGCAAATGTGATCTTCTCAATGGTATGACATTCATCGTGATGATTTATTCTAGCAATTGCTCGATGAAACTAATATATAGGAAAGATTATGTTTAGTAACTGGTTAATGCATAAAAGAACCTACGTGGGACCCATTATATTTCATAATTTTTGACTGAACCGAATTCAATTCGTACAAATATTCGGTTGAACTGCAGCCCTTGTGAGGGAGAGAAGGTTCTACAGTCTGGAAATGAGAGAAGGAAAGCTATAATCTGTGGTCCCGTGCTTGCACTATCGTTCCTCCGATGATATCGACCATCACTTTCATAAACTTGCGTCGATTGAAGACTTGAGCAAATCAATAACTTGGAATTTGAGTATATTGACACTTAAGTTGATCTTTTTTCCACAAATTTACTTGACTAACTAGGTCAATTTTAATGAATACTTGGAAAAGTATGCTTATGAATGATGCTCTAGGTAATTTGTTTTTTGATGATCACTTTAGCAAATCTTTAATCTTAACATATCTCTAACTCTACATCTCTAGTCTTATGCAAATTTTGATAATAAGATCTATTACCGTTAAACGTTCATATATTCTTATCCATAATTCTCTAATAGAACTATGCATATTTTCAGTAATAAATGCTCTGATAATTTTTTTTTATTATGTATATATAGATTCTATCCTGAAATACCTGCAATTTTTATCTTTAAAGAAACTTGTTCAAGACGAGGTTTTGAAAGAATTTAACTGTATAGGGATACCTATCTCATGATTGGCTCATATTTAACAAATAATACATTAAAAGATTAAAAGATCAAACTCATATAAGGCTCATATTTGACAATTAAAGAATATTAAAATCATATCTGAGAAGTAATTAAATTGCATGATCAATCTCAACTTGGTCTCATATTTGACAAATAAATATATTAGAAGATCAATGAAAAAATCCATCATCACAGGACTATCTATCTAATGTTTACTTACATTTTAGAGTAATCTATTTGAAAGATCAATCTCATATTGGCTTCATATTTAACAAACGAATAATATTAAAATCATATTTAGAGTAATATTACATGATCAATAACATATTGAACTAATTTTTGGCAAATAAAAAATATTATGTCTACATATTGTATTTATATTTACGCACTTCGGCCTCCAGCATTTTTTGTTTCTCGATCAATTAGATTCATGTATTTTAAGTCCCATTGCTCGCATGATTTTCTTGCCATCAACTCCAAGAACCTCGAAATTGAGGAAGTGGCTCATTCTAGATTTCATTTGCAAAACCCAAGATCAACCCCGTGCCTTGACTTGGTCGTCAACCGTCTGCGAAGAATCAAAGTGGATGAGTCCAAAGTCGATTAATGTTCCATTTGTACGTGAAGGTTTGCGGGTCCTAGTCTGTGGATGTGTTTAGTGTGGACTATTCAAACTCTTGCAGAGATAATGCCGGTCTTCTGAGCAAAACGCGTTAAAAGGGACACTATTGCTCACATGATAACCTCTATGCGAAATGCTAACATGAAAAGATAAGAGACAAGAGAACGAGACTCGTTAGCTTCTTGGTCTCCGCCATGATAACATCCTTCCCACGAATAGTTTGTCAGCTAGTAATAATTCACAGCACAAGTCTTTTCTCAATAGCATCATCATTTTCATCGTTAAATGATCCGTATGTGTTTTTTCTTTATTTGGGGCCCGTCACATGTAACATGATGAAAAACCACGACTCACAGAGAAGAGCTAGCTCATGAAGACCATAAAAGCAAGTCAAGAACCTATAGGTGGAAAGTAGAGAAAAAAGGACACCGGCTTATAATAATTCAGGACCTGATTTTATTCTGGTCCATCACGTGTAGCACGGAGAGAGTCCTTGAGACGAGGAATTAAGTCCATAAAGACTAAAAAAGAAACAACTTACCGGTTGAAGAAATAAAAGGAAAAAGGGAAACGATTGCTTCAAAAATGGAGGACGTTAGAGCACGATGATTCCTTTCAATTGGATCCAAGATTGCGAAATTGAATCGCTCTGCACTAACAATAAAGTATGCTTTACGTAAATATTCTGGTCCACCATGTGTAACATGAGGAGAGTCCATGACTCGCCAGTGAAGACCAGAAAAAGTAAGTCAGGAATTTATCGGTTAAAAAAGAAATAATAATCAAACTGGGCTCCTGACGGAAGAAAAAACGTGATGCACGAGCAAATGTGATCTTCTCAATGGTATGACATTCATCATGATGATGAGCCATCTATAAATATCTTATCAATCTTGTTGTTGAGAACATGCGAACCTGGACAATCTCACACCGTCAAAACCACCCCAAAATCATGGCCTCGCCCTTATTTCTGCGGAAGCCGTCTTCTTTAGGGGTCTTCTTCTTATTCTACTCGCTCTTCTTCGTAAACAACATCACCATCTTCGTTTCCACTTCATTTCATGGCATAGTCGTTTCTGCTTCCTCCATTTCTTTCGCTCCCTATACGACCAACCATATGGATGAAGCAGAGACTCTCCTGGAATGGAAATCTAGTCTCGAAGACCACAACCAATCTCTCCTGTTGTCATGGCATGGTAACAACTCTTGCCACTTCATAGGTGTCACTTGCGACGGCTACGGATTTGTTGCCCATCTTAATCTTTCTAATCTTGGCTTGAGAGGAACTTTAAATAGTCTCGACTTTTCACATTTAACCAAGGTGGTTAGTCTTGACTTTTCCAACAACTCGATCTACGGTCCTATAACCTCAAGTATCGGTAACCTTTCCAAACTCAAGTATTTTACTTTTTATGACAATAGATTGAGTGGACACATTCCCTGGGAGATTGGCAGGCTAGGCAACTTAAATATTCTAGACCTTTCTCAAAACCAATTTTCAGGATCCATTCCTCCATCTCTTGGAAAATTAGGCAACTTAAGAAATTTGAGCATTGCAGCAAATAACCTTTCTGGTCCCATTCCAAGAGAGATAGGTGACCTAAGAAGATTGAAGTTTCTTTTCTTATGGAGGAATAAACTTTCGGGATCCATACCTTCAGAGATTGGGAGGCTAACCGATCTTTTTCAATTAGATTTTTCTGAAAATAAGTTGATCGGGCATATCCCTGCTTCACTAGGAAACCTAAGTAGTCTAAATATTCTCGCTCTTTGGGGAAACCAATTTTCAGGGTCCATTCCTCCTTCTCTTGGAAAATTAGGCAACTTAAGAAATTTGAGCATAGCAGCGTATAACCTTTCTGGTCCCATTCCAAGAGAGATAGGTGACCTAAGAAGATTGAAGTTTCTTTTCTTATGGAGGAATGAACTTTCGGGATCCATACCTTCAGAGATTGGGAGGCTAACCGATCTTTTTCAATTAGATTTTTCTGAAAATAAGTTGATCGGGCATATCCCTGCTTCACTAGGAAACCTAAGTAGTCTAAATATTCTCACTCTTTGGGGAAACCAATTTTCAGGGTCCATTCTTCATTCTCTTGGAAAATTAGGCTACTTAAGAAATTTGAGCATAGCAGCGAATAACCTTTCTGGTCCCATTCCAAGAGAGATAGGTGAACTAAGAAGATTGAAGTTTCTTTCCTTATGGAGGAATAAACTTTCAGGATCCATACCTTCAGAGATTGGGAGGCTAACCGATCTTTTTCAATTAGATTTTTCTGAAAATAAGTTGATCGGGCATATCCCTGCTTCACTAGGAAACCTAAGTAGTCTAAATATTCTCGCTCTTTGGGGAAACCAATTTTCAGGGTCCATTCCTCCTTCTCTTGGAAAATTAGGCAACTTAAGAAATTTGAGCATAGCAGCGAATAACCTTTCTGGTGCCATTCCAAGAGAGATAGGTGACCTAAGAAGATTGAAGTTTCTTTTCTTATGGAGGAATAAACTTTCGGGATCCATACCTTCAGAGATTGGGAGGCTAACCGATCTTTTTCAATTAGATTTTTTTGAAAATAAGTTGATCGGGCATATCCCTGCTTCACTAGGAAACCTAAGTAGTCTAAATATTCTCACTCTTTGGGGAAACCAATTTTCAGGGTCCATTCCTCCTTCTCTTGGAAAATTAGGCAACTTAAGAAATTTGAGCATAGCAGCGAATAACCTTTCTGGTCCCATTCCAAGAGAGAAAGGTGACCTAAGAAGATTGAAGTTTCTTTTCTTATGGAGGAATAAACTTTCGGGATCCATACCTTTAGAGATTGGGAGGCTAATTGATCTTTTTCAATTAGCATTTTCTAATAATAAGTTGGTCGGGCGTATCCCTGCTTCACTTGGAAACCTAAGCAATCTAAATGTTCTCTATCTCGATGGAAACCAATTTTCAGGGTCCATTCCTCCTTCTCTTGGAAAATTAGGCAACTTAAGAAATTTGAGTATAGCAGAGAATAACCTTTCTGGTCCCATTCCAAGAGAGATAGGTGACCTAAGAAGATTGAAGTTTCTTTACTTATGGAGGAACAAACTTTCGGGATCCATACCTTTAGAGATTGGGAGGCTAACCGATCTTATTGAATTAAGTTTTTCTGAAAATAAGTTGGTCGGGCATATCCCTGCTTCACTAGAAAACCTAAGCAATCTAAATGTTCTCTATCTTGATGGAAACCAACTTTCGGGGTCCATTCCTCCTTCTCTTGGAAAATTAGGCAACTTAAGAAATTTGAGTATAGCAGAGAATAACCTTTCTGGTCCCATTCCAACAGAGATATGTGACCTAAGAAGATTGAAGTTTCTTAACTTATGGATGAACAAACTTTCGGGATTCATACCTTCAGAGATTGGGAGGCTAACCGATCTTATTGAATTAGGACTTTCTGATAATGCTTTGACTGGTTCAATCCCTGCATCAATTGGAAGCATGGCCAATTTAACTCGGTTGATTCTTAGAGATAACAACTTTCTTGGTACCTTGCCTCCTGAAATTAATAAGATCATTCATATGAGTGTTTTGGATCTCTCCGATAATGAATTCGAAGGGCAGCTGCCAGAAAATATATGCCTTGGGGGATTATTGCAAAAATTCATTGTGATGAATAATCATTTCACTGGTCATATCCCTAAAAGCTTGAGGAATTGTACTTCATTAGTTAGAGTGAGGCTTGAAGGAAACAAACTTACTGGAAATATAATGGAAGCTTTTGGTGTATATCCGCAGCTAAATTATATGGACTTGAGCCGCAATTATTTGCATGGTCAACTTTCATGGAAATGGGGGCATTGCCACAATTCATTGTGATGAATAATATATGCCTTGGGGGATTATTGCAAAAATTCATTGTGATGAATAATCATTTCACTGGTCATATCCCTAAAAGCTTGAGGAATTGTACTTCATTAGTTAGAGTGAGGCTTGAAGGAAACAAACTTACTGGAAATATAATGGAAGCTTTTGGTGTATATCCGCAGCTAAATTATATGGACTTGAGCCGCAATTATTTGCATGGTCAACTTTCATGGAAATGGGGGCATTGCCACAATTCATTGTGATGAATAATATATGCCTTGGGGGATTATTGCAAAAATTCATTGTGATGAATAATCATTTCACTGGTCATATCCCTAAAAGCTTGAGGAATTGTACTTCATTAGTTAGAGTGAGGCTTGAAGGAAACAAACTTACTGGAAATATAATGGAAGCTTTTGGTGTATACCCGCAGCTAAATTATATGGACTTGAGCCGCAATTATTTGCATGGTCAACTTTCATGGAAATGGGGGCATTGCCACAATTTGACAAGTTTAAGGATATCGAACAATAACATTTCTGGTGAGATACCCCCAATATTTGGAAGGATGGCTCAATTACGGGAACTTGACCTTTCTGCAAATAATTTAAGGGGAAAGATTCCGAGGGAATTGAGAAGCTTGAAACTATTGCTAAATCTTATCCTTAACAACAATGGGATCACAGGTGATATTCCCCATCAAATTGGATTTTTACCTCAATTGGAACATCTCAACTTAGCATCAAACAATTTGAGCGGAGCCATTCCACCGCAGCTCAGTCTATGCACCAATTTGCTGAGCTTGAACTTGAGCCAAAATAAAATTGAGAGAAGCATTCCTTCTAAGATATGCAATGCGCAATTTCTACGCATTCTTGATTTGAGTCAAAATCTATTGACTGGAAGAATACCACCAGCTCTAGGAAAATTAAGTGTCCTAGAAACCCTAAACATCTCCCACAATGGCCTCTCTGATTCCATCCCACAAAGTATTGCTAACTTATGGGCATTAACTTCTGTTGATGTGTCCTACAATGAGTTGGAAGGTCCTCTTCCAAATGTCAAAGCTTTTAAGGAGGCTCCATTTGAGGCAGTTCGGCATAACAAGGGGCTATGTGGGAACGTGGCTGGATTACAGAAATGCAATATTTCTACCATGGGCAAGAAACACAATCACCATAGCGGAGCTAGAATTTTGATTATCCCTGTTCTCTCATCCTTGGGATTCCTTGTTCTCTCTTCCTTCTTGATCATCCTCATAATCATTGGTTGCCGTCGAAGAAAGATTATCAAGAGAGAGAGGAATGCATTGATTGGGACTAATATTTTAGATTTCTTGCACATTCTGAGTTTTGATGGAAAAATTTTATACGAGCGGATCGTGGAGGCGACGGAAGGATTTGACTCCAAGTACTATTTGGGAGAAGGGGCCTATGGCGTTGTTTACAGAGCTGATCTACCCAGAGGTCAAACTGTTGCTGTCAAGAAAATTCCATCGTCCCAGGAAGATGAGACCGTCGACATCGTTCCTTTCGAAAGGGAAATTGAAGCCTTACAAAATATTCGCCACCGCAACATAGTGAAGCTTTACGGGTTCTGCTCTCATGCACAACATCGTTTTCTGGTGTACGAGTACGTCGAAAGAGGGAGCTTGAGAACAATTTTGAACGATGATGAAAAAGCATCAGAATTTGGCTGGGACAAAAGGATGAATATAGTTCGAGCAGTTGCGGATGCATTGTCGTATATGCATCACGATTGTTTTCCTCCATTGATCCATCGAGACTTGACCAGCAACAACATCTTGTTGGATGCTGATTATGAGGCTCACATTTCAGACTTTGGTACCGCAAGATTATTGAGGCCAGATTCCACCAACTGGACTGCTATTGCTGGCACCATTGGATACATCGCTCCAGGTGATGTTCTTTGTAGAAGCATATTAATTTACTGTCCCAACTCGTGTCGTCATTGGAAATTCCTTAATCATGTGGAAGCAAATGTCCGATTCTTTAATTACAGTTAACATGATTATCAATGGATTTTGAATTTTTCAACTGCAGAGCTAGCTTATACAAACATCCCGACTGAAAAATGTGATGTATACAGCTTTGGTGTAGTAGTACTGGAGATAATCATGGGAAAGCATCCAGGAGATTATGTCTCATTGGTATTTTCATCCACTCAATCCGAGTCACAAACCCCATTACAGGATGTACTGGACCAACGACTCTCACCTTCGACAAATCGGCATGCGCAAAACATAATCTCTGCTGCAGCACTGGCACTCGCGTGCTAGCGGACCAATCCTCAACTTCGACCGACCATGACACAAGTCTCACGAGAGCTTCAAGTTCAAGCAACACCGGTTTTGCCGTTCTTTGGAGTCACCTTAGAACAACTCTGTGATCTTGATCGCAGGAACTTTTAGATCGCATTCCGGAGGTTGCAAGTTTCCGACCGAGTTATTGTTGTGTGTTCACCTTTTCTGGCTTCTGTGCTTGGCAGTAATATGTCGATTAGTTAGTTATAAAACTTGGAAGATGCATAGTCTAAATGTTTTCCTTTTGTAAGAGTAGAATGATAGTTAATTTTCCTCCTTTCGTGAAAGCAAGCATCTATTTACAGTTAATATAAGTCATTTGTTTCTTAGCAAAATCATCTGAACTTGTTTAAAATATCATCTCATATATCACATTACGAAGTTTTGTATGTGCAATTGTTCTGGGATACTTGACAGTTTTGGGATCATTATGTTCGGGGAAACCAGTATGATAGAAAGCAATCACACTCACATAACACGAGGATAATGTTTTCGACAAAATAGCTCATTAAAAATGAATTTGCAGGGGGATTCTTGCCTTTTGAGCAGCCAAAACCGAGATTGGATGTTTGGGCCGTCTAGAACCGACATCAATACTTGCTGGGGTGTTCATAAAATTCTACACGCAAGTGACCGTATCAAACAAATAAGATAATGATGAGAAAAAGTATCATTCCACATAGATTGATAATTAATAAACTAATTAAATACTAAAAATAGACTAATTCTAAAATTTATCCAACAAATCAAAATAGAATTGAGAATAAATTTAAACTAAAAATATTAAAAGCAAAATTAGGAGGCTAAATGCAGTAAATCAATCATATAAATATGTTCGAGCATCCGATTTCACCATAACCACTATATATTTATTTCATATTATTACACGTACAAGAACGATATCAAACATGTGATGGTAGAATTTCTTAATCCATTTACTATCCTATCTCTAGTTATAACAAACCTACTCAGTTTAGTAATCCATTATATCTCTATGTGAATTAAAATAAGTGCATTAAAATCTATGAATATTCCCAGCTTATAATGAGTATTTTGGATCATCTTATCACCGAAAGCTACACAAATATATCAATGTTTAATTCATGGTTATATATTATAATGAGCAATTACATATTATCATTTCTCAGTCTCAAATATGCACATCAAATTATTCAAGTGATGGCTAGTCATTTAAAAGCATTAAGCACAATAATATATAACTCACGCATATGAAATCACTTGCACACATAAAAATCATGAAATTTACTTCATCATTATTAGGCTACATTATAACCCTAACAAAAGAAAATTAGAACATAGTAGAAGAAGAGATAAATATATAAATCAAATCCAGCATTTTGAATCAAAGAACAAGAATTCTATTACCACTTTTGTTTTCTCTTCAAAATATTTGAAAAACACTAAAAACAATAAAAAAATATCTTAAAAACAATTAAAAAAAAAAATAACTATCCCCTTAGGCTCTTAATGTTCTCCTATTTATAGGATACATTCAGGACCCTTATCCCAAGTAAGGGAAAATCTCAAATAGGGACCCAAAGTAGTCATTTAGTCTCAAAAAAAGGACCTGACTTTCCGGCCGGCGAATTAATGCATTTTCAATCATATTCCGGCAACCTGTTCTGGGGTATTTTTGTCCAAAAAATATTCTCTTTTTGTTTTCCTTCTCCTGTTCATCTTCTTCTTGATCTACCCATGGTTGTCCCTGTTCATCGTCTTCTTCATCAATGTTGAAGATAGGCATTGCCCAAATCAAGAATATCATAAGTGGGGAAGGGCCGGCGAAGGTTGTGGGACTGGCGTGGGTCGGCCTCACCTGAGGCCAGTGAAGGCTCAACACCCATCGCCGATAGCAGGCGCTGGCAGCAGGCAAGGGCTTGCAGGCCCTCGCCAAGCCCTTGCCTACCCTTACCAGTGGTCGGTGAGGTCGGCCAGCCCTTGTCGGCCTCGCTGAACTCACTAAGGACGAAACCGCCCTGCAATGGCGTCTTCTTCTTCTTCCTCCTCTTCGTCTCCGCTTCCCTTGCATGGAGTGACCTGGACATGCTCCTGAAGCTCAAAATAGCCATGGTCGGGCCTCCCTCCGCTACCATCGGCAACTAGGTCGACTCCTCCTCCTCCTTCTCGCTATCGCTCTTTCCGCATTGCTCCTTCATCGGAGTCACGTGCGATGTCGGCTAGTGGGTTGTCTCTCTCAACATCACATTCGTTGGCCTCTCGGGCTACATCCCACCCGAAATCAGCCGTCTCCGCGACCTAGTCAACCTCACACTCACCACCGACCTCACCAGGACCCTCCCACTTGAGCTTGGCAACCCCACCTCCCTTCGATTCCTCAACCTCTTCGAGATCTTCCCCAGCAGAGTCCTGTGGGTGATAACCCAACTTGAAGAACTCCACTTGGGCAATGACAAGTTCACGAGGCCGCTGCCACTGGAGGTGGTGAGGCTGAAGAAGCTGAAGTGGCTCAATCTCACCGGCAATTGCTTCACCGACGAGATACTGGAGGTCTGCTCGCAGATGGAGAAGATGAACAAGGGAAAAGGAAAATGAAAAGAGAATATTTTTTGGACGAAAAAACCCTGATTAGGTTATCAGAATACGCATCAGAAATGTATCAGTTCACCAGTCGACAAGTTAGGTCCTTTTTTGAGACTAAATGACTACTTCGGGTCCTTATTTGAGACAAACTCTACTTCAGGTTCTTTTTTGAGAAAATGAAGTCATTTCGAGTCCTTATTTGAGATTCCCCCCCCCCCAAGTAATTGCTTATTTTTCACACGAAATTAGTAAGTAAATCAGAGAATCTTTTACTTGATATCTATCTCCCAATGCTTGCAGATAAATTTAGGAAACAAAATCAAGGATTCCCTGATTTGATATCCATCTCCCAAATGCCTTCTTATTTGAATTTCAGATTTTTGCCATTTTTTTTCCTTATCTTCTCCATATCTCATTATTCAGCACAAACAAGAAAAATTCGAATAATCAGAAGAAAATCTAAATATTTTCTCATAGATATTGCATTATTTGTTACCTAAAATAGGTAAAATAACTCTGTTTTTATAGAGTTATCAGGGGGTTCTTCATGGGAGTTAAATCAATTACTAAATGGAATTTGCGTACCCTAATTAGCAAAAGCTAGTATTTCTCAATTAATAACCTCCTTACTTTAACTCGGCAAAAATCAATGAATCAATCTCAAGTATCTTATGAGTAGATTGTTTAGTTTCTGTCCTTACGTGCAACCTCTTCTTAGGAGTACCTCGGAAGGATTATCACTTGATTTTTTTACTATCTAAAGTAGGCATTAGATTCGCATGAACATGGTGTGTCCATTGACCTTGACACAAAATGGGCGGCCACAAACTTCCCCTTTTTCCCCCGTGAAAGATACGAGAAGAAACCTATAAACACTCTAGTTGGATTGGCGGCTTTCTAAGGTAACTAGAAATGGCACACTGGTTCTCGTTCCCGGGAAAAAAATTAAAATTTTGTAAATGTCAGTTTATTCCCTTTGGTCTTTCTTTTGCTATAAACGTTAGATGCGTGACTAAGCCCAGAGGTCCAAAGTCTCCGAACAGGAAGAGGGCCTAGAAGCTCGGCGCAAGTTATCTGGGTTAGGGATCCATTTATATGCAACCTTCTTGTTGCCAGGCTCCTTTTGTGATATTGTTGAGAGAAGACATGATTCTTATCTATGGGAAAAGTATCGAAAAAGTCTAAATATGTTGCATCGGTACCGCTTCAATCATAAACATTTCAATCGGGTCAATTTAATCATAAACAATTTCACTTTCGTATCAATTCAATCCATTCAACCAATTTAAATTGAAAATTACTTGCATAAATACTGGCAATGTTACATGGCATAGTCGATACTAACATGGATTTTTTTTAATGATTTTTTTGAATTTTTTCTTTTTTTCCTTGTTTTTATTTCTTTTTTATTTTTGTTGGTAGCCGGCAAGGGTTGTTCTCAACAAGGGCTTTCCTCGCCTGGGTGAGGATCGCTCTTGCTAGCCATAGGCAATGGTCAATCTCACTAAGCTGCACCTGAGCAAGAGCTGGCCTCGGCGAGGCCCAGCTCTTTATCATATTTATTTCTTTTTGTTTTCCACAAAATTCAAATCATTGAAAAAGAGGACTTAACTCCTTTTCTATTTGACTTCTCTTGTTTGTTTTGGATTATAATCAATGGAAACGTAAGAGTGGTCAAATGATATGTCATCAAATAATTGTATAAGGCAAGTAGCAGCTTACCAAAAAAAAAAACAAAAATGAAGAATGAAAGGAAGGAGAAATTCAAATAAAAAAGAAAAGTAAAGTGAGTGGGTCAAGAATCCAATTTTGGATTCAGTATGGATAAAGAATCCCCGACTTAGGCAAGGGTTGACCTCGCCAATGCTCAATCCTCTTTTTCTCTTTTCCTCCAAAAATTCCTTTCCACAAAATCTATTTTTTTTATTTGTCGAACTTAGTAATATAATCCGCAAAGGAGTATCGAGGCTTTAGCCTTTAGGGGTCATAGAAACGGCAAGGTTGATAACAAGTGGAACTTTGAGGTCAGAGTTTTGAGTAGAAGAGGATTAGGGTTTAAGGTTGAACACGAAGAAGGAAGTGAGATAAAAATCAAATCTTGGCAGAATTTATTCTTTCCAAAAACGGCCCTCTATAGATAAAGATATGATTCATGATAATAATAGCAACTCATGAATTGTGTCGAATTGAGGTAACGTGTCAGGAAGCTATGAGGTTGCAGACTACACATAAGAGTACAAAGCTTCAGAGGTACGGTACGCATTAGTTTTGTCTGCGGATATTTTAAAAGAAACCCAAATTACTTTTAATTCTTTTAAAAGGAGGCATACATTTCCACCAAATATAACCAGATCATCAACATGGATTGGCACACGACCCAAATACAAATTATTATTTAATGCATGAGCCATGGTCGAAGACCACAAAAAATGTTACTAATATCAACATACATCCACGACCATTAATCAACTGTCGATATAAGACAACATATAATTGATGATGATGAACATCATAGTAGAATTGGTTGGCAAAGATACCAATTAAAGAGAATCACTGATTGAGACTGCGAATAGGGAAGGGAGATATGAGAAGTGCCAAAAAACAGTTATGACATTCCAAATTGAAATCATTCGTGGAAGAGAGAGTTAAAGTTTAGTAGATCATGGAAAAAAGATTAAGTTAAAGCAAGGGTGAAGGATCAAGGTGCAATTTTTAAGGAGAAACCACCTCAACACAATACTGTGGTGTCGTCGGAACATAGGATCGAGATCCTTGGAGATATGGAGGCTCCTAAAACTGCAAGGAAACTGCTTTTGAGCGGTTATGTCATAGGCACTATATTGCACTAGTGCTCAACTACAAGAGACCACCCCCCTCCGGTGCTCGGTGCACAAACAAACAATATGTTATCTTCCAAATTATCTTTGCATTTCTACACAAGAATTTTAGGTTTCAAAATCCCGTCGTCGATTAAATTTCGATGTATTTCTTAGTTGTAGTTACCAAATTTTCACTGTCAATTATATTTCTACATGTATCTTTGCTTTAAATCCTAGGTGCCTCATCGACGATTAAATTCCAACGTTCCAACAAAGTTTTTGTAAGTGTGGCTATTTTTGAAGTAAACTTGCTGATTCTTTTGTCTACCTATGATATCTTTTGTTCAAAATCATCACAGAACCCATCTTGTCTAATAAAACTGAAGAACGACTTTTGATGACATTTATTTTGTCATTGAATCCAATTCAAGTGAAATGGTTAGAAACTCAACTAGAAATTGATCAGGTATTAAAATTTCGTCTCAACCCCAACTCTATTGGAAAATCAACGTATTTGATTAGACTGGACAACAATTGTTTTGAAAAGGAACTTGAGCTCGAGTTTGAGTTCAAACTTAAAAAAGCTCGAATAATGTGGGTACATTTCGTAATTTTTAAGATATTTATATCTATTTTATTAAAATTTATATTCAAAGAATAGAAAAGGTCAATTCCACTCGCGAGCCTATGGAACTAGAAATTGGCGAGCTCAAACTTGGCGCGACAAGGTAGTTTGAGTAACTCAAGCTCGAGCTTGACCAGATATCAGATGATTTTTATCCTCGTGGAGCCCAAATAACTTGACTCAGTTTCAATCCCGCGCCCTACGATAATGTTGCTTCCAGTACACGCCCGCTTCCTTTTCAACTCGTTCAACACTTATGTCAGGTGCATGCAGATTTTGAGTCTAAATTTCGCCTCTCATCTCCTAATGCAAAGCGCAGACCACGACAAGCACAACAGAATTGAGCATCCCAAGAGTCTGACGCCCTCTTACCTTCCCAATCAATGGCTAGATCATCCGGATCGTGCCTCGAACTAACGTATTTTTATATGTTTCAGCAAGTCCAAAGTACAGTTGTAGGAGACAATTTCATTGGTTTTAAACTTTTTACTTATATTGTATTCCTCACTTATAGGGATATGTTAACTAGAATCTGACATCTTTAGTCACGTATAATAATACTAAAATGAATAATAATAATGGACATCCAATTCACGCGTCTGGGAAGTTCCGACTTCCAGTTGACTTTGCTACTTATATAGGTCAGGTTCACCGGTAACAAGCTCGTCGGAGAACTCCTTGTACTGATGGAAATCATGACTGAACCTAATAATTCAGTTTTAGTACTGATCTGCATCCTCTTTGTGTCCACTACTTAATTTGTTTCCTTTCGCCATAAAAGGTCCAGGTCACACCGGCTTCCTCCGGGACCCTCCAGATGGCCGATATTCGGCAACCTGTTCAATCTTGGGAAGATGCCTCATCGAACACTAGCTGGCCTCCGTGAAAAGTATGGCCCGGTGATTTGGCTTAGGCTAGGCTCGATAGACACCATGGTGATTCTCTCAAGCAGAGTTGCAGCCGAGTTCTTCAAGAACCATGACCTCAATTCTGTGGAGCGAACCATCACCGATCTCATGCAATCTCAGGAGTACTACAAAGGATCCATTTCCCTAGCCCCATACAGCACATATTGGCGGGTGTCAAGGCGGCTGCTGACGGCGGACATGCTAGTACCCAGGCGGCTCAATGAAACAGCTCCAATCCAGAGAAAGTGTGTCGATGACATGTTGACATGGATCAGGGAGGCGGCATCCACAGATAAGGTCCGACTTGGAGAAGGTGTTCACCTGGCACGCTTCGTGTTCCTCATGGCATTCAATTTGCTGGGGAATCTCATGCTGTCCCGAGTCTTGCTTGATCCGGACTCAAAGATTGGATCTGAGTTCTTCGAGGCAATGAGCGGATTGATGGAGTGGTCAGGCCATGTGACCATTGCGGACCTATTCCCGTGGCTGCGGCGGTTGGGCCTGCAAGGGCTGAGGAGAAAGATGGATCGGGATATGGGGAAGGCCATGAGGATCGCTTCCAATTTCGTGAGGGAGAGGATTGAGGAGAAGAAAATTGGGGGAAACGATGATCGGAGGGATTTTCTTGATGTGTTGCTTGAGTTCGAAGGAAACGGTAAGGACGAGCCGGCCAAGCTTTCTGAGAAGCAAATCAAAACATTCATACTGGTACGACCACAAACTTTAAATTGCTAGTTCTATAAGGATTCCTGTGTCCAATCATATGAGTAGGGGATAGATCGCAGGTGAATATCCCTTGATTATTCAATTATCTCCTTAATGTATAACACATAATCTTATTCGATTCTGAGTCATTTTTCTATTTATAACTTTACTTTGAAACAAGATTAGCATCCTTCCATTAATATAACCTTTTGGCTTTATGGTTACGGTTCTTAGCATTGTGAAATGTGTCAAGAATTCGATAGAACCATTGTGAGAAACATGCAAGTTTCTGAGTATGTCAACAAGGACAACATTAGACATGTGAAAATATGTTTATGATTGTTTGGTAAAGTATTGTGGTAAATTAGTAGCCTACTTGGTATAACTACCCACAGTTGCTACGTATTTAAAAAATGGTATGGCTATGGTTCCATTGCCTTGGCCTAGAAAAATTTACGGATATGGCTCCATTTCGTGAAATTTTGCCATGCTTGCTCTCACATATTCTCCTCTTGACATCACAGGAAATGTTCCTGGCTGGTGCAGAAACATCGAGCAGCACTGTCGAATGGGCGCTGACAGAACTCCTACGGGACCCGAACTTCATGGTCAAGATCCAAGCAGAGCTGTCCCGGGTTGTTGGGTCCAACCGAAAGGTCTGGGAAACCGATATAGACCAGCTCTCCAAGCAGTTGTGAAGGAGACCCTCAGGCTCCCCCCGCCACTCCCATTCCTCGTGCCACGGAAGGCCATGGCCAACACCATTTTCATGGGCTATGACATACCCAAAAACACACAGGCACAGGTCTTTGTGAACACTTGGGCGATCGGTAGAGACCCAGATGTCTGAGAAGACCCCATGGCTTTTAAGCCTGAGAGGTTCATTGGATCGAAGTTGGATTATAAGGGTCAACACTACGAGTTCATTCCGTTTGAAGCAGGTCGAAGGATGTGTGCCGGCATGCCCTTGGCACATCGCGTGCTTCATCTGGCTTTGAGCTCGCTGCTTCATGAGTTCAATTGGGAGTTCGATAGCCGCATTGATGCAAAGACGATTGACATGAGAGACAGGGTGGGGATGACCATGAGAAAGTATGTCCCCTTGCTGGTGGTGCCCAAAAGAAGAGCAATGTGAGACTGGGTTCAGCTCGGAATTTGTGCTTGTTTGACATATTGGTCTGAGCCTTTCTTTGCTTGCTCAAATGCGTATCCCCCATGGTTTTTACTTTCTAGTTATTTCCTAGGCTAGAAAATGAGTAAATGACAAGATGTAATATGATGTATCTAAAACCAGCGAGATTGGTCATGTAAGGTTGCTCTTTTGTTTTGACATTTTCATTGGGTAAGATGTTAATCTTTCGTGAATAGAATCAAATTTCAGATCATGATAATACGTAGTTGCACAAATAAGCTCCGTTTCATGAGTTCAGAGAACTTTCACAACCTATTATAGTCCCGAGTTCAGTAGACTAGAAGCTAAAGACGGCAGAAATCAACAAAGAAGAAATGGACCCAGTCAATTATTTGCGTAAAAATTGTCAGCTTAGCGGGCACCTCTCTAAGTGCCAAATTTACCAGACTGCAAGATGAAGAAAACGGCGCATTTCAGTAGTATGCCTCATGTTATCTATATTGAAAAGTCAACATTTGACCCGAAAGCAAAGACTAATGTCTTGCAAGTCTAAGTGCCGCACTCAGTCTCCGGAAAAAACCTCTCAGCTCTCGCTTTCACTCTGCCAATCCTGCATATATGGTTTAGACCCACCAGAAGTTCGACAATCGCTTCTTCAGTTTTCGGTTGGTCTGCGACGTACAACGTCTGTACCAGAAGCACATTTGCCCCAGAATTGCGATTTTGCTTCTCGAAGCTCCGCTCAGATTGCCATTTTATCGTGTTGTGAGCGAGCGGAGCTAGCCATTCAAGCATTTGCGCCACTGTCATCCTCCATTTCTCCACGATCGCACCATCATGCACCATCAGCGCCAAACTCATGGCATGCAACCTTAGCCTGGCCCTCAGAGCAGTACGAATGGAAGCAGGCAACATATGATAGAGGTCCTCTCTCATGTCGAGGGTGATTGAGTGAGGCGAAGATGCTAGCTCCTCGATTAGAACAATCACATTAGCATAGTGCACAGCTAAGGCAGCATGGCCAAGAGAATGAGGAGGGGTGATTAAGCACCCGCACTTTGCATAGAAAGATGCGAGCTTAGAGTAAATTCTGTTGCTCACGAGCAACCTCTTCATATCTTTGTAGTCCATTGTTCTGACATCATTTCCAAACACACTTGTCGCTCTCGTTGATTCAACCGTCTCTGTTCTGCAGTAACCGTTGATAAGGGGAGAATCGGTTTCCACATTAATGCACCCCTTGAAAGGCCCAATGTAATGTGACTGTTTCATCGGTCCGTGCCTTTCCCTCAGTGAAGAGGACTGCCGATGATGAATTTGGTGCGCCTTTGTGTTTGCTATATCCTTGTCAGGACGCAGTGACAAATAGAACGGATCGAGGCTGTAAGCAGATGGATGGACCGAAGATTGCATTAGAGCAGACAGGGAGTGGCCCTTGGAAAAACAAGTGGGATGGATTTCCTCTAATTCAAACTTATCTTGGTCACCCCCAAAAGCGTGTATCATTTTCTCAAGAATAGTGAAAAGCGATCTGGCGAGGAGCCGAACGGTATAGTCACAAGTTCTGTTACAAGGAGACAACTCCCGGAGATTACGCACCACCTGAATCTGCCACATCGCCTTCTGCTGAAACTCATACAGTTTGACGTGGTGCGACATGGGATTGGCCTTCATTCTCCTAACTGTCTGTTGAAGCTCCGCCAGCACCTCCTGCTCTTGGGTCAACTGCAGCGTGACGGCCATAAACCTTTCCATTTTCTTAACTCTTCTTTCCATTTTCTTCCATTTGTACTCCCAACCAAACCATTTGATGTAGTTGTTCATTGGGTCATCGAAGAAGCTTCTAATTTGGTGGTACACAGGATCGGCACACCTCCTCGCAAGCCTGACCACCGCCCTGGCCACGTGCACGAAATTGTCGATGATCTCGTCCAGCACGAGACTCATGATATACCTATCATCTTCACTCACAAGCTTCCTGATGCCCACGGATCTCGCCATCTCTTCTCTCAACCGCAGAATCTCGACATCGCTCAAGCAATGCCATAACTTAACCACTTTGGACATTAGGCTCACGACCTCGAAAGACAAAATCCCAATCGTGGCTTTCTCATGCTCTTGCGCCTTGTACCGCGAGCCCCGCCAGAAATTGCCCAACCATGATTCGGTCACCCTTTCACCTCCCATTGAAATGCTCCCAGTGGGATCGAGCAGAGATAAGTACCTGGTATGCACCTAGTAATTCGACAAGCTTCTTGGTTCCTGTACCCGTATGAAAACCCAACCAAATCAGGTGACAGAAGAAAAATGCTAAAATGCAACTCCATCAAAGCCACAATCAATTTAGACATTGAACCAAATGTCTATGCAAAAGAGACATTAAGTTAAACCAACCACATTCACGATGCCAACTCTCCCAGGGAAACTTCTTTTTCTTTTTTCTTTTTTCTTGAAATAGCAACAGCAGAAGAGTCGCAAAATCAAGAATCACAAACGAAACTCTACTGAACCGATCCTTTCGTCTAAACCGGATGTGGCAATACGCTTGTTTTTTCAAGACATTTCTATGCTCACATATATTCACATCCAAGACAACGACGTTAATCCAGGAACCAAGCCAGCACCATAGTTAAACAACATGCAGGAGAGAGCGCGAAGAAGACAACTCACTGCCGACTTGTAAGGCTACGAGATCGTCGTCCAGATGGAGCAACATGAAGCAACAGAAGGTGAACGAGAGAGCGAGAGAGCGAGAGGCTGTTGCGCACTGTAAGGTGATGGCGGCCGTGAAATAAGAGGGTGGCATGCCAAATAAGAAAAGAGAGGAGGGAATGGGGACAAAAGAGGAGTGAGGACGAAAGTCATTCGGACCGAGGAAGGATCCGAGGGATCGTTTGGGGTTTATGCTGTGCGATTTTTCATTTGGATCTCCCGGTGTTAACAACACACGAGAGAACAAATCCAAGTACAATCATAATGAAATGTTCCTGTCGTGCTTCTGTCGTTTCCGCGGCGCTTACGATGCCGTCGCCCTCCTTCCCACAGTTCGCACGACCCCGCCATTAACCGTGGGCCGAAGCCATCGCGAATGGCTCCTCTTAAACTAGACTTTAATTTTACTTTTAGTTTTATTACGGAAAGTTGGAACTATTAACAAACTATAGTATATCTCAGCATTGCCCGCCCGCGTGATAAATCTTCCGCAAAAGAAATTTACACCGTGATTTAAGCCACGCGCTCTAATCTTCTGGGCTATAAAATCAGCCTCAACTGTTTGTTACTGACATTGCAATTTGCTTCACTTGGTGTTACGATCTGTTATTTGCACCTTGGATTCTGTTAGGCGATCCACAATGGTATGGTGTCGGAGTCGAAAACTTCCATCAATAGGGCCCTAATTTTATCCGATTAGGAATGTAGATACGTCCCTCGAATAGGTTTTGTAGAAGTTGTGTCTTTCCCTGTCCGAGTTTCCTTAAGCAAGTTTTTTATTGATGAGTTACAAATGTGGATGCAGTTTACATGAAAAATTAAGTCTAAATAAAGTATTTTATTCGAATAGCCTTTTTGGAATCTCTCTCTCTCTCGACCAAATGTTGAATTCATCGACATCTAGTTACTTGTTGTCACAAGTAAAGGTCATCTTTAATGTAATGTCTTGGGTCCACCACTGTATACATATTAGCCGCTTTGGACACTACATACTCACGGTTTTGTTCTTCTCAAGGCAACCCATACTACAAAAAAAAAAAATAATGCATATGTATAGTTATAGAACCCAAAACCTTATAAGTCAACCTAGGACTCTCTCCTTAGCGGCGTGGGATATGAGACCTGCGCTTAGCCTCACCCACACGCTGTCGAGGTGCAGCCTCCTTTGTCATCCCTCCATCTTGCTCTAAGTCTGGGTCATCATATTTAGAAGTCTCCAACTTCTCCTCTCATGCTCATAAATATGAAATTATAATAGGAGTAAGATTTATTTTTGTATTTTTTTTATTTCTCAATGTTTTTATGTTTCCGACTATGTAACTGCTGATATAAAGCACATATCTTTTCATGTAGTATTATAGATGTTACGTGGTATTGCCATGACTACGGAATCAATAGAACTGGCAATTCCAGGTTGATGGTGGTTCCAAGTGCCTAAAAGGTGGGTTCCTAGTTCTAGTTCTTTGGAACCGTTACCCATGAAAAAGATTTCGGGGTTGGATAGATGTAGCATCGAGCGATTGTCAATTGTGGGAACGTCTATGGATTGTTCTTATCTTAGGAAATGGATGACATTCATTATAAAATTTAAATATTAAACAATGTTTTGATCTAGCATATTATACTTCTAGTAGTTATTAGTGGATTTTAGATGATATCAAATGGAGTTCTTAATTAAAAAATCACCGCAAGTCTCTTATTAAAAAAATTATCCAATCAATCATAAACCTATCATACGGATACCAATTCAATCATAAACTTTTTTAATTTCGCAATTTAGTCTAAAACTTTATGCGAAATGCCAAGTATACCTTCTAGTCAGTTTTTGCCCTAAAGAGTATGCCACGTAGGACAAGTAGCAATGATGAGACCATCGCAATAGCGACTTCTAGTGAAAATTGACGAAATAATTATATTGAAATTCTTTGTGCAAAGATTTAAAACTGAATTAACAAAATTGAAAAGTTTAGAGCTGAATTGACATATGTGCAGTAAGTTTAGGACCGATTGTGTAATTTTATTGTCCCTTATTTATCTCCACTATTCTCAGTATTCATAGTTTATAGGGCCAAATTGCAGCCACCGTGGGGGATTGTTGCCACATTTAGGGTCCGTTCGTTTCACATAAAATGAATTCCAAGAAAACATTTTCCGGATTTTTCGACGTTCATTCCATGAAAAATGAATTAATTAAGGAAAATGTTTTCCATCATTGGAAAAAACAACATTTAAAAGTGAGAAAAATGTTTTCCACTTCTCAGAAGTGGAAAACATTTTCCATAACTTCTTCCATCTTGCTTCTTTTTACCAATACATTTTCGTGTTATTTTTATGCTTTCTTTTTCTTTTTTTCTCGCTATTGCGCTCTCTTCCTCTCTCTCTCTCTATCTCTACCTCCATCCTCCCCGCCGTAGTTTCCCCAATTTCATTCGCTGTCCCACCTGGAGCGGCAGTGCACTCCTTCGCGACCGGGGGGGGGGGGGACAAGGGAATGGGGGGAGACCAGCCGATGCCATGCCAATTCTAGACTCGTTGGAGCGATTTCTAGAGTTTCCGAAGGTCGCCCCGCCATAAATGCCTACTCACAAGTTGAAGTTGGAGAAGCGCAATGCGGCGAGGCAAATCCGGAGGGACTCGTACGAGGTCCTCAGCGCCACCAAATCCAACGAGCTAGGCGGGGCTCGATCCTCACTCAAGCTCACCGGAGGTTTGCCGGGCTCTAACGAGCCGCGAGCTCGCCAGATCTAGCGGCGGAGCTTAGGCTCGATCCAAGCGAGCCCGAGCTCCGCCGCCGATCGGGTGAGCTCGCGGCTCGCTAGAGCCCGGCGAAACTCGGCGAGCTCGAGTGAGATCGACCGAGCCTCGAGCTCACCGAATCTAGCAACCGGTCTTGGTCGACCACCGTGCGGCCGGCCATCGTCGGGCATGCGGTGGCGGAGGAATGAGGAGGAGGAAGGAAAAGAAAAAGGAAAAAAGAAAAATAAAAAGAAAGAAAAAATAATAAAAATTTCGACTTTTAAAAATACAAATAATTAAAAATTCATTTTAAAAAAAATATAAATAATAAAAATAATTTTTTGGTCAATTAAAAATATTAAAATTCAATTTTTGATAATTTTTCCCAAACAATTAAATTATCTAACAAATGGTGAGAAATATTTTCCATTCAAAGTTTGGATTTCAGCCGAATACCAGAAAATAGAGTCATTTTCCTAAAAAATTACTTGTAGAAATATGTTTTCCGAAAACATAATATTTTCCGCGAAACGAACGAACCCTTAAAATCAAGCCAATTTACTGAAAGACCATAGTTATTTTTTTAAAAGTATTTCAATCCCCACAGAAACTCAAAGAAGAATATACATATGCATTGAAACAAATATACACACTCTCAGACATTAAGGTAATTGGTACTAAACAATTCTTACTGACAGACTACGAGAAGCCATCTTACTAAAATACAGACAAACCTAAATTCATAAATGAAGTAGTTAACGGGGGTTACCATCACAAACATGCCGACAGGGAAGGACGAAGCAACGCGAATTTTCTCCGCATAAATCATGTAATCCCCCGAAATAACGCCAAACTAAGCGTATATCGAAGCGCCTTAGCTTTGGATGTGCGTCAGGACAAGACAATTAAAAACGTGATTCTTGAGATGACTCTTTGCAACTTCTAAATCGACTTGGATTATGTATTGTGCCCTTGGTTTTGAGTAGCTCGCATAGTTCTTTTCGATGAGCACGCGTTGATATCAACTTATGTGGCGTCACATCAAGGACTCTTGATGTTTGCTATGAGATATTGTTCTTCTCTTGTTGCTCAATGACGAGAGGAATATGCGGTAACTTCGCACTTGTTAATTTGGAAACCATAGGGAGCAACGGTGACCCCGAGAAGGAAAAGCTTGGGCGGATCTTGAGCTCCTTATTTTTGTTGGGCGACCTTTGTTTTGCCCTCCGCCTTTTCTCGAATCCGAAAGGCCAAAGTTCGATACGAAATAAGGCATTGTTCCATTTTCGACACGATGGTGTCATCACGAGGAGAAGTACGATGGAGTTGCGACATCGGGGCCAGTGGGATTGGGATTTCATGTTCGCGACAGCCCGATAGGAATGCTTGTGGCCAAACAGAAACAACGAAAAGGAAGACCGTTCATGGTGAGGAGCAAAATAAAAACGAGTCTTCCCACTTTGAACCACGTGAAGAGTTATTCTAAACGCTCAAATTTTATAAAGATTTTAAACGTTTTTGCGTCTCATATTTAATATATTTCAATAACAATAAAAGCGAAAAATAAAAAGCCAAAAGTCAAAAACTGGCCGTCCCAATGTTACCCTGATTTTTCTTATCATTAATAGGCACAACCATGTGAGCTACACACCGCACGCACTTGACAAATGCATAAGACACGCGAACATTTGGTTACTATTCTGTCAGTAACTAACAAATTAATTAGTTGACTAATTGATTTTTTTTGTAATTAGACTAATTTATGAGAACTCAGTTTTAATTAGTTTTTTTTTTTTAATTATACGACAGGTTGAGCCCAACCTTACTGAGCTAAATTGGACGGAAATAGACTTTTTTTTCCGGTAAAGCCTAAAATGATGGTGGACCTCTTAGGTTGATTGACCGCGAGGCCCGTGGGTAATGGGCAGGTCACCAAAGTTAGATGGATCTCGACTTATCACGAGCTTAACAAGCAAGTATACTGTTTGAAATATTTTCATTAGATCAAATTGCACATAATTATTTTACGGGAGTTTTTTCTTTATTTTCTTGTGTTTATGAAATATTTTTTCAAATTAGTAACAAATATCCAGTATAAAGTGTTTGTGAAGCACGCCAATCTAATTAATATTGAGCAGTTCGAAAAAAACATAATATCTTTGCCAGGTTGCTTGACTAATTTTATGTGAAACTTAATTTCATTGTAATTAGAAAATCTCACTCGATTTTCCTGCGCATCTTGCAGTATGGTGTTTGGGAATGCTACATAAACAATACAAATGAGATCGATTAACATTTCAGATACCAATATTACCAGCTTGATTAATTAAACTGACCAAATTGGATATACGTAAGCAGCACAATGACTAAACTGAACAAAAGAAGCAAAATTTAAGAATCAAATTTTGACATCACATGCGTATAGCAAAAGATCATGTTACCCCTAAAAGTAAAATGAGTTTGTCAAGGAATATTTATCCAAGAAATGGGTTTCGATGAGAAGGTTTACTGGTTATAATCAAAACAAAAGAAAAATGCATATTCGATGTCTTTAATCAGGAGCCTAGCATAAACTTTCTTTATTTTTTATTTTTATGTTTATTTTTAGGTTCCAACTGAAGTCCTAGACATTTCCAGCACCATCTTCATCACTCTCCGGCACCTTCTAGCATCCCAAGTTCTCGATTTTTCCTACATATATAAATATTCTTAGACCATCACAGAGACTTCACCGACACATCGACTATTTCCATCCGAAAAACACTTCACCCTTCTCGAGCTTGGTTCCTTCTTCCGATCTGCGACAATATAATGAAGCGTGTAGACCCCAGGAAAGATACCACGACGCTCCCCATCGTGACCCGCGACGAGGAAGGCAAGAAGAGGGTGGCGAAGATAGAGGTGGAGGCTCACAAAGTGGACACCGTCAAATACTTAGAGAGGAAGCTGATGGACAAGGGCGTGCAGCGGATGGAGCGCCACCCCGCCGATGGCCTCGGCGGCATCGGCCGCCCACCGCCCAAGTCCGGTCGCGGCGGTAAGTACACGTGGGAGGGGCCAGAGGATCCAGCAGAGAGCGAGCTGGCCCCAACGCCGCCGGCAATTGACGAGAAGGATCCGAACTACGTGGATGAGGAAGCGGAGGAGAAGGTGATCAGAGGGGCGGACGAGGAGGTGGCCGGGCTGGTGGTGGGGGAGGTGGAGGTGCCCAAGGCTTACGAGGTCGGGGTCGCAAGGATCGAAGTTGATCCTAACTTGAAGGTAGTTCAACAGGAGGAATGAGTAGTTTGATGAGATTGTACATTTTTAAGGATTTACGTCGACATTCTCGACTAATCCCATCTTATCTTCTTCAGTTATGCTGTTGGGATTCCGCGTGTATGTACTGACTTTCGTTT
Organism: Eucalyptus leucophloia subsp. euroa; assembly: GCA_017140325.1. Taxonomy (NCBI): domain Eukaryota; kingdom Viridiplantae; phylum Streptophyta; class Magnoliopsida; order Myrtales; family Myrtaceae; genus Eucalyptus; species Eucalyptus leucophloia. The sequence goes on from CM029478.1 coordinate 31,183,892, forward strand.
TATAGTGTCTTCAGCTCGAGCACAGGGATTTTGGATTTGCTTTTGCAGCATGCCAGAACAGACCCAAATTGATTTTCTTGGACGGACAGAAAGAACTATCTTTTGAGACCAAACTTTGTTTTGCATAGGTCAGGGATTGCAGCTTTTGTTCTGTTACTTTTGATTATGAATAACATGTGAGACATATTCTTGTAAAACAGTGCCATCTCTTAACCTAAACCATCACTTCTATAAGATCACTAATGTAGAATCCCAACAGATAATCCGAGCGCTAACAGCAATAGGCCACTTGTCATCAGTGGTTGAACCGTCTGATATTTTAAAATTAAGAATTACATATATGGTCTGCAAGAAGAACGAAAAAGGGAGGAAATGGCCCAAGTGAAGGTGGACCACTTGCAAATGGCCTCCTCTCGCCAAAATCGCCTTGACTCCACTTTGGATTTTGGGCATTAACTTTAGAGTCCCAAAACTCACCTCTATTCCTCCTGCAACGGAGCTTTGATGAAATCACTCGACCAAAAGCTTTAGAGCAGACTCATTTTTTGGACTCTATCGATGTCCCGAGTTGTCCTCAGATGTGATTTTTCTATCCCGCACCGAAGCCTTCGAGAGCAGCTGGTAAGGTCTCTTCGATCTTTCGTTCGTGCGCCACCGCGCTCGCGTGCCGCCCAAGTCTCTCTATCAACGTCCGTAGGTTGAGTAAGTTTTTCCTTCATGGCTCCGATCACATTTCCCCTGGGATGAAGATGTTGCGCTTCGCCGCCTTCGCCCTATTAAATCACATCGTGATGGTTTTGATTTGCACTTCATCATTCTCATTATACAGAATGGAAATCAAATTTACACGGCCGCTCTATCGAATTCACAACTTGCAACCTCAAAGTCCTTAGCCATCTCCGCCATGCGAGCCTGTCTGCAAGAAGAACGAAAAAGGGAGGAAATGGCCCAAGTGAAGGTGGACCACTTGCAAATGGCCTCCTCTCGCCAAAATCGCCTCGACTCCACTTTGGATTTTGGGCATTAACTTTAGAGTCCCAAAACTCACCTCTATTCCTCCTGCAACGGAGCTTTGATGAAATCACTCGACCAAAAGCTTTAGAGCAGACTCATTTTTTGGACTCTATCGATGTCCCGAGTTGTCCTCAGATGTGATTTTTCTATCCCGCACCGAAGCCTTCGAGAGCAGCTGGTAAGGTCTCTTCGATCTTTCGTTCGTGCGCCACCGCGCTCGCGTGCCGCCCAAGTCTCTCTATCAACGTCCGTAGGTTGAGTAAGTTTTTCCTTCATGGCTCCGATCACATTTCCCCTGGGATGAAGATGTTGCGCTTCGCCGCCTTCGCCCTATTAAATCACATCGTGATGGTTTTGATTTGCACTTCATCATTCTCATTATACAGAATGGAAATCAAATTTACACGGCCGCTCTATCGAATTCACAACTTGCAACCTCAAAGTCCTTAGCCATCTCCGCCATGCGAGCCTGTCTGCAAGAAGAACGAAAAAGGGAGGAAATGGCCCAAGTGAAGGTGGACCACTTGCAAATGGCCTCCTCTCGCCAAAATCGCCTTGACTCCACTTTGGATTTTGGGCATTAACTTTAGAGTCCCAAAACTCACCTCTATTCCTCCTGCAACGGAGCTTTGATGAAATCACTCGACCAAAAGCTTTAGAGCAGACTCATTTTTTGGACTCTATCGATGTCCCGAGTTGTCCTCAGATGTGATTTTTCTATCCCGCACCGAAGCCTTCGAGAGCAGCTGGTAAGGTCTCTTCGATCTTTCGTTCGTGCGCCACCGCGCTCGCGTGCCGCCCAAGTCTCTCTATCAACGTCCGTAGGTTGAGTAAGTTTTTCCTTCATGGCTCCGATCACATTTCCCCTGGGATGAAGATGTTGCGCTTCGCCGCCTTCGCCCTATTAAATCACATCGTGATGGTTTTGATTTGCACTTCATCATTCTCAATACAGAATGGAAATCAAATTTACACGGCCGCTCTATCGAATTCACAACTTGCAACCTCAAAGTCCTTAGCCATCTCCGCCATGCGAGCCTCTTCCTCTTCATAGTCACTTGCCTTCACTTTGATCAGTTCCACTTTCTTCTGCTCATGTTTCTCTGCTTCGCTCCCCCTTCCTTGCGTCTCTATGTCAAATTTTATAATTTTATGACAATTTCGTTCGTTTCACGAAAGACAAATTCAAGGAAAATATTTTTCGAATTTTTCAACATTCATTTCATGAAAAAAAAAAATAGTTTCAAAAAAATTCTCTATTAAGAAAAAATAGTCTTTTAAGATGAGAGAAAATATTCTCCAATTTTAATAAAAATGAAAATATTTTCATATTTTTTTCACCTCATTTTCCTTCATCAAATGCCTTTTTCCTTTTATTTTTTATTTTCTTAAATTGATTTTTAATTATTTCTATTCTTTTTCTTTTTGTTTCCGTTTCTTTCTTTTTTTTTCTTTTTTTTCTTCATTGATTAGTCCAACCACAGCAGCAGTTGGCAACCAACCACAAGTGAGCTAGAACATCGCCACATGGTGGCAAGGTCGAACTTGCCCGACGCCAACGAGCTCGAGCCCCACTAGATCTAGCCACCTAGGTGAGGCTCGAGCCTCGCTATCGTTTGGGGACCTTGAGCGAGGTGCGGGTCCCATGCAGCTCGCTAGATTTGGTGAGGCCCTAGCTCTCCCAACCGGCCTCAAGCAAGCTCAAGTCTCACCAAATCCGGCCACAGTCTAGGTTGACGTCAAGTTGACCTCGATCTGGACCCTCAATTTGCTACAAAACAAGCTCTATGTAAAGCTTGAGCTCGGCACCACTCCAAGCTCACACGGCCGAGCTCAAAATAGGGTTCACGGCCATGTGAGCTCCATTGTAGCTTGAGCTTGAGGTCGTATAGCCAAGTTCTATATAGAGCAGGCATTGGAACTTGATGTGGGTGGGAGGTGGCGAGTGTGTTTGAGTGATAATGATGTGATGTATGAGATTACGATCACTCCCAAGTTCTGAAGGAGACACCACCTGTCAAGAACAAAAACTGAGACTGACGAAATTCACCACAAGGCTTAAGCTAAATGTCTCTTCTAGATAGGAAAAACTTATTAACAGCGCTTAGAAAAATTACCAATCAAGAATAGAGCTACTTCTTAGCTCATGAAGGAGTGAGCATTAATTGAAGGAGTGAGCATTAATTCAAGGTCAACTCTAGACTAACTTTGGATCGACCTAACCCTATCAGTCCTATTCATAACAGAAGAAGAATCCACCAACCAAGGTTAAGATCACCAGCTAAGGATAGAGCTTCTTAGGAAGAATCTACCGACCAAGGTTAAAAGATTGAAATTGCCCTTTTTTTCATTTTTGGACGGAATGTGAATTTGCCGTTGGTCAGTACCGTTCTTCACGAAATCAATTCTGTGACAGTTCCCTTATCTTTTAGATGAAAATGCTGCAAGTTCTGCACGAAATCGCCTTATTCATAACATCAAAAGCCTTTTCAACTCTTGAAATTGTGCAGAACTGGAAGAGGATTTGCCAGCGGCCAACGCAATCTGTTCCGACTCCCGCATATACAATTCAATTCAATAATTTCTCTCCACCCACAAATCACTGATTGTCGCTCAATCCAACATTCAGTCGCCTAAGCCACACGGAATGAAGTATCATGTGAAACACATCATATCTCTTGGGAGGAGAGTGAACCTCGAAATGCCTTCGGACCTGCGCGACCCTCCTCTGCATCCTTATGTACTGCCTTGACGAGATGCTAGCGAGTATCGTCTTCAGATTCGGGATCTCCCTCACGGTAACCTCGACCGAGAACGACCTCCAGTTCAAGACGTCGCTGAACGGGGGCACGTAGTGGTCTGAGATCAGCACCGGCACACATCCCGTGTAGATAGCCTCCACCACTCTCGGGCTCGCAACCTCGTAGCCACTCGGGCAAATGCAGAACTTGCTCCTTCTCATCATGTCGTAGTAAGACACGCCTCGAGGGAGGTACCGATGGACCTTCACGTCCTCGTCCTTGTTTTCCCAGTGCTGAAGGAGAATAGGCCTGATGGGCCCGTGAAGCCCGCCGGCAAAGAATGCCAATATTGACCGGTGCGACGGCGATGGCCCCCCAATTAGGCCACTTATCGCGCCGGTGTGGAGATTTACTTCTGGAAATGAGACATCCTTGGACGGGTCGAAGCCTTCGGAGGTATTTGCATTACACAAGACTCTGATCGAGTTCCTGTGAAGATGTGGAACAGCAAAGGAAGCCTCTGGCCCCTGCAAAAGAATCTCAGCTTTCAATGTACTCAAGTGTTACTCATGTTGTCCTCAAAGTCTCATGCATTTTTTCGTTCTTGCATGCGTCGAGTGGAGCAATCTAGACAATAAATCAAAGACCTACCCAGTCATGACAGGCCAGCATAAAATGATCAGCGCCCAAGCTGCGGTTCCAATATGGGTACTTGCTCGCCACAACATGGATGTAGTCAATCACGGTTCGCTTTATGGGGCCGAAATCATGCGAATCTCGTACATACACAAACTGGACCATCATCGCCACACTGAAAGGGAGGAAGAAGACGTGTGCTTTGCGGGGATCTTCAGTGCGGAATCGCTTGTTTATTTCAACCATGTGGATGAAATTACCTTCCATAGCATAGATGCTCTTGCAAGGACCGTTGTGGAATACAGGGGGATCACCCTCCTTGTAAACAAATATCTTGAACTGCTTTTCCATTTCTAGGTAACTCCTGCAGTTGGAATTCGAGTCTTTTATCAGATGTGAAATGTCAAAGGGTCCATCAATGTGTTCCATACAGAATTAAACAAAATTTTTATCTTACCTGTTTTTCTTGTTTTTTTGTAAATTCTATGAAATATTAGAAGCAAGATATATGTCCTTCCACTGACGTGATATCAACTAAAATTAAGAGGCAAACATTGCACCCGAGGGTATTGTAGTCAAAAAAGCCTATTCCAGATCAGTTGTTAATGCTCTTAATTTCTCCATCAAGACCCACTGATCTTCCGTAGCTTCTTATCTAAAGATGCAATAAATTGCGTCCCAGTGGTTGGTGATCACTGATGTTTAATGACTTGTGCAAATCTACGGAGACATTCCATTAATTGGGTCAATGTTGGATGATCTGATAGTGTCGCTCTTCAGTTAACGTACAACCACTTTTTTGTCTGCATCAACATGACGGAGTTACAGCCTCGTTCTCTAATTTATCTTAATTTCTATCCCTCACTTTGTAATTTAATCCAAGTACATGTCAATAGGTAAAGGTTGGGAACAACGCCAAAGAAAAAAGCGAAAGCCTTGTACGTACTTAGATCCCAACTAAATGAGTCCTAATTGTAAGTTTGACTGATTATACGACATTGCTAAGTTCATTCATCAGAGACTTGGGAATACGTTACCTGTGAAAGGCATTGGCATTCCTGTACATTGGACCTACGGGGACGTATTCTGGGTCCTCCATCGGGTTCCCAGTCTTAGCTTCTCTAATCCCGGATCTAACTCTTCTTAGCCCCGCTTCTAGCCTCTCTAAATCAGCGTCTACCCTTTTTTGCCACGCTTTCTCAACAAAACCATAAGACTCATTAAAAGAGGGCACATTATTGCGGGCGACATTTACGGAAAAGTCTGAGGTACCTTCCTTCGTGGCGCTCTGCATAAATGTAGGCATGAATCAGCTTCATATTACCAAATTGAGGGATGCAAATAAATTGAGGGAGGGCACTTTAGAAATGCTAACAAGGAACCATACTAGCAGTGGCGTTCACTGTCAGTTACCAATAATGAAACTCTCACTAAATGAGGAAATACTTTACGTAAGGCGATCACAAAGCGGAGTGGAAACTAAGGTGCCATCAGTTACTAACATAAATGCAGGCAGATTTCATTATCTTGTTCCAACACTGGGTTGCCTCCTGTGCTCAGCAGACACTCTTGAAGGTCATTTCTGAGCATAAATTAAGACAAATTTTGCACAGAGAGAGAGAGAGGGAGGGAGGGAGTCTACGCTGTCACATAGCAGAGAGGCTTATGAAGTTTGGCACTGACACCAATTATAGACTCTACTTAGGTTTCTCAACAGAGCAATGAAACAAAACAGGATGCAACCAGGAATGATTTTACCAGTCCAATTAAAGCTTGTAAGAACTAAAACCCAGAGAGCTCTATGAAGAGTTGATGGGCATTTAAGAAATAAAATCCAGAAAGCTTTATGAAGAGTTGATGGGCATTTAAGAACTAAAACACAGAAAGCTTTATGAGTCTCGTTCGTGCACGCAACCAATTGAAGAGCTACTGCTAAGAATTTTCAGGATTATTTATGTAGGTAATATCTTGGCCCCAACAAAGGAAAAAAAAAAAGTGTAAACAGCGAATTGCCTGTTACACAAGCCATCCCATCAGTAATTAACTAACTTATCTATAAAATAAGCGTTCTGTGTACCGTATGTCAAATTACATGTTAAGAAAAGGGAAATTACACTCGTTTTATTTGGTGGCCTTTCAGATGCAAGTGGCGGAGAAGCAGAGGGCTCGGGGGCCAAAGAATCATCTGAGACTGCTCTCTCCATTTTCTGAACTCCGACCACCATCAGCGGAGGGTCCGGCGCTGGAGGCCCCACCGCCGACCCACCACGGCCACTTCCGCCGTCACCGGCCTCTGCATGCAGAACGGGAATCTGCAAAGCGGCATCCAGGATTGGAGTCCGAGTGGGAGAGGAGTAAGAGCGAGAGGAGCTCCATAACCACGAGTACTCGGATACCAGATCCCCGGCCGGTGACTTCCGCGGAGCGGCGACCGCAACGAGTCCCGCCACTGCAACCAGCGGCACCATAAAAAGAAGGAGCTTTGTCGACCGTGACAAGAACCAACATGCACGAATCTTCTTCTCACAATCCATCTCTCTCTCTCTCTCTCTCTCTCTCTCTCTCTCTCTCTCTCTCTCGCTGTGCAATATTGCGGGGGCCAAGAAGTGGAAAAGATGAAGATGGTCGTGCTAACGTTGGTAACGTGGACTTGCCAAGTGTTTTGCTCTGGCTCTGAATCTAACTGGGACTAGGAAGGAAAGAACGCACTTGGACGTTAATGGTTTGCTCAACCATGCCAAGCGTCGTCGTGCCCGGACCTCAATCTATGAGTTTCGCATGCAAACTTTTCCTATTCCCCGCTCTGCCCTTGCTTAAATTTCTTTTCCTGGATTCATTCCGAAAAGAAAAGTGTAATCTTTTGCTCTCTTTTTCACGTAAAGAAAAAGGTTTGCACAGCATTGGCAGCTACCTCACATGAAGATTAGATTGCTCATGAAGGGTCGAGTGCGTAGTGGGGGAAAGAAATTTTTTTTAGAAACGTCGGAAATAGAGAAATATTTTTCGTATAAACTTTTTTATTAGAACGGAGTAAGCGGAGTTATCGATATCAAACACATACACCTCTGTGCTTTACTTCTGCTTGTCCGACGTCCCTTTTTTGTCAAAAAAAAAAAAATTCTATTCATTATTAAACTAATACATGAAAGGAAATCTCAAAATCCCTCTTATACGGTCAGAATACCAAAAGAAAAGTCTAAGAAAAGTGAGAAGAAGAAAAGGAAGATAGGATTTTTGGAAAAATATAAATATAAAAAATCCCTTGATTATTGGAATACTGCATATTTATCCCCTATCTTTCACCTATTAGGATGGATTCGCTCGATTTCCATTTCTCAATGTCTCAGCTTTTATCGAATCATTTTTGAAAGCTTTCAAGTTTTGAAACAATTTTAGTTTGTTTTCATTATAAAATTAATAAAATTCATGAATATATTTTTCATTACTTATTCAAAACCTGGACAAAGTATCAAAAAAATCATAAACATATTACATTGATACCAATTTAATCCTAGCATTTTATATTTATACCAATTGAGTTCATTCTGTTAATTTTAACTAGAAATCGTTAACCAAGACGATCATTGTACATGGCACAATTGGTGCTAATGTAAACAAATTTTACAAATTTTAATATTTTTCTAAATTTTTTATTATTTCCCTTCAAAACCTTTCTGTCTAGTTTTTTCGTGAAGAATACAGGAGGCTTCTAGTAAACTGTTTTCGCTATATTATCCTGAATCCCTACTCAATTTCTAGGGGAGACGTCATTCTTTTGGGTGTTATTTTTGTAACTTGAAAATGCCACTACACAATTACAATATTCAACTCATTGCATGAAATGTACTGAATTAGACCAAGGATTTACTCAGTTAATCCCTGTCAAATCGATGCTTGTATATTCATAGGACAATTGCATTTATAAAGAAATTGCGCTTCTTCAAGAAGAAAGATCTCTCTTACAAGCAAAAATAACAATTGCATAAATAGGCGTATTAGTTCTTCACATTACAATTATATGATGCTGAAATTTAGTTCGTACTTTGTAAATTTCAGCGGGAAATTTTATACTATTCTTTTTACAATCCAAGAGCATGGGTGCACGAGTCTAACAATTTGGAAGTAGATGATACGTCTTTCATGTCCCATAAAACATAAAATTCAAAGCTTTAGCAAAGTCACTGAAAGTAAGATCGAGTCTAGAAAGATTAACTTCTAGCAAAAGAAGTGCCACAACACTATTGATCGGTGATATGGTACTGTTTGTTCGCAATGTAAGATGTTACTTTAAGAAACTAAAGCAATCTATCTAGGCTTATACAATTATATGCAATTTATACAGACCTTTGATTGCTATTTTTCAGATTGCCTAAGAAATATATGTACTCGTATTATCTTGCGGGCATTCGTTAAGCATTCTACATGAGAAATTATTGAAAATAATCAGTACATTCGAAATTGCAATATTTCTCCAAGAGTTCATCAAATGCTCTCATGACGCTTTTTAACGAGATCCTATATATACGAAGGAAAAAGAACTCCAAAGGGCGATTTCGCCATGGGAGCGGCAGGTCTCGGATGATCTAGCCGGTTGGTTGGCCTGCCTCTCTCGTGCGCACCGCCCCTCTCTTTAACAGCAGCGACGGTCAAAAACCGGCGGAGCGAGGATAAATTTACGAGCGACCGTCCCCGCCCGCTTCGCTGATCATGATGTCCCCCCGTTTACGAGACGGAATCGTCTCCAGACAATTACGTATTAACCTCGTTGCACCTCCCAACAATTTCTTCTTCTCCTTCTTTTTACATTTTTATTGACGCTTTCATCGAAGACCCAGTTCGAATGATTTTTCACGGCACGTTCTCTTCGTCTTTGTCCCCTTACGTTGTGATGACCCATTTTTTTAGAAAGACATCGAAAGACTTCTTCATTTTTCTCGCCTCAACCCCACGTTCCAAGCTCTGTTTCTCTAAAGTGATAGATTTGCATCTCGAGGTTTTTATTATTGAACATCAAATTACATCTCATGTTGATTTTGCTAACAAGCATCTCGAGATACTTGTTAAGCACATGTGGTCAATGAAAATATTCTATTTTTCAAAGTGTTGATTATACATATTACAAGAACAATTAGTACATTGAGAATGACAATATTTCTTTAAGTGCTCCAATTATCTTTTTAAATATAGGATAAATGATACGAATAGTCATTGAACTTTAGCCGAACATATAATGTGGTTTATAAACTTCAAATTTCTTCAATGTGGTTAGTCCAATGTGTAATGCCGTTCTTATTAAACTTTAACCCAACATATAATGTGATTCTTGATTTCTAAATTTCTTTAATGTGATTAGTCCAATGTGTAATGTCGTTATTGAATCTTTAATTAATCATTGGACCGCATGAAAAAATTTAGGTAATAGTATCCCCAAATGACGTTGTTAGAGCCTCGAGGGGCACTTTACTAGAATGCCACATTTGCCAAATAGTGGAAAAGATGTTTCTGCACGTGACATCACTGAACAAAAGGACAGAAGCCCATTGGCCACGTTCACCCTTGGAACCAGGAGGTGAGGATTTCGATCGTCACCCCTTGCAGTCCGTCCACATAGCGATGCGAAAGTGACGGTGCTGGTTAATCACGCATGCGAATGCTGAGTCCAATTCATCTTAGGGTACTCACCTCAGATTCACCCAAGCGCAACGAAAGGGCTCTACTGCAACTCATGGAGAGTTTGTCCACGGTAATCGACATATATATTGCCCTACCAATCATCGCTGAAAGCAAATACTCTATCAGAAATGTAGCAGCATATGTAGTGTACTGTAGCAGAACAAGGCAAACAAGATAATCCTTGGCCAGTCACCTCATAAAATGGCTCTCGCTCTCTCACTTCAAGGTACAACATCATTTGGTACCCTATACAATTGTAGAAGAGAAACTTTTCCCCTCTACACTTGTATCCCATGTTTTAGTAAGAGAAACGTTTCCTACCTGTATCCCTGGTTCATACGTTTCTCATTGTATCAATTGCTACCACTTATATAGTTGGTTTTACTTTATGCAAAATATCATATGTTTAATCACTCTTACCATTTTATATATTATTTATATATCATTTGGGTAAAACGGTTTTCCGAAATATTATATCGTTTGGAAAATTGTAATTTCATATAGCATTAAAAAATAACTTTGGCATAAGTACCGTTCGATAAAACCCGTATTTATAATAGGCTTTTGCTATATTTCTTTTTTCTTATTTTTTTTCTTTAAGTTTGAAAATTAAATCTAGTTAGGGTCAATCTTCGCTAACTGCCAAACAACCACTAGACGGCTAGACTACCAAATCAAGCTGCCAAACGGTCAAGTCTCGTGGCTTGAGGTCACACAAACCTTAGGCAAGGCCACTTAAGGTTGCGCAACCTCAAGCGTTGATGCTGCCTAGGGTTGCGCGAACCTAGATGGCACCGCTTGAGTTGTGGATCGCGCCACCCCAGGCAGTGGTCATTGGAGATGCACAACCCCTAGGCGATAGTGACAGTTGTCGGAGAAGCTCAACTGAGGCGGCAGATTGAGGAAGAGGAACAACCACGATGAATGGGGAAGAAGATGAACAATAATGGATGAACGGTAGACTTAACATTTATGAAATGCTAAAAGCCCAAAGTAGATCTCTACTTGCATTGGACTTTAGTATTCAGAATGCTAGCATTTGGTTAAGAGATTCTAAAAAATACTTGTTAAACTCTTTGTATTTTCCCCTAAAGCCCCTTGCAAATACTCAACCAAACACATCATAATTCCCTCAATTTAAAAAAGATTATGTGAATCCTCCATGCAATAGGATCATCAATGTGAGAGCAACTTGACGCCCTATGGAAACCGAAGGCGCAAAAACCACCTAACTATCCCTGAGAATAGTTATTCATCTCAATGCAAATCACGCCATCAAATATATACCAACTCGACATAAAATTAGACCGTATGGTATACTCATGAAACTGTAAAAGACAAAGATCAAATTTTGCCTCCAGTTTCATAAAATCATTAAGTTTGACCTAGGATTAATCGATACTTAAGCAAAGGTTGACCAGACAAATCATTAAATTTTGTAAATCTCGCAACTAGGGATCGCTAACATTGGGAATGTTGGACAAGGGAAGGGAGTAATCTCCGGTAAAACGTTGGTCAAACCTTCCAATTCCTGAAAGAAAAATCCCAGGGCCCAAAACCATATTTAAAATTTCCAAACCTCTAAGTTATGATAAATAATAACTTTTTAAAATAATAAGTTGTCGAACCTATACCCGATTCATAAACCCAAGCCTTAGGCCGCCATACAGGCCCAAATCTCGAACCTATGATTCCGCAATTTTACCTATCAGTATCAGACTCATCGGATAGCTCTCCACGCAAGTGTTGCAACAGTTCAAAGAAGTGGGAAATTTTAGGAGTTTTTTTTTTATTTAGTGTAGGTAATTTTAGGGGATGCAAGAACATTGGGTTGAAGAAGTTCACCTCTTCGAAATAAACCAACTAAAACATTACCTCGCTAAGGAAGCAGCTTTTTGCAAGTACCATGAAGTTTTCTCAGAATTTCAACTCCAGTAATCCAATTACCTGATAGTCGCATAACACTTACAAATATTGTCGAAGACCGTCCCTTCTTGAAAGCTGATCTGATGTTTTTTCTGCAGTCGTCCATTCTTTCTTTAATTGGGAGGTTACACTATTGGTATACAATTTACATCTACTCTCTCTCGGAAAAATCTAAACAAATTCTATGATACAAAAATATTTAAAACAACCAGACACTGGATCAAAAAACGCGGGGAGAATAACCTGCATGAGCTTTACCATCGGTCGTTGCACGAGCAGTGCCCACTTGAGAAGTAGTGAAATCCCGAAGCATCCCTCAAGAGTATTTGTCTATTTGTGACAGCTGAAGTGTATTTCAAGAACTGATGGCAGTCCCCACAAAGGCTGATGTTCTTCACAATCTTGATGGGTTTTCCTGGTCTATTCATCAAAAGGCCAAATGCTGCAGCAAGCTTTGCACTGTGATAGAACAAGAAATCCAATTTCTGATGTTCTCCAACTTCATGAAGAACGAAACTTGTGTCAGGCTCATACCCAGCTTTTTGGCATTCTGAAATTAGGATTTCCAACCCACTATAGATGTCCTTGGCTTGGGAATGGGACTTATCTCTTGTATAAAATGATATAGTCTTGTTCTGATGGATGACCCAACTCCGTGAAGGCTGTTTCTGAAACCCTCTCACTCTCATTTCTTTCCTCACTGTTTCAGAGCAATGCCATCTTCCAGATGCAGAGTACAGATTTGCAACAAGCACATAGGTGGAAGGATCTCGCGGTTCCATCAAAAGTAAATGCTTTATAACTCTTTTACCAAGAATTGCATTGGAATGGATTCTACATCCATCAAGCAAAGCTCGCCAGACTGAAGCCTCCGGTTCAAAAGGCATATTGCTGATTGTTTTCTCTGCCAGCTCAAAAAATCCCCAGAAACCTAAAACACCAACAAGTGATGCATAATGCTCCTGTGAAGGTTCTATATCAAATTCTCTTTGCATGGACGAAAAGAATCTACAACATTCATCAACTAAACACATTTTAGTATATTTGTAAGCTGATATAACTAAAAGGATGCTGATCTTGTCAGGTTTTATCCCTGCATTGTGTAAGTTTGACCAGACAGTGAGGGCATCATCTCCTCGCCTGTGAATAATGAACCCCGAAATCAAGCCATTCCACGAAACTATATCATGTGCAGGCATAATGTTAAAGACTTTTTTAGCAGCATCCATATTCCAACACTTCGAGTACATACTGATCAACGCGTTTGCTACCTCTAAATCTGAAAATAATCCAGATTTAAGAACATGGCAGTGAATCTGCTCACCCATCCTATCAGACCCTAAAGTTCCACAAACACCAAGTATTGAAATTGATGCAATTTCATCAAGAATTATGCTCCCTTCTACTTTACAACGGCAAAATAGCGATATAGCCTCATCCGGCAGCCCAATACGTGCATACCCACATATCATAGAAGTACAAATAATAGAGCTATCCCACTCAAAAGGCCATCGTTTGAACATTTTTCCAGCAGCCACCATCCTCCCACAATGAGTGCACATATCAAGCAAAGCTGCTTCCACACAAGCATTGGCCAGGAGACCAAACTTGATAATAAACCCTTGCAACTGCTCACTAAGTTTCCCTTCCCCAAGCAACCCACAGGCCTTAGCAACAGTAGTTAAGGTGTAGTCAGTCAACTCCAAGCCCTCCTCCACCATACTAATAAATAAATCTAGCACTTCAAAAGCTTTGCCATTTTCACAAAGTCCTGCCAAAAGGGCATTGCGAGAAACACAATTCTTCTCTGGCATTATATGAAAAATCTCCATAGCCAGATCAATCAACCCAAACTCTGCATATGCTCTGATCATCTCTGTCCAAGTGATAACATCCCTCGTGGCCATCTTCTCAAACAAGGCCTCCACATCATCTATGGTTCCACATTTTATGTAAAATCCGATAAGTGCATTGTTGACACTCAAGTCAGTCTCCATACCAATTCTGATGGCATGAGCATGAATTTCTTTTCCTCTAATTAAACTAACAGTGTCAGTACAGGCAGTCAAGAGCACAGAAAGCGTCATATGATCGACTCTAAAACCATCAATTTGGTCCATTTGCCGAAAAGATTCAAACGCTCTCTCGTACATTTGGGCCTTCACCAATCCCGAAACTACAGTATTCCGGGAAGCAACGTCTCTCTTAGGCATTTCGTCAAACAATGCAAGAGCAGAATCCAGACACTCGCATTTATTGTACATAGCCATGAGTGCATTCGAAACGAAGGTGCTTTCTAAATAACCCGTTTTAGCCACCAAAGCATGGACTTGCAAGCCCAGCTCCAATTCAGTCATTCCTATACAAGCGGTCAGAATCGCAACGAAGCTATACTCATTCGGGTGAATACCTGAACCCATCAATCTGAAGAAAACCTCCACCGCTTCGAGTCCTCGGTCCGCCTTAGCGAGACCAGAGACGACGGCCGTGTAAGAAACCACGTTGGGACGCGACAGCCCACCGAGGACGCCGTAAGCATCCGAAGTGCGGCCAAGCTTGAGGTAGGCCACGATGAGAGCATTGCCCAAACTGGGATTTTCCTCGAGCTCGAGCCTGAGGAAGACAGCGTGCACGGCTCTGGCGAGGTCGACGTCGCCGCACCTCGCGGAGAAGCGAAGCAAGTCGAAGCAGTCGTCGGTAAGAGAACCAACCGCCGCGGCGTCCGGCCGGGGAGGGCCGTCGAAGGGCTCGGAGGCGAAAAGGCGTCGGCTCTCGGGGCGACAGGGCGGCGGGAGCGGTGACGGCGGAGGTCGGGGCGAAGGGAATAGGGTGGAGGAGGCGGCGGCGGCGGCGGCGGAGTGGCGGGGCTTCGGTTTAGAGAGGGAAAGCGACGAGGATGGCGGAGAGGAAGAGAAGGGGAGCTTCGGGAGGAGAGGAAGAGAAGGAAGAGTGGCGAAGGGCTGGATAAGGGCGGCCATGGATGCCGGGCGCCAACATACTACGAACTTTTGCAGAGATTGCTGCGGACTCCCGTTGGCATTCTGGCCTGGCCCTGTTGTTCGTGTAATGCGGTTCGATCGGCGGTCCGGTTCGCCTCTTCAGCAGTCGAACCGCTGGTTGAGTCGGTTCAATCCGGGATTTTGACCAATCTGAATTTGAGTGATGAATTGGACCGGATTGAGGGGCAATGCCCGCTTCAATCGGCCGAGTCGGTCGGTCAGTAGTCTGATTAGAGTTTTAAAAAACAATTGAGAGAGTAGGATAGACAGAAGATTTCAAAGAGAAACAAGAAGAATTCTGGAAGAAGACAATTCGATTTTGAATCAGAATTAAAATAAATGGTGTTTTCAATTAGAAATAAGTTATTAAATACATGAAGTACATTATTGAGTACTGAGTATGTTCCATTTTGTTCAGCTTTAAAGATTAATACATTTGAAGGTACTTTCTCTTTATTGGTCTTTTGAAATGTAATGTAATAAGAGGGGAGAGTTTGTACATTGCAAGTTCAAGATCAATACTAATAGTATTGTAATCTTGAAGTCATAGGATATATGTATAATTTGATTTTCTTTTTTTTTTCCTTATTCACTAAATTCACCTACTTGAACAAAATAAATTATACTTAAAATTATTATTTGTTTTGGTTCAAGCTAATAGTTTTTATTAAAAAATTTAGTAGTGTCTACATTTGAGTTTTAATTTCAATGCATCTCTTTGTTTGATGAATTTCTTTTGCATTTCAAGAATACTACATTTGAAAATACGATTCTTTATCCATTTTTTAAGTTTAAAGTACTAATAGGTAGAAGTTTATACAATGCGAATTCAAGATAAAATAAGGTGAAAACCTATATTATATCATAAAGAATGTATTGGTCATATGTCAGATCACTTTATGCGTGCATAAGAATACAAAGGTAAAGTGAAATGTCACATGACAAATAGGGAGGCAAACATTCTCTCAATTGTAGCTTCTACTAGGTATATAATGAACGTACTGTGAATTTTTAGAAAAAGATGAATACCTTTGCAATTTCAATTTATTATGGTCTCTTGGAATTGGAATACCGACCACGTGTCCCTGTGATTTTTTATTCTTTTCTTTTCTTTTCTTTTCTGGAAATGGGGAACGTGTTCGATCATCACCTCAGAAAGTGGTTAACTCGACGGAAAGGCAAAGAGATTCTGAGCACCGGGGAAATCACATAGCTTGGTCAAAAAGCAACAGACACGCACTACTCCTCCTCTAAACAAAA
Organism: Eucalyptus leucophloia subsp. euroa; assembly: GCA_017140325.1. Taxonomy (NCBI): domain Eukaryota; kingdom Viridiplantae; phylum Streptophyta; class Magnoliopsida; order Myrtales; family Myrtaceae; genus Eucalyptus; species Eucalyptus leucophloia. The sequence continues at coordinate 31,200,141 of CM029478.1, forward strand.
GAAATGCTAATGCAACATAAAAGTGCAAAGAATCTTTTAGGCAGCAGCTTTATAGCAACACCGTCCATGAATTCCTTTACCTCAAAGATTGTCCACCCAATTCACAATCGAACTACTTGCTGTTTCATACCTCCTTTAATAGTCTGCGTTTGATTCGGTCGCCAAAAGGGTTCAATCGAAACGAGCCGGATCGCTTCGGGATGGATAGTACATCGTCAAAACCGGAGATCATGATCATGAAGCCTGTGTTTCTGAAGGCCGGAGTGCCTCTAGCTCTATCCATGGCGGGTTTCATATGCGCTAGGATCATGTGGAGAAGAAGCTGCAGCATGCATTCTAAAGCTTCTTCGTCGCAAGGCCAGGTAAATTTGAATGACTCTGACGGTGAAGATGGTGGATATGGTGAGCATGAGACCTCTCGCAGCTTGAATTCCTCGTGTACAGACTCGATAGAAGATGAAGAGCGATTGGCCACGAATCCACAATCTTTGATAGGAAGCTCCTTCCGAATTTGGGAAGGAGAAGAGATCTTAGCCCTGAGAAGCACGGTCAGGGACCTTCAGGAGAGAGAGCTGGAGATGGAGATGCAGTTTCTCCAGTACTGCAATTTGAAGGAGCGAGAATCAGTCTTGATGGAGATGGGACACGCGTTGCGATTGGGGATGTCTCAGCTCGAGCTTCTGGACAGGGAGGTTTCGCACATGGAAGAAGAGAACAAGCGGATTGCCGACATGGCCGCCAAATATTTCAAGGTCATGGAGGAGCTTCACCATTGGAAGTCTAAGAATGAGAGGCTTCTTGGGAAGGTGAGGAAGCTCCACAGGAAAGTGAGGCAGCAGTCGAGGGTCTTGCGAGAGAATGATCTGAGGATCAAAGAGAGAGAAGAGGAAATTTTGAAGATCCAGAGAGCTCTCGAATCGAAGACGAACGATGTCGAGAGAATGAAGGCTGAGATTGATGGCCTAAGGGCAATGTTGGATCGATCAGAGCGGGAGAAAAATGAGCTTCTGATTGAATTGAGTTCAGCAAGAACATCAGCTCCGCCACTCTCCGAGGTTTGAACTCCTGGTTTTTCATTTCTGAGGTTTCTCGAACTGTCTCTGTCATTGAGAATTCACATGCATGATGAGAACGAGAATCAGAAATCCATCTACAGAAGCGAGTCATCTAACTTTTGAAATGTTGGTGACGCTAGCTTATCTTCGTGTCCACTTGTCCTAATAGTCAATTTGCCTGATAGGATTGGCTTTTTTGGACAGACCGGAGCAGAAGCAACATCGACGGAAGATTGCAGTCGCCTGTTGAAGGAAATAGAGCAGCTCCGGACAGAACGGGCGGCAGAAGAGAAGGAACTGATTCACCTGAGATGGAGCAACGCTTGCCTGAGGCATGAATTGACGAAGAACCCCCATGTCCATGAGCAGGATATGGTGAAGAGCCATTCTTCTGAATTGGCCCTCACGGTTTCGACTAATAGTCAAGACTGCGACTACCTGGATGAACTGAAAAGGTCGAATTCCGCAAATGGCGGGTACTCCTCTCACGCAGGAACTGGCAATCATGGCCACTCGAAAAAGGTGAAGATTCTGCACAAGCTCAAGAAATGGGTGGAGGGGAACGACAAGACGAACGCGAAAGAAGCGGAGAAAGTGAAGCACGAGATCGGGTGCTTTATGAGGCATTCGACTGCAGATGATGCAGAGGAGGAGCTCACAGCCCAGGCAAGAAGATCGGGTTCCAGCCCATAAATGTGGCGGCGACCGAAGTGAGCAGTGCTGCCGATCATAAGTTGGTAACACAATTTGCTAACACCAAACCATAACACTGATTGTATAAGCCCGTCCACCGTTGTTTCACTTGAATCGTCCTGCACTTAACTGTTAATAATGAGGCCGGTTTTATCTTGCTGATCTCGCACCACATGAACAAGTATTCTCTGATGCTCGGATCCGCTTTTATATTTTCTTTTCTAATGAACACATATAGTAGCTAGATGGGCGTAGACGATGCTATAATGCCAGGTGCAAAACACAATTTGAGTTGAGAAATATAGAGAGATTTTTGATAGATTTTCCTTAAAGACATTGAGATGTATGTAGTTTGTAAAATGACAAGAGGAACATTGGAATGTCAAGAAATCATGTTTTGTGGAAAGAAGTCATCAGTGATTCCGGAAAATGCCAGGGAGAGTTGGATTTTCTTGACCAGCGGAAGGGTATAACCGAAGCAACACTTGCAATCATGTTTTTACATTACACTATTTCGTCATTAGACAATTTGCTTTATAATTAATTATTAAAATTATTTATTTAATGGCTTGACATTAAACTATTTCGCCATTAGATAATGTACTTTATAATTATATATTAAAATTAATTATTTAATTGAATATGATTAATGCACACAATCCATATGTCTAAATATAAGTCATGACTCTCCTAGCAAAGAGAGATGGATTTAGAGGTAATGTCAAGTTGGGATCAATGATCCTCAATCGGCACAGATTCTTCTAAATTCTTTACTTGCACGACATTGTAAAGTTCATTTGATTAATCTATTTATAAAAAATAGTATCCAAATTTAAAGTCATCACTACCCTACTAAGCTCAAGCGAGACGCAAGAGGTTACATTACCTATTGCATAACCAGAAATTATAGTTATGAAAACTTGATTACATTAGTTTATCTAATCAACCCTCTTTCGATGCCTACATTTAATTATTTATCGACTAAAATGTCCACGCAGTCTTTTTATCAAATTACGAGTCCTAAAATTTTCGTCCGCTGGATGCTCACGCCTCTTATCAGTCTTTTACCAATTGTCAAGCCCTCCTTAGCTCTATATTATCAAGGCCCGTTTTTGAAACTAACCCTCCATGACGGCACGAAGCTTTTAATCCCAACTCTTGTTATAACTAACTATAGCCAATTTTCATTAAATCAACACTAAAACACCATTAGAGACCAATAAATCAACACTTAAGTCACCGGTGTTCCAATTCCAAATTCCCGTGATTACCTATTTCAAAAGAAGTGGAATTAGTACTGTATATTCGGTTCCCGATTTCTAGGCAAGAACCAAATCGGAAATCGGAAACCGAATTACTGCTACCATCTATCCGGTCGAGAACCCTACCTCGGGCTCCCTCCTATTATTTAGGAATAAGACACATGAAGAAAGAGTTTTTGGCGCTTTCTAGGTTAACGAATGAGGCCCGTAGAAAAAAACTTATCCGAGGCGTTCTCTGATTTCGGTCTGGCCAAAATGTGGACCAAATTCATTTTCTATCCTCTCCCGTGCCTCATTTTCTCTCTCTATAATCCAAAATATCAGACAAGTCCAAAGCCGCTATTTCCTTTATATTGGTTTCCTTGCTTTAACTGTCACTGCAACGAACTCTGCCATGGGACTCTCTCTTCTCCTTCTCCCTCAACAGCACACCTCCCAAATCCACCATCTTCACACCCTCTTCTCCCCAACATTCTCCATCAGTAAGTATCTCTCTCTCTCTCTCTCTCTCTCTCTCTCTCTCTGATATCAGCTGCTGATCATCCCCTATGATCTTCTGATTCCACAGGAAGCAAACAAATAAGGAAGGCGCCGACCGTTGCTCTTTGCCGATGCTCATCATCTTCTTCCTCCGGTGATTCTGCGAAAGCAGAGCTCGCGCCATTGCCGTCGCCCTCGGAGGGAAGGAGAGCACTCCTGGCTTGTCTCCTATTTTCAGGTCAGTTCTTGTCGTCATCAGAGACGGCTGGCGTTTCACGCTCTTATGCAGCTCGGCTTCATTTGGTCTAAAGGCTACTTCAATGTGGTGTCATTAGATTGACTTTGATTTCAAGATTTTCTTTTTCGATTCTTTTATCAAGTGGATTGATTAAATTAACCAGTTTCGATCATCAGAAATCGGAATCCTGAGTAAATATGTGTGTGGCGTACTCTGAAAATGTTGATTTTTTTCGCTTCTTGTGGAACCATAACACAACGATCGATGTTGCTGCTGTGCGATCGTGGAGGAAACTGCTTGTATGAATGAAATAGGATATTTAATTGCCCTATGCAGTGTCTTCGAAAGACAAAAAAGAGAAACTTGACCAGAGCACAAAACCTTTCCTTTTGCTTTTTCAACTTGAAGTCTTTTGATGGGTAATTTGGAGTTGTAGATTCTTTTTTCTCCCCTTAAGTTTTGAGTTTTACACATTGTATATATAAGAGCAGGGATTTGTCGATCAGACAAGTTTTTAGTATCAGAACCTACCTAAGTCAATTCATCAGGGTCCTGTCATCGCTGACAGCGCTCTCAAGTTTATTCTTGTCCTAATGAATTGCTTTTATCAGCTGCTGGCACGTGCATATCTGATGTGGCTCATGCTGTTAGCACCAGTCGAAGAGCCGTAAGTTTTATCGCCTTACTTCATTCTTTGTTGTAGAGTTGCTGTTTACATCGGCAATGATGCACTTTTGGTGGTGCTGCAGCTCCGAGGAGCAAAAGTACCCGAGAGTGATTTCACAACCCTCCCCAATGGTCTGAAGTTAGTCACCTGGATCTCTTTTCTTCTACTTTTTTTTTCCATCTATATTTTCGGTAGAGCAAGTTTCTAGTTAAGACTCTAAGTGCTGCTTTGTTTTCTACACTTTGGAAGCTCATTCTACTTAACATTCAATCTATCTTCAACTATTTGAGGGCCAATGTTTATAAATCAACGCTATATTATCATGTTATAGTTGCAGGGAATGTGACTTCAAACTAGATTGCCTAGCTCATTTTGAACAATGGCCGAGTAAGGAAAGTGATTGATCCAGACTCATGCAGAATTTAAAAGAGGATATTCTGTAATAAATTTGCAGAAACTTCAGAGCATCGAATGTCACAGAGTATCATTGCACTCAAACTGTCACGGTTTTCTATTTTGAGTGCAATTTATGCTTTTATATCTCAAAAAAAAAAAAAAAAATTACTTGGAGGTGTGATTTTGGAGCGGGTGGACACATTTATGGTAACTTTGAAAATGTTTTGCTCCAGGTATTATGATATAAAAGTAGGAGGTGGAGCTGAGGCCGTGAAGGGATCAAGGGTTGCAGTATGGTTGTAATTCAGTTTTGAATTTCATGTCTTCTGATAGACTTCAGCCATTTAAATTCTCCCTAAAATATTTTTAAAAATATGCTTTCCTTAATTATGTGTTATGATTAATTCAATAATGAATCACTAATAACCTTCATCAGGTCCACTATGTTGCTAAATGGAAGGGCATTACTTTTATGACTAGCAGACAAGGGCTTGGTGTGGGTGGAGGCACGGTAAGACTTTAGAGTTCAAATTCCTAATCGGAAGCTATTTAGTAAGTTCTAATCATTTGGGCTCAACTAAAGCATATAGGAATCTGTGATTAAAGCATAATTTGGTCCTAGTAGAGAATTCTCTGTGTTTTATGTTTAACTTCATCAAGAGTTTTTAGTTGTTGTTGTCAGATGATCGAACTGATACGTGGTCCAGTTAAAACTCAACTTGACGTCAGTTCTAAATCTAGATCTATTGTTTGTTAGTAGAAAAAAATTGGGAGGATTGTGTGAATCTTCTTGGAACTGCAAAGATTGAACTTTAGCCTTCTCTTTTTTAGTAAGCAACTTTAGTCACGCGAGAGCAACTTCCTCTGGTCATTCCACAATTAGTACAACTCCATTAACAGAATTAGCACGGATGGAGTTTCAAAGCTAATGTTTGTGGCTTCAAGTTTCAAGAGTCCAGTTTGAGAATTACTACATTGTTGGCGTGCTCTTTAATACTTAACATTGTCTTCCTTTAATTGGGGTGCAAGTGTGACATAATACTACTTCTTGGACGCTTTTAAAACCTTTGATCAGTTTTTAATACTCTCAAATTGGTTTCAATCTGGTTTAGACCATCGGATATCTGTTGAAAAAGTTAAGGAAAGTTGACACAACACTTGACAGAGAGTGATGTGCAAGGGCTCATTATCCACACGCCACATATCAGAAAACATCAACACTTCATTACTTTGCAATGGATAGCTGACAAAATGGCTTTCTTGAAATTATTCCAAAAGCATGGTGAACAAATTGAAAGCGTTAAAAGCTCATTGACCTGGTTGAAATAGCATCAGAATGAACCACCAGGAAGGTAGCTCATCCTAAGCTCCTGCTAGCAAGTTTAGGCGAATAGATCTTATTGTGTTTTAAGATGCCAGAACCCCAGTTTCAAGGATTCATGCTCAGCTACTTAATTTGTTGATAGATATCTTAACTTCTATTTACATCTTTATGACATGATACTTGTGTTTCCAGTTTGTATAGTTCTATGGCATATCATCCTTATCACATTAGCTTGGTTAATACTAATTTTTATTAATTGCGGCAGCCATATGGATTTGATGTTGGCCAATCAGAGAAGGGAAATGTCCTTAAGGGTTTGGACTTGGGTGTTCAGGGCATGCGAGTAGGCGGCCAGGTACTATCTTTTGTATTGTAGCCTGATATATCTTTGTCCACTTTGACTGACTCAGAACATCATCTATTTTTCTTTTTCTTTTTTCCTGAAATGTAAATAATCGTTTATCTGCTATGGGAAACAATTCTTGACCTGCTCTGTCTACTGTTCCTATAAGGAACCAAATTAGGAGGTATGGCCTTGGCAAGTGGTTCTCGTATTAACTGGCAGAAGAGCTGCTACTTCACTTTTGCCTAAGAACATTAGTGAAGTATGATAGCGAGCATTAGAGTACATGGTATGATATGATTATATGGAGTAAATGTGGTAGATAGGTTACAGTAGTGCATAAGTGGATGATCCATGGAGTGGCAATAAGACTTCCCTGTACTTGCCTCTGTTGTAATTGTATTCTCCTTTCCTTTTGCGTGTTTCCAATATATGAATCCCAGCTGTTCTTCTTGAACACAGAGACTACTAATAGTTCCACCTGAGCTAGCCTATGGAAGCAAAGGGGTTCAGGAGATCCCGCCAAATGCAACAATAGAGGTAGGCACCTCCTTTCTGGCCTTTCTGCACTTTGATTTATGATGGTCATTGTCTCATCCAGTGAAGAAGTAATTCTCTGTTCCTAAGCAGCTTATTGTATCGTATAGACAAGTTCTTTCCACACTCAGAAGGATCTTAAATATCTTATTGGAAACTTGTAAATGATAAGTAATGTGTGCATCGATATATTTTAAGATGGGAGGACTTCAAAATATTAACCCATCTTGAATTTTATCTAAAGGACGATGCAATCAAACAGAACCAATCTATAGCTAGAAAGAAGGAATTGGAGTGATGTAGTTCCACCACTTTTTTCTTTACTACTAGGAGAATTCAAAGGGTTCATTGTATCCAAGATTTCTCCTATTCTTGTTAACTTGCTGAAGACATACCGCTGGAGGAAGGACAAGAAAGAAATCGTCGTCTATCTGACTCTTCTGTAGCCCTTTGCACAGCCATCTCCTCACTTGATTTGCATGAGACGTTACCTGCAAGTAAAGCAGTAAAGGTTTCCACGCTCCAGCTGTCATTTCTATTTATTGTCGGCAGAGCAGAACGACTTTTATTTGATTTTTTCTATACTTCTCTTTTGCCTTGGAAGGTTACATTTCTCACTGGACAGACCTAGGAGACACTTAAAGTAGGGTTTGTCACATTAATAAGATTGTCTCAATACTGGTGTTTGGATGCGTCTGGTGACTGATGAACTTCACTGCCATTGACCACTTTATTCCCTGAAGTTCATTAGGTCGCAGAACCTTTGATGGTCCACATGTATGTAAAATGCTTTGACTCAACTGCCTTAATTCTCAAATGAAAACAGCAAAAGTTTTATGCATAACTAAAACTTGTGACATCCTTGCATATGGCTATCTTTGCGCGATTTCTTGTAGCCAACCTCACATAATTGGTCACTCTACTGTCTTCTTCGGTGTTTGCTTGACCTTTGCATCCTCTCTTGTGGAATTGCAGCTGGATGTTGAACTCCTTACTATCAAGCAAAGTCCCTTTGGGTAAGACATGCACATTGAGGAGAAACCAAAATAGCGTAACGACCTTAATCTGTCCTCAACAGTCAGTGAAAGTGATTGTTTGTTCTGCAGATCTCCTGTCAAAATCGTTGAAGGTTAGATCCTGTATCTTCCCAATTGCTTGTCATGCGGTGTTTCTAAGCAAGATGGAAACAAGAAGCTTGAAGCTTTTGCAATAACTGAATCTTATGGAGCACAAGGTATTGCAGACGATATTGTGTGTGACCTGAGATGCACAAGTCTGCTATCCTGCAAGTTGCTCAATTCATTTGATTAGTCCTACTCTTTCTGCGTAAGAACGTGTCATTTTTAGATGTCTGCTGAGTGTACTAATCAATTACTGTCGTTTTATACCTGATATTTACATCATTCTCTCCATGCGCTATCAGTTCAATTCAGAAACAGAGAGACTCTCGAAATATGCGAGAGAAAGATAAATGGATTACATCATAAAAGAAAGCTGTTGAAGACACAATAATAATGCCAATTTCTGTCCAAAGGCTTCGAAGGGTTGGTTAAAAAAAGGGTCAAGTAACAAAAAAGAAAAGAAAACCTGAATTTTTGGCCTGTCGCACAAAAATTTCCCGATTTATCAAACGACCAAAAAAAGCAATCTAACTTTTTCACGAGGGACAAAAATGCCTACTGTTCAATTTAATGTGCAAGTAAATTGATATTGCACATCACGTGATCAATAATGACGTTTTAGAGCAATAGATTAGTAGGGAAAAGAGCTGCAATAATATACTATAACGCACTTGAAACAAATTAGTCCTAACTAAGAGGAGGAATAAAAAAAGACGAAATTACGGAGAACAGTGTTTTTTGGCTTTTGTTGACATGTCTGCGGCCTCTTTGGGCTCAACCGTTACGTGGAGATTTACTGTGCAAATCAGTACCTTCAGGCTTCATCTATATCATTTGAAGACTCAACGGTGGTATTTTTGCGTATCAAGTAAAAGTTCATAAATTCTTTTGGGTCGTTTAAAAGTTCAGGATATTTTTGTCTCTAGTGAAAGTTCGTGGGTTTATAACGATGTGGCCTCAAATAATAATAATAATAATAATAATAATAATAATAATAAGATGGCATATTACTCTTGGGGACAAAGATGCTACAAGTGCCAATGTTATAATTTTTTCAATCACTTGAGTGCCATAACCTCTAAAAACATTCTTTTAAATATTGTAATTTTTCATTGATTACTTGAATGCCAAAAAAAAAAAAAAATTAAAAGCGTTCACATAAGAATCGAAAACCAACAATGGCATAACACTTGTGATGAATGTTTTTAAAAGATTATGGGACTCAAGTGATGAATTGAAAAATTATATAATACTTAAATAATTGAAAAAGAGTTAGGGACATAAGTGAGCCCGATGTGAAAGTTACAACCCTTTTTCCCTTACTTTTGGTAAAATCCTATAAGCATCTCAAGGGGGAAGATAGACTAGTGAAGCAGGCTCAGTGTTTCATTATGCATGTAGAATTACATTTCCTATAACTTCTCTTCCAGATCTCACATGTAGAAGCATATCCATTGTGTCGCCGTCGCTGATATTAGAGAGCTAAGTAGCAAAATGAATGGAAGAAGGTGGTCTTCAGCCCTTTTTTTCAAGTGATAACTGACTGAATTCTCTCATTACATGGCAACAATGACATACAAATTATGTTATCAAACCCCGATTTGTCTACTGCACTTTTGTGTCACCTTTGCTGTTTTCTGGGCAGGCTGGTCTTGCGATTCTCTCCATGAAGTTTGAGAAACATTTCTTGCTTATGCACGTTTATACTATATAGAGAAGAAAATGTTCAAAGCATCACAAACTACTGGTAGTGCAGCGGCCACTGAGCCATTGACTTATCCCTCATTAACTATTGGCAACGTTGTGATGTCGGAATGTCATGTCGCACTGTGGACACATGTCAAGATTTTACCGGCTGTGAGGGAAAAAAAAAATGCCTACCACATTAGCGGATGGTGGGGTAGTTGCTAAACCACTGATACTTTCTCCTCAATGGTATGATCAAAGAAAAAGCATTAATCCCCATAAATTAGGAACAAAACCATTTCTGGAAAAATCTTTTCCTTTCAAAGGATCACACTTATTGAGCATCGCCTCCAGAGAATGCAGGGAATCAGATTTCCCCTAGGACTAAAAGTTTCAGTGACCCTAGATTCCTTTACCCACTTTAGAATTTTTAAATTTTACGCCCACTTTATTCCCATTCTGAACTCTATATCTACCCAAGCCTCTTCCTAGGTCGTAGCATCACAATTTTCTAACATTCTCCTCCTTTGCATGCAACAATGATCATGCCAAAGCGAAGGCCTAGTCATAAACTAGACCTCCTCTGTGGATTTTTGATAGTTCATCTTTGCCTTTTCCATCAGTGTTCTACACAAAAGACATGCCCAAGCTGTGGCTCCATGAGTATCCCCTACCCTCTGAGTACCAGTCCAGCCTGTGGCGATCCGGATTACTCGCTCCACTGTGATGCCGGGTCGCAAAAACTTTACTTCAACGCACTCAACGGAAGCTCCTATCTGGTAATTCGGATCATCGCTTCCTCTCAACGGATGGTCGTGCAACCGTCACCTTGGATCAGCAACTCGTGTGTCACCCGTGATGCACTAGTTAGCGAAGGCCTCTGGTTGAATCAAACTCTCCCCTTCAATGTAACTTCGTCGAATACAATCTTTTTCTTCAACTGCTCGCCTCGGCTTCTTGTCTCTCCTCTCAACTGCACTTCCTCGAGTCTCTGCCACCGCTACCTGGAGAGCTCGGGACATATCGACAAAGCCCGAGCAGCTCAGTGCGCCAGCGATCTAGACCCATGTTGCACATTCGTTGCCGGCGGCATGCCTTCCGCTTACAAGATCCGGCTCCACAGTTCAGGTTGTCGAGCATTCAGGAGCATCCTTCATTTGGACCCACTTAAACCGCCCAATCAATGGGAAGAGGGTCTCGAAGTACAGTGGGCCCCTCCACCTGAACCTCACTGTAGGTCGCAGCAAGATTGCTCTCCAAACTCCAAGTGCTCTGGAGTTGCACCAGATGGTCCCCTGCGCTGCCTCTGCAACAAAGGTTACTTTCGCGACCGCACTCTAGGGACTTGCTTGAAGACAAAGAAACATACTTATTCAACCCTCGCTATAAAGATATCGACCGGTGTAATTTGTTTTCTTTGCCTAACCATAGTAGCAGCTACTATCGCCCTAAGAAAGTCCTACAGGCTATCGAATAGGGCGAAACTGGCTAAGGCGAGAGAAGAAATGTTGAAGTCGAGCAACTGTGGGAAATCTGCCAGGATGTTCAGCTTGAAGGAGTTGAAGAAAGCAACTAGCAATTTCTCGAGAGACCGGCTCTTGGGAAGTGGCGGATTTGGAGAGGTCTACAGAGGCGAACTTCCAGATGGGACTCTCGTGGCCATTAAGTTGGCTAAAGTGGGGAATATCAAGAGCACACAGCAGGTGCTGAATGAAGTCGGGATACTATCTCAAGTCAATCACAAGAACCTAGTTAAGCCCCTCGGTTGTTGCATAGAATCTGACGTGCCATTGATGGTTTATGAGTTTATCGCAAATGGGACGCTCCATGACCATTTGCACGGAAAGAGGTCGACATTTTTAGACTGGATGACGAGGCTTAAAATCGCTCTGCAGACTGCAGAGGCACTAGCTTATCTCCATTCCGCAGCGTACACGCCCATTTACCACAGAGATGTCAAATCCACAAATATCTTATTGGACGATGACTTCAACGTGAAAGTTGCAGATTTCGGGCTCTCGAGGTTTGCCCAGCCAGGTCTTAGCCACGTTTCAACATGTGCTCAAGGAACATTAGGCTATTTGGACCCGGAATACTACCGCAACTACCAGCTGACTGACAAGAGCGACGTGTACAGCTTTGGTATTGTGCTGCTCGAGCTTCTGACCTCACAGAAGGCAATCGACTTCACTCGAAACGAGGACAATGTCAACTTGGCCATCTTTGTCAGCCAACGAGCTAAAAATGGGGATCTGATGGGAGTTATAGACAGGAAGTTGCTTGTAACGGAACCTTCTACTGATATATCTTCTACTGATATATTGAACAGTGTGAAGCTCTTCTCGGAGCTGGCATTCGCCTGTCTCGGGGACAAGAAGCAGGACAGACCAAGCATGAAGGATGTTGTCAAAGAACTCCAGTGCATCATCCAAACTGTACATCGGGCCGACCAGCAGGGTGATCTGGAGTTGATGGGACCGCAATCATCGGATGGAACTTAATTTCATGCTGTTTTTTGTCCGCCATGTCATTAGAAAGTTGTCATCTTGAATATTGACATCAGAAAAGGAGATGGAGCGTTGCTGATGTGGCGGAAACGACAGCGCTAAGCGGTTTCGATAAGAAAGCAGTCTGAGGAATATAGATTCGGTGGGTCAGGAGAAAAATGAGGGAAAGTTAAAGGATCAGATGCAAAGCTTTGAGCAGAAAGTATGATCCATTGAAATGTGGACCTGGGGATCTCATCTGAGATTGTTGGAATCTCTTGAGGGTCTTGTAACTTTGGCATGATTAAAAGATGAGTTCATAGATAGACTTTTAAGTATTAACTCTGCTTTCTTTTATGTTTCTTTCTTTTTTGTTCTTATTTTCCTTGTCTGTACATATGATCCAAAGCTTTCTGGTTCTGTCCTTTGTTTTATATCCAGCTAATACAGGGAGGCAATGAACTAGGCATGCTCTTTTGTCTCTAAGACATCATGATTCTTGTGATTTGGTTCTGGAAAGGGACTGGGAGAGGCAACGCAGCAGGCTAGGGGATCAACTGTATGAATAAACGAAAAATGAATGTGCAAAAGCACTTCTGTCAGAGAAAGTAAATCTGGCTAAATGCAGATACGCTAAGGTGGTCAAGGAATTAATGTAAATCAATTGAAGAAGCAAGCCCTGAAGGGAAAATTATCCATTGAAATATCAAAACCCTCGTTTTGGCAGATGCATTAGAGGCGACAACTATATCCCTTAATAGTAACAAAATGCATAACAAGCTAATTAGAAGTGGGTTGCATGACACATGTAGTGTCGAAGTACGTGGACACTGATGATTGATTGGCTATTACCACATCGTCACTACCACAACATCATGACCATCTTAAATATAGTCATCTGTGAGACACTAGTGCGACGTGACTCAAATCAGCGCAATAACTCAGATAGTAAAATGACTCACGCATGCCATTCCTCCCCATTTTTGGGGTGCTCCAATTTCGAAACAAACATTTTTCTAAGTTCCTCGTCGGTTAATGCAGGAGCACGAAAGGGGACATATCCAACCCCAGCGAGAAAAGCAGGATTGGCATATATTTTTGCTTCACTTAGAACCAGACGCATGCCGAATTGTTTCTTTCTTTCTACTGGCTGGAAGGAAGAAAGCTGACAAATCCGAATGAATTGACAAAACAAAAGTTATTAGAATGGCATTAGTCAAAAGCAAAGGAGATTTGATCCATGAATTCTTTCGTGAAAGACCATCATTGTCCCCACAGCTTTTTCCCGGGGTGGAGACGAGCAATCTTGCGCCCCACCTAAAGTTATGATGGCAGCTTCTCCAAATACTACAATAAAGACAAACGCATCAAAACAGTGAGAAACTTTTGTGACAACATTATTAGAAGAAAGCGTAGCCCACCAAACGCTTGGAAAATGACGGGGGCACACAAACATATAAAAGTATAGACTGATTGGATTTTCCTAATAGCAAGTTAAACATAGTCTAATGATTTTTCCTTTGATGCCTAAAAATTCTACTTCTTATGTCGAGGAAAACTTATTCCTTCGTCCCCGGTCCACTACTCGGGTCCATCATGAACATAGCGAATCTCATGTGGACACTACATGGAGAACCCACGAAATGGACAGGCACGATGCACATAGTCCAGGGAACTCGGGTGTCCTTGTGAAAAAAAAAAAAAAAAAAAATCCTTTTGATTTGAGGCAAAGATATCCCACAGCATCCATGACCACTAGACCGATAACTTAGGTCAAGATCAACATGTTCTTTTGATTCAGGCGGTGGACCCAAATTATTTTCCTCAGGTGGGGAAAAACTAGTGTTTCCGGGGTTACAAAAAAAAAAAAAAAAAAAAACTAGTGCTTCCGCAGTGCAGCGAAGTTCATATTGGGCCATCCACATAAGCTTTTAGAATTTCCCACCAAATAAAAAAAAAATTAAATCAGTCCTCGAATGAACTTACTTGCCAAGAAGTGTTGTTATGTGTTGTTGGGTAAACCTTGCTTTTGAAAGTGTTTTTTCACCTATAGTCGCTTGAATATTTGAACAAAGTTAATCATCTTTGCACGTGAGTCTCACTTGTTTTACCTATTTCACCCGTTTGTTGCACTAGCAGAATGACATGTTCACGATGCTGAAAATTTTCTTTTACATTCATTTTAAATTTTACATATTGTTGGCCCAACTTATCCTGAACAGCTCAGCCACAATATCAATGATAACTCTTGAAAATCCAAATGGCAAAATAAGTGCTATTCGTGTAAATAATTTTCAACTTTATCCAGACTTTTTCTTCTTATTAGAAAAACGTTCAATTGTCCAAATCTGCTTTAAATCTATCCTAGACCCTTTGCCACTACTCATGAGAGGGAATAGTCCGTTAAATTCTTTCCCGCATTCCCATTTTGCCTCCACTTTTATTTTTCATCTTTTGCATGATTTTTTCCCACCCCTTTTCTTCCATTTTCATCTTTTGAGTTAGCAAATTGTAATATCTCTTCATATCAGCAATTTTAATTTCATATAATTTTTTTGAATTAATTTTAATAAAAATATCAAATTAGACCCTTTTAAAGAAAATATTACCTTCATAGGTGCCTTGTAAATACATAATGCTAAAAGAGAAAAGGATAATTAAACTATAAAAAAATTTAGGCCTGGTAAATACCCAATGGTAAAAGGAGGAGCTTACCTTTTTTTGCCTCTCCAGTCACTAGCACGGCCAGCACTAGCTTAAATAATCTTTACATTTTTTAAACTTTTTCCTTTTTTTTTTAATTTCTTTCTTTTATCTCTTTTTCCCTCTTATTCCTCAATCCTCAATGGGTTGTCAGGCCTTGGATATGGCTGGTGAGGCTCGACACTTACCAGCTTGCTAGAGGTTGTCAAGGTTTTCAAGGTTGAGCCTTGCTAGCCCTCACTTGTGGCTGGACACCAGCCATCACCTAGCCCTAGTGACCGGCAAAGGAAGATGGAAAAACGGAAATAGAAGAAATAAAAATTTTTAAAAAAAAATTATACACATCAACATTGGCAAGCAGTTGACTGAATCATCAACATAGCAATTTTCGATCAAAATAACTAAATTAACAAATCGTTAAAATCTTTATCACTAAATTAGTAAATTGTCAAAAGGTTTATGATCAAATAAGTAAGTTACTAAAATGTTTAAGACTAAATTAGCTAAATCTTATAACTAAATTAGCCGTCATATAATAGATTATAACTTTCTAGACAATTTTCCTCGTGAAGAGATTTTTAAATATTAAATTATGCAATCATCTAACAGTTAAATTTTTAAGAACAAATGACAACAATTCTATAAAATCTCACGTCTCCATTAAGAAAAGAGGTTATATATATTATTTTTACTTTCTATGAACATAAATGTCGATTGCCAATCAATTGTCGGGCAAATTATCCTAATCCAAATATAGAGTTCGAGACGGTAGGGTGAGAAGACTTCTCGGTTGCGGAAATATAGTCTGCCTTTTCTAAATGAACTCCTTGGTATTGGCTCAGTGTTCAAGAACGGTATCGAGTGTGCCGGTAGAGATACGTTGCCACATCCTAGTACTCCTTTAATTGCTTGTCCAAGCCAGATTTGGAATTGTTCTTCAGTATCGTTTACTTCAATTTTGAGATCTCACATACTGCTTCAAGTGAAATTGACATTTTTTTGGAATTCATGCTAAATTGATCAATTGAATATCCATCAACGACAATTTATTAACCATGGAGCAAATATCAACTATAATTGTATTATGCAGCTGCCTCGCATATTCTTAGGAAGCAAATGCCGATAACATTGTACATTTAATGCAACTAAACACAACAAGCTGTATCAATTTTCAACCAGTAATTATAAAATAACTTAGCCAAGAAAATAAATAACAAATACAACCATTACAAGGTAGTAAGTAAAATAGCTGTCCAGCTAGTATCACCAGACTGTTAAATGACTATGCCATGATATAAAATTTGGTCTCCTAGCTTCTGAAATGGTCATCACATTACTAAGTTTAAGCTTAAACGTTAGATTACGCATCCCGCTAGCAATTCCCAGTGTCAGAGAAGAGTCAAAACAAGTAGTAACCGTTCGTTTATGGTTTCCATTGAAAAAGACAAAACTGTTGTTCATCGACGGTAGCGGTAACGTTTGAAGTTGAAATAAACATGCAGAATCCCTCTTTCAAAAGTGCATTTGAAGCCCTTCTTGTGCGAATATTCCCATTCTTTGTTCACGATCCTAAAAGCCTGCAGCATACCAGCAGTATGTGAATCATATGACAGCCAAAAGGTTTACGAATGCATAAAGGTAATTTTCTGATCAAGTAGACTCACAATGTCCTCATATGGGGGCCCGGCGTGGAACCGGATGATACACGTCTCTGCGCTATTCCCATCCTTTTCAATCGTGTATGTTGGGGCCTTAATTTTGTCCACAAGGTCAGGGTAAAAGATATTGAATTTATACCCTTGCACGATCTTTGGAGGTGGATTATCGTGATCGTAATGCGTTTGATTGTACTTATTCCACTCATATCCAGTGTGGACACGGTTGAAATATTTTGGTTTTCTCGGTCGATACTTATCATGCCACCAATAAACCTACATCCACATGGATAAATTCAAGGATCAGGTTATCTGAGAAAAAATATGACATGAAAAAGTCAATACTAGTCAAGAAAAGTGGAGACATGAAGCACCTGTGAGTCCAGATTCACCTCCGCACCCGTGCCAAAAACCGCATCACCTTCCTCCATGGCTCCCATGGCTTTGATGGCCTTCATTTCAAAATTATCTTCTGATGGAGCTGGCTTTGACGCCATTACTTCTTGCATCCGTCTTTGTTGTTCTTCCAGTACCTCCATTCTTTTCCGTTCCTAATAATATATACCGGAAACCATGGGTTAGATGCACACCTTTACTCACTTTGCACTAAGTACTCTGCAGGGAGCAAAGGAAGTTACCAGTGCAGCCCTGTCCTCTTCAGGGTCAATGGCCTCTTCAGTTTCATCACCATGCAGCAGTTGCGGAGAAAATGATCCAGCCTCCTCTTCGGACTCCATCATCTCTTCTTTAGGTAAGGGTTCTGGGGACATTGATCCTTCATCTAAACATCAAAACCATGGAAATGATAACTTAGTACCCAGCCTGAACTAAAAGGCAAAACAAGATTTCTATAGATTAATTATTATCAGACAGAGACATACCATCAGGCAAATCTTCTTCTTGTATAGGACTGAGGACATTAGCAGTTTCTGGATTGTCAACGACATCCGCAGGCTGCTCCAGGCGTTGAAGATGCTTACGCAACATTTTCGCATGAAATTCTTTCAAAAAAGCCTATGTTTTGATCAGTCAAAATTGATGTACCAATTATACATTCTCAACAATGAAAGAACATCCAAATAAAAATACCTTTGCTTTGTATATGTGGATACGTTTGAGGATAACCTCCCAAAACTCCACGACCTTAGCTGTGCCAGAACGCAACTGAGTCTCAACACCAGCATGTATATCCTCCAATTCTCGGTAGGTCTTCTTATGCAGATAATCCCTTACATCTGCTTCGATGCTAGAATGCATACCCCTTTCTTCTGCAAGCAACTCAGCAGGAGGCTCCTCCCCACGCACTCTAGCTCGATCGAGTACATCCTTTTTCCTAGCTTCTGCCAGCTCCCAATCACAAACCACCAGAAGTGCCTGCTCAGTAAGATAAAGAAATAAGAAACTGTAGACCCAGAAGGTCAACTTTTCATATGCTAATCTGAATTATCCACCTTCTAGACACTACTTTCAGGTAACATCCTTCAACTGCTCAAATGACAAACAACCATGTTAAGTGTCAATGATCTCATAGAGCTCATATAGCATTTCAATAACTAGGACAGATACCAAAATCAAGGATGCTGAGAAGTGAGTCACACAATGACTATCAGACATTAAATGAATCTCTAACCCATTCAACGAAAGCTTCAAAAAAGCATATTACCTTCCAATATTCAACATGTGTCGGTGTCTCTGTGTCCAAATCAAGATGCATTTTGATGTCACCACGAAGCTCTTCCATTTCTTTCACTGTTAATCCCTGAATCAAACGCAGTGGTGGGGACAGCTGAGCACCATAATAATAAGCCCCTCCAAATTCAACTTATCAAAAATTTATTTTGAATACTTTCAGGATAACAAACAACACAACAACTTCTCATTTTATACATTTCTTTGGAGATACCTACAGGGAGAATCCATCCCCTGACATTTTCAGGTTAGCCACAGATTAGGAGGGTATATTGTTGCTTTCCAAAAACATGTACAGAGATAATTCAGTGAAGCTATTCATGTACACGGATGGCTCAAAAGTGGCAAGTACAACAACTTTTTGATTAGATGTATAAGCTACTTGTGTCGGGCAAGGTAAAAAGAAGCGTAGGAGGTGTTTAATGCTGAATGACATTTTTCAACCCTTACTGAATTCCCTCTTTAAAAGATTTTTAATCTTAAGCATTTTATCTCAAATAGATAATCTCAGTGACTTTCGCTGTATAGAGGCCCTTTAAGAGGGCATCTTAACAGGAACAGTATGCAGAATAGAAGTTACAGGCTGGTATATGAATCTCCTTATATAAAAGAGCATGTGAATCAGTAAACCATGGATCAATTTATTGCTCTTTATTGAGATGTCTCAAGCCGCTCCTGCAATTTATCGAATGCAGGAGGCGTGAGTTTTTAAGTAAGCAAGTAGCTCAGGGCTTCGAAAGGCATTGCTTTATCAATGACAAAAATGAGAGAACCCTGTTATGTCCTATTCCTCCTCCAATTTCCAGACTTGTTTCAGGGGTGGGGAAAGCTCTATCCTTTAAGAGCAACTAGATATAGGGTGACATTACAGAAGTTGAGTTTGTATTAACAAAAGAGAGACTTTTCGTTTCTAATCATAGTTATTAGCATACTCTCTTTTCATAAATTTACATAGAAGAGTACCTCTTCAGTACCTTGTATATGTAACAAATCATTTAGCTTTTCAAAGAAAATAAAATACAAGTAGGCAAGGCAAAGAAGCACAATGTCTGTCAGAATGGGCAGTTTAACGTTAGAATAAATTAAATTTTCACCTTGAAGACCATGTAAGGTTCATTCAACTCAATATCCAGATCATCTGAACCATTGAGGTGCTTTGACAAAATATCAATTGCTTTTGCACGCCCTTCACGCAATCTGATGTCCGACCTGACTTTGCTTTGATCAAAATGAAACTGCAAGAGAAAATGTGTGAAAGACTCACCATATTGAGAAAAACAATTGTCAAAATGATGCCTCTGAAGACTAGACCACAGGAGATGGAGAGCTTGAAATACAGAATAACCAGTAGCCATACCTCCTCTTCTTTCTTCTCCCAATCTTGAAACTCTGCTCGAGCACGCTCTCTGGCTAGCATTGCCTGCAGAAAGCAGAAATATAGAAATCATCTCTCTGTACCAGTAAAAGTTCTAGAGTTTCACGCCCATCACCAATTTAACAAGAGAAATCTTGCTTTGGTGACTGCACCAAACATACCATTTCCTCCTCATGCTGAGCCTTTTCAATCGCTCTTTCTTCCCTTCTCTTCTTCACTTTCTCAATCTCTGCCTGAATAACAAGCAAAAACAAGCAAGGGTTTGATTAGAGAAACAATTACTTCAAGACTTTCAGCTTTCTAGTATGAAAGACTTCACATTTATTTCATACAGCACTACCTATCCTTGAAAACCTATAAATAAATAAATCAATATTAAAGTCTCTTTCAAATCTAAACTAATTTTTTCCCTATTGGCAGGAAAGTTAATAAGTAATTTTTTGCGTATAGAAAGTGGAAACAAGTCTAAATAAGTTGATCTCACCAAAGATAAAGTATAAAGAAGTAAACTTGAATACAAAAACCTTCCACCAAATGCATAGGACTGTCGAGTGCAAGAATGAAAGAATAAATTATCCATGCACTGATGCTAAGAAAAGATCACTCAAGGCTCAAACAACTTAATGAAACATGCATGACCTAAAGATCCAAATGTAATTCAATAGCCTCAGAGAAAAAGCATATAATTGGAATGCTTGATGTAGGAAAGAACGCAAGATAATTCCAACATTATGTTGCCCAAAAGACATACGTAATGGTTCAATCATTTGTGTCTTCGGTCAAAAGTTCTTCACATAAGAAATCCAAAAGCCTCAGCCCTAAACCTAGTACCTCTTGTTTATGGATAAAGCAACTAGGGAAATGCAAAAGGAATGTCACGATCCCCTTTTTGTTTTTTTTTTTTTTTTTTTTTTTTTTTTTTTTTTTTGGAGACATTGAATGGATGAAAAATCGGGATGCAGTCATCCTTTAAATCAGATTTTAGAGGTATGCTGTTAAACCTAAACGATTAAGTTGGATTACATCGGTTTAGTAACATAACTACGAAAAGAAAGAAAATGCCAACTAAAGTATAATTAAAAGCCATAAGTCTCACCAGCTTGGGTTTCTACTTCGTAGCGACCAAGACATACAAAAACATTGCTACATAGTAAAACTTAACAACATAGCCAGAGAAGTTAAAGGGCTCCATCTGAAAGGTCAAGAAACTTTGAGAGGACTGTTAAGCCAACTATCTCATAAAGGCATTCAAACACCAATTTTTTAAGAAAATTAAAACTGAACTCTGCAATGGCAATGCATTTGAAGCATAGTACAGGAAAGAGCGGATTCCTTAAAAAGAAGACTAGGTCAACAAAGAAACCATAACAAAACCCTAATGAATATGTAGAGCACAAAAAGTAGCAGATGGCCATTAAGAAAATCTAAAAGATCCCAGAAGATGGAACCGGTAGGAGTAAGCAAGAAAATTATGTGATTCATTGCGTCATATGAGGAACAACACCTTTTTCAAAGAACTAGATGGAGCAAAAAACAATTCAAATGGTCCACCCTGAACTTTATGCCTTGCCTATTTATGCACTTTATTTTGATCCCTTCTCAATTTATCATCCATTTACAAATGCATCTCTGAGTTCCATTGTAAACACTAAGTTCATTCCATTAAGCACCAGCGTCAACTTTGTAGACAATCCACTATATTTTTTTATATGCTTCATCAAATTATGATGCTAAAGTTGAAGAACATAAATATCCTCTGTTCCTGCACCCACATGATTCTGCATCTAGCTAAATAAACTCGCCAGAATCACTGCATAAAAAATCTAAAAGCCAAACATCAAGCACACTGATTGTGCAGAAAACAAAATATCTACAAGAAAAAAAAAAGAAACCAAATAACGTGAAATAATTTAAATTTTTTTATACCATTCTTTCTTTCTGCCTCTTTTTCTCTGCTTTCATAGAGAACATGTCAAGATCTGCACCCAGGGAGACATCACGCTCAATCTTCTTTTTCCATACAAACCTGCAATTTCCTTTCCCTCCGTCAGATATCATAATCATCAAGAACAAAAACTATACTGCAATTTGCACCCCATCCTTTTTTTCTTCTTTCATGAAAACTTGCAAGGTCAAAACTACACATGACGAAGGATTTTTGAGATAGGCTTACAACTGAAAAGATGCAGAAGACTAAGAAACAAAAATACCTAAAGAATTTTGTCAACTCTACCGCAAAACTTCAGAAACTTAAAGTTTCATCTTGAATTTTAAGGTACATTCGAGTTATAACCTGCCTCTAAAACTTAATCACTATGACCATTAAGCACTAATATGAAAGCTGGGTAGGCACTAACATGGCACTACCGTGGAGCTGATTCTTGAAACACAAGCTAGAAGAAGAGACAGAGAAAGGTAAGATCAGCATCCATCACTGCTACCATAACCAGCAACTAACAGGATCCATCGGATTCGATAGCTGGAACTGAATTTTACAGAATCTGGTTCTGTGACTATTTACCATTGATATGAAAGTGTCAGGTGGGATGCACCAATTAACAACCAAATCCACTACAGTTCTAGTTGCCGCTGTCCATTTTACGAATATCCTAGCAGCAGATTTAACAGCAGCATTAGATCTAAAATAAAATTGAATGTGCTTTGATTAGTTCTACGTCGAACAATATTAGATGTGCATAGTTAGCATCATATCATCACTGAGTCATCATGTCACCCCAATAGGATGCATTCTGACAGTACTAACTGCCAGGGTAAAATCGAAGGTTTCACAATTGAGGTTACAATTGAAAAGAGAAAAGATACATAAGGCTAGTTTTCAGTCCATACACACGAAGAAAAAACCCATTTGATTAAAAATCCTATTTCCAAATATCAATTAAATCAATGACAAAGAACCCTTTTGTTCACTTGGTGATGTCATCAATTGCTTATATCTGATAGTCTCTTTGTTGAGTGACCGGGGGCACATTAAAAAATCGAATCTATCCTCACAGAAGAGTACCAATCAAAAGTATAGACTGTGGTTAGTTTCCAGCTCACATACAATTGGAAAATTGCAGTTTGGAAGTAATTGGGAAAACTTCTTTCCAAATTATCTCATAGGAGCAATAACAAAGAAAACACAAGCAACCAACGAATACCCATAATACTCTATTTCCAAGGAAGACAATAATTTCGAATCAACATTCAAAAGAACTCTTTAAACTTTTTTCCCCACCTCCCAACCCCCCAGTAGACAGCTCACATCTGTTGACATTGTAAAGCATGTCAGATGCCATACGGTTCGACTTAATGCCTTAAAGACATCCCAGTCTTTTTCGTCACTATTCTCAGCCTGGGCTTTCTGAACATATTTCCTTAACCGTGCCTCTAAAACCTATTCCTCTTGTCCACAGAGCAAAATTAATTCCTCATACTAAAATAGACTAAAATTATGCTGTTCCCTATCTAAAATGGCCAAGAATTGAAGGCTCATGCCGTTCATGAAAAGGGCAAAATCAGCATTCACCTTCAGAAGCACCAGCCACATTATTCCTGCCCAGCCCTTTGCAATATGATATAAAGACTGAAATCAAGAAAATGGAACCGGGACATTATTTTCTCTCAGACACAATTTCAATTTTGCTACAGTAAAAAAAATCCTATAATCTTACTCATAATAAAAGCTACTGAGTTTGAACCGACAATCACTTCAAGGATAATCTTCAAATCAGAATCGAAAACTCACTTCTCATTGAGGTTTGCATCGCCGAAAGGATTCGAGGCGTTGGAATATCCAGCGACTGACTGCGACTTCAACTTCTTCGCGACGCTCATCGCCTGAATAAATCACAAAAGGCCGATAATCAATCACAGAGCAAGACAACGGAAATCGAAGCAACGAAAGACCGAAAACGCACGCGGCGGCGCGCGTACCTTCTTCTGAGCCCGCTTAGCCTTGTACGCCTCGATTTCTTCCTCCGTAATAACCCTCGAGCCGCGCTTCCCGTCGCTCCCGCTGCTGCCATCAGAGTCGTCGGAGTACCGACTAGGGCTCCTGCGGCGGCTCCGGCTCCGGCTCCGGCTCCGGCTCCGGCGGCTGCGGCTGCGGCTGCCGATGCCCCTGTCTCGGCGCTTGCCGGAGCCCCGGGGCGGCGGCGACGAGTCGCGGTCTTCGGACTCCGATTCCGAATCGTCCGATCGTCCTCTCCTTCTGCTGCTTCGATTCCGGCTCCGCTCCGACGAAGAGGATGCTTCTTTCTTGCCTCTATGCGATCCCATCGCCACTTGCACCTCGAAGCTTCGCAAAACCGGTTTTCTAGAGGCTCAGTTGAGGCTTCAGGCGAGGCCGGGTGGGGAATAAGGTAGAAGATGAGAGGCGACGGGCACGTGCTTATTTTTCTAGCTTATTTCATCATAAATTTTGGGGCAAATACCGTAATTAACCTTAAATTATGCCTATTATGACATAAATATACTAATTATTTTTACGTCATCAAAAATCTTAATGCTGCTACTATGACGCATATATTTCAACATTTTTTGTATCCCAAAAACCTCAAATTTATATATCTATCTTTTGTTATAGTTTCATCCGAGGCATTTTAGTCACGCTGCTATAAGTTTGGCATTTTTATGATGGTATTTTTGTCGGAATAAGTAAATTTAAGGATTTTTGAGGCATTAATCTAAATTTTAAAGTGCAAAAGGAAAATGGTTCATAAGTGTCGTAACAACAATGGACTTTTCATTGTCTTCACCTTCTCACTTTTATTATCCATATGTCATTTTTGTTATATTTGGAAATTAATAAAATGAATCCAAATTATCATTTGAAATATATATTACACTAAAAGTGGAAAGAGCCCGGGAATTGCAGAAAAAATCATAATTCATATGGCGTAGAAATAGCGCCAATGTAATTTATCTTGACTTGTCTGATTTGATTTAATTCACTATAAATAAAAATAATAATTACTTCAACATAGGAGCTTGTGAATCTATAAGAGATCTTGAAGTAGAGGATATAAGCTATGTGACTCCAATACGAATAAGGACAAAATGCTTATCGTCATGCGCCCAAGTCAATTATATATAATTTAAATTGTCGAACAATTTTGCCATTTTTTCCAAAGACACGTATTCATTAAAAACCTAGCGACTAGTGGTCAATGGAGTAGACTTATCCGCTAAGAAAATGATTTCTTACTTAGAAAAAAAAAACTATTAAACTCATTAAAGAGTTCGCCTCATTATTTTTCGATGACCATTTCCTTAATTAGTAGATCTCTAATATTGATCAACTAGGTTATGGTAACGTGGCAAGTTCATGTAAAAATCCATAGAGTTAATACTACAAAAAATCTCAAAGTTGTTAGAGGTGTACTGTTAGATTTATCTTAGAAGTATTGTCAAATTTATTATAAGTGTACCAATTTGAGATTTTTCATGATATTTATCTTATGAATTTTCACGTGAACTTATCACATCATCATATCACATTATCATTTGTCATCCACATTAGCAAATTTAATAATAAAATTTGATGGAAGATGACGGAGTATTAATTTGTTGCAAGTATATCAATTTAGAGTTTTTTATTGTCAAAAAATTAGTTTTTGGTAAATTTTTAAAAAATAAAATTATACTAATTTGAAGTTTTTTAGGATATTAAGGGCGCACATGTTTATGTTATTTTTTCTTGTTTATGAACAAAAATTTTATTTTTTTGTTCCCGGGAACAAAAAAGAACAGAAATGTGTTTGTCCGCGTTTTTGTTCAAAATCTATTTTTTTGTTCCCGGAACAAAATTAGAACGGAAATAAGAAACAAAAAAAAATAAAGTTTTTACCCATTTTTTGTTTCGAAACACTTTTTGAAGGCCCAAAAAGAACAAAAACGAAAAAAACTTGTTTCTTTTGTGTTTCTTGCTTTCGTGCCCTGTGCCCTCTCAAGTCTCTCCCTTTTCCGGCGTCTCTCACAAGTTCTCCACCGTCGAGCGATCCGGCGCCTCCCAACTGGTCATTCTCTCCGACACCTCCCCACTCATCATTCCCTCCGGCGCCGACAGCTGCTGCTCCTTCATCGGCTGAAGCTTCTGATTCAAGGTAAGTTTGATCCCTCACCAACTGCTGCTCCTCCTTCACCGTTTGACAAGAGCTTCGGCGAGAGCCACCTCTCGCAGATTTGGGTGACAGCTGCTCGGGGCTCAAGCGCAATAACTCGCTCGAGCCAGCGCTTGCCTAGATCTGTGAGACACTCGCTTGAGCGAGCCCTCGTGCTCGAGCCCCGAGCGAGCATTGCTCACCCAAATCTGCGGCCAAGAATGCTCGCTCAAGCGAGCAAAGCGAGCAGAGCAGCAACGACTGCTCGGGGCCCAAGCACTGGCTTGCTCGAGCCAGCGCTTGCCTAGATTTGCGAGACGCTCGCTCGAGTTCTCGTAGATCTGCTCGCTCGGCAGAGCAACGACGCTCGCTCGAGCGAGCATCGCGAGCAGAGCAACAACACTTTGCTCGCTCGACAGCGCTTGCCCAAATCTGCAAGACGCTCGCTCGAGTGAGCGTCGCAAGCAAAGTAGCCAAGCGTCTCATAGATCTGCTCACTTGACAGAGCAACAACGCTCGCTCGAGCGAGCAAAGCGAGCAGAGCAACAACACTCTGCTCGCTCGGCAGAGCAGTGACGCTCGCTCGAGCTGCTCTCGCTGCTTTGCTCGCTTGAGCGAGCATCGCGAGCAGAGCAGCAACACTCTGCTCGCTCGAGCGACCCGGCGGTAAATGTCTTTAGACTATGCTGAGGAACTTTGAGCTCATCCAAAATCACCATGAGAGCTATCTTTTTGACAAAGAGGGACTCTAGTTGAGAAACTTACAGAGGAAACACTGAAGGATTGGAGCCACTTTCAAGAACTTCTTTTTGTGTTTGAAGGTAAGAACCAAAGGTAATGCTGTCTTGTGTTGGATGAATTTCATGGTTGCATATTATATCTAGCATTACAATGAAATGCTCGGGTTGATCATTTGGATTTCACAGCTCAAAGACTAGTTGGAGAGAGTAGTTGTTTAGATTCATTTGGAGCAAGATTGAACTTTTCACATTTCCTTTTATTGTAGTGTTTGAAATATGACATATTTTGACACGGTAGGTTTCTCACAATG
Organism: Eucalyptus leucophloia subsp. euroa; assembly: GCA_017140325.1. NCBI lineage: Eukaryota > Viridiplantae > Streptophyta > Magnoliopsida > Myrtales > Myrtaceae > Eucalyptus > Eucalyptus leucophloia. The sequence continues at coordinate 31,227,006 of CM029478.1, forward strand.
CTCTTTATTTTATTTTGAGCATTATGTTTCATTGATTATTGATAGTCATAGTACTATGTAGTTCTTGTAGCTCAAAATGCAACTTATGATATGTTTTATACAAGTTAGTTCAAAAATTGTCAATTTTGTCATTATAGTCTTCTCCGCTCGCATCTCTTGAGAATGATTTTGTGTATGGCATGTATAGTATTATGTTATTGATTTAACTCATAACTCATATGCTGCTCAACCGGTCAAAGATTAAATGACATTTAAGAGACAGACATTCAGTGCAAAGTGAACTGAGTCTGCAACCAACCTATTTATCGGTTTGTTGGTGGATGAGGTCAAAAAGAGAAATCTCACCTCTTCTACTTTCAACAAAGCATGGTGGAGGAATATATAGACTGAATTCGTTAGACAGACAAGATGCCAATATAGCATGGTCCAGCTGAGGAACAAGGCAAACAAACTGAGAAAACAGTATAGCAGTTTTCAGAAACTTATGTCTCAGTCTGGATTTTGTTGGGATAATGTGAATAAAAGAGTTGTTGTCGACGATTCAAGTATATGGGAATTTCACATCAATGTATCTTTTTAATTTTTTGGTCATTTTGATGTCATTATATATGTAAATTTTAAAATGTATGATTATATTGCTGAAATGTCATTATTGTGAAAATTGTAGGAGAATGTTAAGTGGGTAAAATTCAAGAAGGATGGATTTCCTCAGTATCCCGAGCTATGTATTATATTTGGTGGTACATATGTTACTAGGGAATATGGCATAGGAAATGCTCAAGGTTTGACGGTGTCGAAGGAAGATGACAATGGTGATGGCAACGTAGGCGGTGACAACAGTGGTGGCAATGCATATGATGATAATGGTGGTGGCCATACAGATGACTTCAGTGAACACCACATTGATGAGAGAGTCTTTACATCAGACAATGATGCAACTTCAACTCGTGGAAAGCACAAATTGGATAGGACTCCAAATACTAAGAGGAGAAGGAAGAGTAACCAAAACAGTATTTATGACACTTGCAAAGCCATACAAGACTTTTTGAAAGTTAGGTCAAGTCAATCTAGTAATGGCTCTGCGGCCTTTGGGGTTATGCCATCACCTGTAGACCATTTCTCCGTAGCTGCTATGATGGACATTCTAATTAATATGCCTGAGATAAACCAAGATGTTTACAATAAAGTAGTGAAACAAGCATGCGATAGTGCCTCATGGAGGGTGGCTTTCTTTAAATCCCCACCTGCAAGGAGAAATGGACTTCTTTATCATCTTTAGTAGATGTTTGAAAATATATTATGGATTGAATGGGGTTTCATTAGACTGTATAACTTATGTTATCTATTAATATTTAGTTTTTAAAGATATTATTGTTGAGACTCTTGGTACTTATATGTAATGACATTTTTATTGAGACTATGACTTATGTTATTGACTATTATTGGATATATTTTCAAAATCTATATTGATGTTTTTATATTTTTGTGATGGTATAGGTACCATAGAAGATGGATCAAATAGTATATCTAGTGAATAGGTAGAACCAGTTGAACAATTCTTGGATGATGATGATCTTCACATATTGTTAGTGTGGTTGTGCACAGTTACGATTAACGCATCTGTGCATACAAGAGAACCCATTAGGGACAGTAAATTATCAGGATCCGAATGGATAATGAAGATTGTTTATGGACATTCAGATATGATATATGAAGCCTTCAGGATATAAAGACATGTTTTTATGAATTTATGTGATTTCATGAGGGTAAGGGGTTGGTTAAAAGATAGTCGATTTGTTCGAATAGATGAACAAATTAGGATATTCTTATCTTTGGTTTGTCACGATAGCTCAAATAGAGATTTATGTGAGAGATTTCAACATTCTGGAGAAACGATCAACAAGTATTTCAACAAAGTGTTGAAAGCAATTATCAAACTTTCAAAAAAGATAATCAAACCAACGTCCTTTGATGTCATCCCACAAGAAATTCCTATGGATCCTAGTTATAAACGCTACTTCAAGGTATGGTTTTTATATTGACTTTATACCATCAAATACATGTAGTTTATAATCTTATATAATCTTAGATTTGTAATAAATTGACAGGACTGCGTAGGTGCTATGGATGGCACCTATATAAATGCTATTATCCCGATGTCTCAGCAGGTTCAATTTAGAAGCAAGAGAGGGACTACCACCCAGAATGTGTTGTGTGTTTGCTCATTTGATATGAAATTTACTTTCGTGTATGCTGGATGGGAATGATTTGCCAATGATTGTCGAGTGCTTTCGACAGCACTCGAAACTCCTTAATTGCAATTTTCCCGACTATCACTTGGTATTTACTTTATTTATATAGACATTTGTGATCATATTATGGTTAAATATCACAACAAATTTATATATATCATGTTGTAGGGAAATACTACGTGGTAGATTCCGGTTATGCAGCACTTCCGGGATTTTTAACTCCATTTAGAAAAGAACGGTATCATCTCAGCGAATATAGAAGGAGTGGGAGATGGCTAAAAACAGCAAAAGAGTTGTTCACCTATAAGCACTCTTCACTAAAAAATGTAATTGAGAGGTCATATGGGATATTAAAGAATCGCTTCACCATTTTGAGACATATGTCTCTATTTACAATTCATAAGCAAGCACTTGTTGTAATTGCATGTTGTGCTCTTCATAATTACATTCATGTAATCAAGATAGGATAGATAGAAATTTTTCCCTATATGGAGATCCGGAGTATCCATTTGAACCTATAGAAGTGGAGGTTGTAGATGATACATCGCATGAGCAAGCATCCGGGATAAACATGCTTAGGATAAGTATTGCAAATAAAATGGCAAGGGATCACAAAATGTGTGAGATTTGTTGACTTTGTGTTTCCAACTTTTGTAATATTGTTTTTAAGTATTCACTGTGAAGAAGTTGAATAATGAACTATATTATTTCATTATTGTGATGTCATGTATGGAATGGTTCATGTTGAGATGTATAAAATACTCTTCTTTTTGCTAGTTCTTATTGTGCGAACTTTACTTATGAAATTTTTTACCAAAAAAAAAAAAACTTTACTTATAAAATTTTCTTTTAAGTATGCACATATGACCATGTTGAAAATATTTTTCTTCACTCACCATGATCAAAAAATTGAATTGATGAGCATTTCATGAGAATGAGAATTCAATATCAAGTTTATACTTTATAAAAAAAAAAACACTTGAGAAAAATTTGATACAAACTTTACTTACAAAATTTTTTACCAAGTATGCACATATGATCATTTTCAGAATGTTTGTCTTCACTCACTATAAACAAAATTAAATTAATGAGCATTTCATGAGAATGAAAATTCAATATCAAGTTTACACTTTATTTTTTTTTTAAAAAAAAATAGCACTTTTTGAAAAATTTGGAATAGAAATTTTATACGAGTTACCAAACGTGTTTCTGTTCTTTTTCTATTCTAGGAACAGAAATTGAGTGTAGTTACCAAACGTGTTTCTATTCTTTTTTTATTACATGAACATAATTTTTTTACACTTACCAAATGCGTTCTTTTGTTCAAAAACTGTTCCCCAAAATAAAAATAGTTTTTTTTAATTTCTGTTCCCTAGAACAATTTTTGAACAGAAACATAAACAAACGTGCCCTAATCTTTTTAACAATTCTTACTTTGACTTTAGAACGAGAAAAAATCAAGATGTTGGAAAAGGAAGAGTTTAAGACAAGGAGTTTGACCTTTACCAAAAAAAAAAAAAAAAGACAAGGAGTTTGACGATTTTGTTTGAGAATGAAGAAAAGCTCTTAAAGGTTGTCTTCATTTTGAGGGAAATCATAGGTTGGTGAATATCAACCCATTTGATTTTTTGTTTTTTTATTTTTCATATTGGAAAGAAAATGGTTCATGGGGTAATTTTATTTTTACTCGCCACCGGTTTAGGAGTTGCTTGAGAATACCATAGACATAAGCCAGGTGTCTTGGAATGGCCTATAATTTTTTTTTCTTTCGGATTTGACTCTGTAAGGGTCTGTTTGTTTGTATTCTTTTTCTATTCTCCATAACACAATTTCTGTTCTTTTGTTTCGATGAACAAAAAAAGAATATAAACGCATTTGTTTACACTTTTATTCCTAAGATCATAAACAAGAAACAAGAAATACTTATTTCTTGTTTTCAGGAACACTTCCGAGAAACAATATTTCTTTCTTCTTTTTTTCTTATTATTTTTTCTTTGGCCGGTCGCCGGTCGTCGGCCATCAAAGGGTCAGCGACATCGGCGACCAACTGTTGAGGGCTAGCAACCTTGCCGGAGCATCGCGGCCCCTAGCGAGGCCAAGCTCGCCTAGCCAAGGTGAGGCCGCCGCCCTCGTTGACCATGGCCGAGACCGGCGACCAGCCAAAAGGAAGAAGAAAGGAAAAAGAAAAAGAAAATAAAAATATTAAAAAAATAAAAGAAACAAAAAAAATTATACAAGTTTACCAAACTTGTTTCTATTTTTTTTTCTATTCTAAGAACATAAACTATACAAGTTTACCAAATGCATTCTTCAGTTCAAAAATTGTTTGGGAAAATGCACCCTAACCGTGTGGGATCGGTCCGTCTGCTTTGTTTTGATAGAATGGCATGTTAATTAGAGAAAATTATTCAAAATATATAATAAAAAAGAAGAGAAAATTGAAGCCAAAGCAAACAAAATGAGAAAATAAAATTAAAAAAATATGTTGTGTCAATGCCTCCGTAATATCAAAAAGGTTCAAAGAGAAAAAAAGGCATAATCATCTCTTGAAACCATAGTAACTTGTCTCGTTTTAAGCAATCTGGATAAGAATTGGATACCAAAATTAAGTATAGAAAGGAATGAGACACCACTCTAAATCCACTTTATTTCTTGAAGATAACTACTTTAATTAGACAAAATTTCTCATAAGTTGCTAATTAAAATCTCTCTCCTTCCATTTAAATCTCTATGATGAAAACATAGCTTTAATTGTATATCTATAAATCCATAGACAAAACAATTTCTTGTAATAAATATCCGTTAGAAATTTTGTGGAAAACTATAATCCAAATAATTAGGATCAAATGCGGAAATATGTAAATTATGCACCAACCTTAGCCATCCATTAATAACATCAAGAATAGATATGCAAAGCTTGAATGATCTAGGCACTTTTAATCAATTGTCCTCTTGATATTAATGATATGTTATCCGATTATCAAATAATCGGAATAATGAGAATAATTAGAGGATTTGGCTTAGATAACTTATTTATATGTCCATGCAAATCCTAATAGCTATAGTCTTCCATCAAAACAAATCCTAGTAGATTTTGGTAATTTTCATAGTTATCAGTAATTAGATTTGAATAATAAAATCTCAATGAAATTTAATAAGGGTAATTTTTAAATTCTATGTGGGATCAAATGAAAAATATTATAACAATATCTACATCAATTATACCTTGATGCAAATAAATAATAGAATTTGTAAAAGTGCAATATGATCTTTCAATAAAATCCATGAGAAGAAAAAATTGAAATATCACCGAGTCGGTCGGCGACTCCGCGTCGGCTCGAAGCCAAGCTTCTGCATATATAATTCAATCACTTGCTATCAGCGACGCTAATGCGGAGCCGTCTCCGTACTGTCCCCAACTCCCCAACTTCACCATAAACCTCGCCGACGCCGATCCCAGCGCAACCGCAATGGCCGACGCGAAGCCCGCCGCCACCGATGCCGCCACCGCGCCCCCGCCCCCGGCGCCGCCGCCGCCGCCGCCGCCGACGCCGAGAGCAAGCCTCAGGTGGCCGAGGTGAGGCGGTCGTGGGGCGACGAGGTGGACGACGAGCCGGAGGAGCAGAGCGCGGCGCCCGCCTCGACGTCGGCGGATAAAGCCGGAGCGGAGCTGGATGTCGACTCCTTGACCATCGACGAGGGCAAGAAGATCAACAAGTTCCTCGACGAACCTGAGGATTCCAACATCAAAGCGGTGATCCATCCATCCTCCGCTAGGGTTTTCTAGTTTCGCTGCCCTATCGAGTTTCCGCACGCTCTGATTTTCCTCCTCGCTAGATACACACAGGAGCGAATGCCTTGCTTGCTCACTGTTTCGGTGCTTAATCAATCTCCATCGGTGCAGGTTACGTCTGGCGATACACCGTATACATCCGCAAGTACCTTCGAGGATTTGAATCTGTCGCCGGAGCTTCTGAAGGGTTTATATGTCGATATGAAATTCCAGAAGCCCAGCAAAATCCAGGCGATCAGTCTGCCCATGATTTTGACCCCTCCATACAAAGATCTGATCGCCCAGGCGCATAACGGTTCCGGCAAGACGACTTGTTTCGTGCTCGGAATGTTGAGCCGAGTCGATTCAAACTTGAAAGCTCCTCAAGCTCTCTGTATTTGTCCCACGCGAGAACTGGCGATTCAGGTTAGATTGATGGAATTACCAGAATTTCTGACTGGCTCTGCGTATGCTCGATGTTTCAATCTCGTGGTGTTGAGAACAATTAGTCACATGAACTTTTAATAAATTCGACCAATCCACCGAGAGAAAGATATTGACTATTTTTTCAGTCATCTGACTGATCTCTCGGACGAGAGGTTTCTTTTTCTGGTTTTATCAGATAATTTAGTTTCCTGCGAGTGGTCTAACGCTGGCCTTTAAAAATCTGAATGATATTTTCAGGGCATCGCATTTGATTATCATAGCAAATAAAATTTGAGGTTTCAGCCAATCTTTCTGATTGCTTTTGGTCAGTTCGATGAAGTTATGTATCTTTTGTATGTACTAACGTAAGTCATGATCAATGCTTGTAGAACATGGAAGTCTTGCAGAAAATGGGAAAGTACACAGGAATAGTTGCAGAGGCTGCTGTGCCGATGGATAGCACTAACTATCTGCCGATTACCAAAAGGCCACCTGTGACTGCACAAATTGTGATCGGCACCCCTGGAACAATTAAGAAATGGATGTCATTAAGGAAACTGGGTGCAAGTTACATAAAGATTCTTGTATTTGATGAGGCAGATCATATGTTGGCAGAGGTAGTCAGCCTCCAAAACTAGCTTGTTGTTTTATGGTTGGCTTCTTTTCCTTTTTGTTCTTGTCTCTGCTAGCTATTCTCGTTCCCTTGGTAGCTATTCTGCTCGTATCATCTGGAGTCTACTTAACCAGTGAATTTCCAGGGGAGGAATTGATGGATTTGTGCCCCAATGCTTTTCTGTTACTCCTTGTTGCTGATAAATGAACATAATTTTGTTATCTTCTATCAGAATTAGCTGAGCGGCACAAAGTTCTCTCTTCCTTCCCTCGTAGTTTCTTTTCTTTTGTGTTTGCCAGCCCAAGGTGGGGTAGTGGTTGTGAAAGCAAGCATTGGGAAACTACTCAGCTAGTCCCACCCTCACAATGCGACATACTAAATCTCAAATAGAATGAAAAGAGGAGAAGGCATGGGCAAACTAGGTTGGACAGAATGTATTCTATTACCAGTGCTATCTTGCGTCCTCTTCGTTTCTTGTAGGATAGAAAATCTTCCTAGGCTAATTTTATATCTCACACACATCTTTGTTCTCTTGTTCAAAAATTACATTTAGATTGATCCTGTGGTAATAACATAATGCCTTGGCTTATACTCTCTTTTAAAGCATTACAGTCTCAATTTCACAATTCCGCGTTAGAATCTTATGTCAGATCCATCTTTTCCCCTCAAGATTTAGTGGAAAATTCTATTCTGTGGAAAGTGCCTTTTATTAATTCCTGTATATTCTTATCTGGTCTATTGGTTTGTGATCCTTTTTTTAAGCTATTGTGCTCTTTTGATTTATCATTGGCTCAAAGTTCTATTCCTTGGCTGTTAATCAATAAAGTCTTGGCAATTCTCATGCTAATATCATCAAATGGTATCTTATACCTTCCCATGTAGTTTTAGCTGTAAATTTAATTTAAATTATAATGTAATAGTCATTTTGATGGTCCTCTTTTACTGGAGATCAGGATTTATATTTAATCTGTTTGGTTAAATGCAGGATGGGTTTCAGGATGACTCTTTGAGGATAATGAAGGACATTGAAAGGGTCAATGCCAGTTGCCAGGTATGTTCCTGAGTATAGTTTGTAAAATCTTTGATAGACTTTGTCTAGGGGTGGTATTCCTGGAAGATAGTTGCTAATATCAGATGAAGTGAACTCAGATATACATTTGTACGATCAGTTTGATTTTGAATTGCAAGTGTGGAACAATAGTTCCCAAAGTGTTACCTAATTTTTCAAATTGTAGTTAGAAGCATATTAAAACAGACTTGCATCAATGAGGAAAGTCATTTTTTGGCAGTTTCCGTTGTCTTTGTCTCGAATGAATGTCCTTTGGGGCAACTGGGACAAAATAGATGGAAGGAAGAGCCAATGTATTATATCTTACCGTATGGTAGAGCTAATTCTACCTGTGCTCAGTCTCGGACAGACTTGGTTATTCCTTTCTTTTTCCATCCTTGGTTCTTACTCTCAACCATTATGAATCCATGTGGGCTTTAATTTTACTTTCTCTCTCTCCCCCCCCCCCCCCACCCCCCCCCAAAAAAAAAAAAAAAAAAAAAAAAAAAAAAAAAAACTTTTGAGGATTCTTTTTCCTGTTGAAGTCATTTTGTATTAAGAACATGATGAGGCTGTAAATATGTTATACTCTTTCACCAAATGACATGAAATAAAATTACTTTTTGATGATCAAGAAAGGGGAAGATGGATATAATAGTGTTTGTAAGACTAGTGTGCAAGGCCCTGTTCACTGGCTTGCTTTATAAAGTCAGCTACTAGACTATGAAATACATTATGGGAACTTAAAACACCTCTTCAATTAACTAGGTGAGAAAAAGCTATCATGTCTGTTCCATTAATAATCCTACAATCCCATTTCTGATTATGCAAGCTTCAACAGATTGGTCCTCTCCTGCGTCTTGAATTGGTCCCACCTCTAGTTGTCATTTCCTTTCTTCGCGAAGCTGGAACGTCAAACTCCTTTGCCAATCACTTGATTTTCTCCATAGTTATAGTGTTGTTGGTTATTTTACCTCATCAGATGGTAATGGGTTACTTGACTATCTATTACATACCTTGCAAAGTATGACTTGTCTACATTAATTATAAGGTTGTTTGATATTGGTTTAAAGGGCACAACAGAATGCTTTAAAAGAGATGAAGGATTATTACAAACTTTTCTAATATCCTTACAGATACAAAGCCTTTTTTTCCTTCATCTTTTTTTTTTTAATATTATCTTATATTGTTTTGTTTTGTTTTGTTTTTTTTTTGTTTTTGTTTTTTTTTTTTTTTGGGGGGGGATTTGTTAATTAATTTATAGGCAAAGCACAACTACAGTGAGGCGAAGCAATGTTTAACCAGAACTATCACCTTCTCTTTTTCTTGTTCTGATTGATGTTTATTAGTTGTGAAGTTGTGATACTGATGATACCCATGCGTTTAGGCTCTGAGAGTAGAAGAAAGGAGGTGATGGAGAAAGGCGGGTTGTCATGATAAATCATCACATTAGTAGTCAGTTATAACAATATATGCCTTCTAGAGTTATGCTTCCCTCTCTCTCTAGCAATGTTTGTTGGATGCTGTTTCTTGTGATCATTAGTGTCATCACAGTGTCTTATTTCTATTAAAAAAATTAACTCCATGAGTTGTCTGAATGAGTCAACATGGGGGCATTTTCTAATCAACTATTAGTGTGTGAAATTTAATAGATCTGCTTCCTCGTGAATTTTTCCAAGCAATGTGAAAGTATTACTGATCTTGTTGTTTGTATACAAGGGTTGTAAGATTATATCTAAAAAGCTGTCTGAGGAGTAGAATAGAGTTAGTTTACTTCTTTGGGCATTATCTTTTAGTTATATTTAGACAATCAAATGGATAACTGAGCCAACAGAGAAACATAAGTTGGAACTAAGAAAATATAAAATTTTCATGTTTTCTAATGGTGTGGGGCTTGGCTTTTCTTTGGGACAGGTAATGCAATGAAAATTGTTAAAGGAGTTGTTGCACTTTTGCATATAGCAATTTTCTTTTCTTTTTGTTTTTTAGAAACTGCAACAACCTTTCCTCTCTTTTTTATTTTATTTTATTTATTACACCAAAAAAAAAAAAAAACCTTTCCTCTCTTTTTGGTTTTCTAGACACCTGGTAATGTCAGGGAAATACGCCACTACCTCATTTCGTACTCCATCGCACTCATTTTGAGCTCTTCATTGTACAACACGCATTATTCATTTACTTCAGTCTTGGTTCTTTGAAGAGTAAATTAGGGGTGTTGAAAAAGCCTGAACTGGCCCAACCTGAAACTAGAATCTTGGATCTTTTCGGGCCAGGTCTTTTTCTGATTTGGATGGTATGTATAGGATCTGGTATTGTAAACTGTTTGGTTCAGGTTGAAACACACTAAAACACCCTACACTCCTCCAGTTCGAGATTGTGAAACTCTCTCTTCTCACTTCCAAATCTGTCTTTACACGATCTCACTAAAGCCTGATCTAAGCAGAAGCAAATAACACAACTTGTTGCTCTTTCAAATTTTCTTTTCAGCTAAATCACACCCATGCCCTCAAAATCTGAATTCTCTCAGGGTAGCTACGAGCTGGACCAACAGTAAATAAGAAAAATTTAATCTAGAAACGACCATTTTCAAAGCAAAATATATGAGCTAGCTGGGGTTACTGGAAAAAGAAATCCCGGCTAGTCAAGCAACGTGGCTGGGCTCAGCCTCAAGGGCACTGTGAACAGTGGCGACAGGGGTGGTGGCGGTGAAAGGCCATCAACTTCAAAAATGTCTTAAGTTTTGTTTCCTTTGCTAGATTAAGCCTCAGCTCCATGGCATGCTTAAAATTGTGCTTTTTTTTTTTTTCATAACTGGGCAAGAATGCTCAGATGGCATTGCCTGATTGCGTCCTGGAGTTATGGGTCACCTGGGGGGAAAAGAAAAGCACCTGAACCAATCCGACATTAACCACATTTCAGTTCAGGTCACAGCAAACACACCATCCCTTATGTTTGGCGTTGGGTCTGGAATAATGGAAACCCAACCCGACATGTAGGCAACCCTAGAGTAGATGTTACTTTCCATTTTATGTACGTGTTCCTCGTTTTGATGTATGAATTAAGCTGTTTCTTCTATAACACTTTGACCAAACTTTGATGAGCTCCTCAATGTATTTTATGCATTTCTACTTTGCTTAGTCTTGGTTGTTTGAAGATTTACTTCAATCTCCAAGCGATGTCGATTTTTTTGCACACCAAGCTTCCTAGTTGTGATGGTAGCTGCACTGTAGCCCCTTAATCACAATAAACTGTGCATCATGTTAAAACATTTATTCAAGATGAGCACTTGACAGTAAACTCGCGGCTATCATATGATGTGGTGTTATTTTCCTAGCAAATTTTTATTTTGATAGGACCAATTATTTTACTCTGTATATTGATGGCACACATAATAGAATTGGATTGGGGAGAAAAAAACTTGTTTATATGTGGGCTGGCTTATCAGAGTCCAAGATACTGAAGCTTTGTCGGATTTGTGAGACAACCTAGTTCATTTTGTCTAGTACTCTGGTTAATAATGCTTCAATGTCATGCAGAGTTGGCTTAGAAAGCAATATGGGGAGGAATTATTTTCTCTTGGATTACCATCCTTTTCTTTTTCTCATTTTAATTATATTGATTACTTAAAGGTTGGTTATTTTGTTCCAGGTCCTTCTGTTTTCTGCCACATTCAATGACAAGGTGAAGAATTTTGTAACAAGAATAGTGAAAGATTACAATCAGCTTTTCGTGAAGAAAGAAGAACTATCCTTAGAGTCAGTGAAGCAGTACAAGGTGCATTGTCCTGATGAACTTTCCAAGGTTACAGTGATCAGGGATAGAATTTTTGAATTTGGAGAGAATCTGGGACAGACGATAATATTTGTTCGCACCAGACAGAGTGCAAAAAATTTGCATGAGACACTTGTTAATTTTGGCTATGAAGTTACCACTATCCAAGGTGCTCTTAGGCAGGAAGACAGAGACAAGATTGTCAAAGAATTTAAAGATGGTTTAACACAGGTTCTTATATCAACTGACCTTCTGGCTCGAGGCTTTGATCAACAGCAGGTACTGCTTTGGTCATACTTTTCCATCATCTTAAGTTTGTTGGTCTCCTCTTAGTTTAGCTTAAGGGAATTCTATATTATCTTTGTTATTTTGTAATATGTTGACATGGTGTGATGACTACCTGTAGGTCAATTTGGTGATCAATTATGATCTTCCTGTAAAGCATGATAACCCCTCAGAGCCTGACTATGAGGTATACTTGCACAGAATTGGAAGGGCAGGGCGTTTTGGGCGCAAAGGTTTGTTTCCTCATTTAAGATTTTTATTTGCTCCAATTTTACATGTTTCTTTGGTGGTTGTTTTTCTCATGAAGACAATATGTATAGTATTACGTTGAATAGATTGGTAGGCCTAGGATTCACATTTTTGTCCATCCTTTCTAGGCCTAGTTACGGTGGATTTTTCTCCCCCATATAATGAGGGTTTAAGAGATATCTTATGATTTTCTTTTCTCATCCACATAACATACCATGTCATCCAAATTGTTACATGGACAGTGCCTTTAATGTCCCTCTGATTTTGACTAAAGAAAAAGTTTCCCTCTAATCAAAACTTGGGTCCCCTACTTGTTTTTCAAAATTCAATGCAGTAAAGTTACTCTTCAGGTGCATGCTATGAGCTAACTATTTAGCAAGATTTGACCACTGGATTTATTTAAAATCCTTTGCAAGTTAGTCTGTCTTTGCAGTTCTCATTGGTAAAGTGCTGATAGGTTCCACATTGACAAGACGGGTTTCCAAGTACAAAAAGAACATAATATTGACTTTGACATGGTAGATGCAGGTTGTAGGCTTTCTTACCTTTCCACTCATCTTGGAGCAAAACTTGCAAGGATGACTGTGGCATCGACTTGAATATAACTGTCCTGCTCCTAATAATAATAGAAAATTGGCTCAACCTTAGAAAGAGTAAGAAAGGGCAAGTTTCAGGTTCTCTTTTGGTACTGACCTTGATGGGGTAATCATCTCCTATCAATATGAGGCTCCTTATGTATCTGCTTATTCATTGAGATGACTTTACCCAAGCCAAGTGTTATTGAAGTGGGTGATCTTTGTCCAAATCATATAGACAATGTACTGTATTTCTAAATAATATCTGCTGCATTCTGGACCACTTTATTCATTATCCCTATTTCTTTAACTGAGATTTGATATATATAGCGATGATGTTGCAAAGCAGGGTGTCTGTATTTCCCCTCCAACTGTTGGTGTTGGTTGATGATTTCTGTTATTTGTGAAATAAGCTGTGGCTGTCCATTTCCTCATTATGTCTGATGCATGCAGCCTGCTCATAAAGAGTGCTTTTGGCATATATTCTTGTTGCCTAGTTCTTTATACAAAAGTATCCTAATGAGAAGTAGTGTTGTTTTATCATCAGGAGCTGTTTTCAACTTGCTATGCCGTGAAAGGGATATGGCAATCATGGCAAAGATTGAAAATCATTTTGCCTCTAAGGTTGCTGAGGTGAGTAATTTGGCAAATGTTCTGATCTTTATTAATCTATACTTGTTTTATTGGTCATTTTGCATTATCATGAAGGGTTATTGTGGTGTGTTTCACAGAAAAGTAAATGGACTTGTTTAATGGGAATTCTGCTAATCCTTTACTCATCTCTGGGTGTTTGGTTTGACAAGGAAAATTGGTTGCTGGAAATTGTTATCCTGGTGAAATAAAAATGCACAATAATTCTGTATTCATCTAGAGAAAGGAAATGGTTTGAACGAATATGTTGGCAGTGTGTGCCACTATCACCAACCACCCTGAGTACCTCCTTGTATTTTCCATGTTTAACCTAACCACTGTCAGTACCAGTTGATCACCAGCAGCATGGCACCGCCATGTTCAACCTAACCACTGTCAGTCTTGGTTAATCACCACTGCATTTTCAGTTGTCCATCCATCGTCACCACTGTTATGCTGTCAACTTATGGGAGTCAGTTGTCAAGCCTGCAAAAAATTTGTTGTCAATTTCTTTAAAAAGCAATATGAGGGAAACCTTTCTCTGACCGGAGAACCAATTTACATGAAGCAAACAGAACTTGCATATTGTTAACTGCTTCTGCGATGTCTTTTTTCAACGCAGGTTACACCATGGGATAGTGAGGAGGAATTTAAGAAGGCACTTCAAGCAGCTGGTTTACTGTGATGATGTTGCTATCTGTGTTGCATGAGGATATAAAGCGAGGTCTATGAGTTGGTGTCATCAAGGTGTGTGTCGTTCTATGAGAAGAAGGGGTGTTTGATCAGCTGCTACTGTCATGGCAGGACTTTAGTTCGGGATAATTACTCTGAGGAAGTTGTAGTCGGAATTAATTGTTTCGAGTGAATATGCAGCCATACCAGTCAGATTTTTGTGGGCATCGTGGCATTTTCACAATGGCTTTATGGAGACATTGTTTGGAATTTGGAGCTTGAAGCCAAGGGTAGTTTGCTGACCTCCTATTGTAGGAGTTGGCTAAGTGAACTGCAAATGGTTAAGAAACTATCCATGTTTCAAATATGATTATAGGAGAGATTCTGGGGGACCTTGGGCCCGTTTGGTTCAGCTTTGGGGAAACGCTCGGGAGAACGCAAATATTTTGAGGTAAAGGGGTTTTTCAAAATCGCAGACGTTTGGTAGAACAGATGTTGAAAAAAGCCCTTTAGGGAAATGCAAAAGCTGTTTGGTAAACATGTATTTGAAAAGCCATTTAGTGAGACCAAATTAAGTTTTTTAGTTTTAGTATTTATAAAATTGTAAAAAAGAAACAATGGCTATATAACATTTACATTTTCATGTTGAGAATAATATAAAAGATACATATTAATAAATTCATTTAAAAAGTATATTAAAAGAATTTGATTATAGATTAGATGCAAAGCTCAACTTTTGGCTAAGGATTTTTTTAAGTTTGTTTTCAACTTTGAATAATTTTTTTAATTATTAAAATATTAATCATTTTCATTAATTAATGATCATTCTAGTATATTAATAAAAAGTTGGGCTATTGATTGTCAAAAAATAAAAATGATATAGCAAAAAAAGGTGAACGTATTTGGTGAATAATAAAGCGACCGATTGTGGATGTTATTTTTAAGTAAGCATCGCATATAAAAAGGGAAGGACTCTGAGAGGAAATAGATTGCTCCATAAGTGATGTTTCGTTGAATATTCACATATATTTTAAGATATTTTGTTGGCAATCATTGCAATTGGTAAATAGTATAAAAAATTAAGCGATATATTATGTCAGCTCCGTGTTCATTAGCTAGTTTTATGTTAACATTGTTGATTTGGCATCATATATATGTGTTGTATTGTGTCGTGTCGGTTCAATAATTTTCAAATTGTGTTTATGTCAAGTAAGTTGACACGATCAATTAATCATGTACGTACGACACTGACATGAATCGACACTCATAACTGTGAGCTCTATTTTATGCTTACAAAGAAGAGCAAAGGAAGCATAACATCGATTGCTCCAAATTTTACCATGGGTAATCGGCAGGCCAACATTATTAGCCGTGACATGAGACTTCTAAATTTTGGCAGTATATAAATTAATTAATTAAAAACGAGAAAGACTTGAATTATTAAAAAGAAGTAGCAAATCCATAGTTATGATTAGGGAAGAAGCAACGTAGAAGCAAGGGGGAATAAAATAAAACAAAAAGAAAATAAAGAAAAAGAAGGGGAAAAAAATCCCAGAAAAATAGGCTCGAATTCCCCCTCGAGTCGATTTGGCTGTTCTGAGTCTTCTAACCACCCAAACCCGCACCAATGAACTATATCCTGCAATGATTATCAAAAAGATTAACTGAGAACCAAATGCTCGCATGGCCTGGTGGGAACCGGCCTAGCAATAGAATTCGCATTGACAGGAATAGTTCTATCAGTAGTCGAAACAATTTCATCGAGTCTTGCTGTTCCGGAAGCTTCCACTATATCACTAGTGCTTCCAGATGATGGCGGCTTAAATGGCGCAGGACCTGATGAACCCCCGGCTCTTTCCCATGGCTTAGGAGGTGGACCATTTGTTGCGGAAACAGGGAATGAATGTCACAAACTAATGCAAACAACCAAGGAGGACGGATGATTGGGGTCGATTTTACATAGTGGCCTGACTTTGCACCAGCTGCCTCAAGACTAATCACTCTTAAGGGCAACACCCAACATGAGAATCCCTGTTCAATTATCACTACAAAACAAGGATCATTCAAGCAGATAAAGAGTTAAGAGACACCAACCGACGATTGCCCTTAAAGATACACAAACGGGGAGACCCAATAGACGGAAAAAGCAGCTAAGCTCGTAAAGAAAAAAACCCAGAATGCAGAGTCCACACTCAACGCAATTAAACCAAAAAAGATAGAAACTTCAATTACAGACTCCCACCAAATTCGGCTACGAGAATAAAGCCCCTCCTTTTCAGCACGCGACCACAAAACTTAAAGCGAATGGGAACCCAAATCGAGAGAAGACAAAGAGCACTCGATTCAGCCGGACGTCACCCATAATTACATCAAGAACGGAAACGAACGAGCAAGAACGAAAGACAAGAAAGGAGCGAACCCAACGCGCCGTTACTGGAGTTCATGGCAGGATAGGAGAGAGCTCCGAACCCAGATGAAGCACCTCGTTATGCCTAATTCACGCGCGAAGCCTCCTTTGGACATTGGGCGGAGAGCCGAAGCCATCGCCGTCGCAGGAAGCGAAGCCGTCGCCGTCGCCGTCGCGGGGAAGCGGAGCCGTCGCCGATCCGCGAGAGGAGGACCTCCGAGCGGTGCTCGGATTGCTCGGATCTCGGATCTCGCTCGCTCGTGCGACGAACTTCGGCCTTGATGGAGTGGTGCTCGGATTCAAATCGGGATGGAGTGGTGCGAGTTGCAGGGAGAGGAACGCTGCAGAGAGAGCCGCGTCGATGGAGAATGCTGCAGACAGAGACGAGAAGAGAGCCGGTCGATGGAGAAAGAGAGGAAAACGTGGAAAGAGCTAGGGTTTTGTTTAGCATGGGCAAAAGTGGACTTCTAATGAAATTTTAAGGGTAAAATAGGCAATCGAGAAAAATTCATTAATTCCCTACCTCACCATGCCGAAAATGCTGAAATGCCCAAAGCAGGTCCCCACCTGCTTTGGGCTTTTAGCATTTCAAAGGTAAGCATTTTGCCAAGTAGCCTTCAAATACCGAACCAAACGCCTTCATATTTTTCCCAAGGGGCTTTGGGGGCTCAAAGCCCCTTGGGAAAGCTGAACCAAACACCCCCCTTGAACCTCCATGTTACCCATCGAAGCATTGAGAGCGACAGTGACTAGGATAAGTTTCACTGGAGAGTAAATTGAAAGTGTACCAGAATAATGTTGCAAAAGCAATTGTTGTTTAGTTGCACTTGGTTTTTGGGTAAGCGATATCGGTAGTGAATATAACTCTAGAGTCAAAGCTATATCATCGGGAACCTAAAATGTCGATGTACTGTTTGAAAGAAAGAATTCTTAGGCAGATGAACGACTCATCTACCAATCTTGTTAAGAGTTAAAATTATATTAGTCCAAAAAGAAATTATCGTTTGAACAATAATTCATGTAAATGGTTGCATTAGTCAATATTGTCTGTTATTTTTGGGGATAATGATAAAATGGTCTTTGAATTTTGGCTCATTATGAAATATGCTTCATAAACTTCTAATTTGTTCAAATGAAGTTCTTGAATTTTATCTTAATGTATAATATGGTATCTAAACTTTTAATATATTCAATGAGTTTCCTAAACTTTCGGTACATGTTTAATTTAATACTTGAACTATATGAATTAATGAAAGGGCAATATTGAATATTTTTATATATTTTATGGATTAAATTGAACATGTGCGAAAAATTCATGAATTATATTAAATAATTCAAAAGTTCAAGGATAATACTATATATTTGATCAAAATTCATAGATTATATTAAATAAATTAAAAATTTAGAAAACGCATTATATATTAAGTTAAAATTCAATGATTGTTTGTGTCATTTGATTCGGCCATATAGGAGAGGGGTCCCTTAACGCCAATGGTCAGGAATAATTAAACGTGAGGGGAAGAGAGAAGAATGGGTTTTGTTATGAGAGAATGGAGCGCACGTTCAAGTAGTAGTGGTTCTCCATCTTCTAATTGTTCTGTGGAAAAATGCCGTGTCTGCCATCTATATCTCTCCATGCACAATTTGAGGGCTTCATCGGGTCTTTTGCGCACAGAAGAGAGAGAGAGAGAGAGAGAGAGAGAGAGAGAGAGAGAGATGGGGATGGGGAGGGCGACGGTGGTGCTGGTGATTGCGGCAGCGCTTGCGGTGATGATGGGAGGTGCCGATTTAGTTCGGGCATGGGAGGACGCTAAGGTGATTCATGTTGGCGGAAGAGTTCTGTGCCAGGATTGCACCAAGGGCTACGACGAATGGGTTAAGGGTGGAAGTCCTATTAAAGGTCTCTGTCTCTGTCTCTGTCTCAACTGAATTATAAGCTATTTGCGGGCTGATTAAATATGACTTTGTAATTAACTCCCCTAATTTCGGCTCGAGCTCGAGCGGAGCTCGATCTTGACAGTATCTAATTCGACAAAGTTTGCGTGCTTGAGTACATAGAACTTATTACATTAACCTTGAACTCGACTTGAGTTTATTTACAAATTGACCAGAATAGAATCAGGGAGAGTATCTCGATTTTCCAATCGATTCAAGCTCATGTCTTAGGTTTATACTCAATCGAGCTCGAATCAATATAATAGTCGAGTTGAGCTCAAGCTTAACAGTGGGTTGACTGGACTCAGCCTCCACCCCATGTTCTACAGCAATGCACTTCTTTCTCCTTGTGGTTGAACGAATGTATTTATACCACCAATTCATACACAAATCCAGTGATTACCATGCTGTGGTTTCTGACACATACGAGGAAGAAAATCACACTATAATATCCCTCACATCATCATGACAAAATTCTACAAGGAGATTCAATCATGTTTTAATTGATTCAGTCATGTAAAAGGGGCAGCATTGTGAATTGCAGGAGCCAAGGTCTCGCTCACTTGCATGGATCAAAGGCACAGGGTGATATTCTACGGAAGTGACGACACCGATGGAACCGGGCAATTCAACATGATCGTCAACAAATACATCAACGGGAAGCAACTCAACGAGAAACTGTGCTCGGTGAGGCTTGTCTCGTCCCCAGACCTGACGTGCAACGTGGCCACCGACTTCGCCGGCGGATGCCGTGGGGTCAAACTCAGCCGCCCACGCTCGGTGTACCGCGAAGTGATTAAGTACGCCGTCGGGCCTCTGTACTTCACATCTCCCATGTGCGAGGAACCTGAAACTGAATAAGAATGTTGCCCATGTTTCTTGCTCCTGCTGTTCCATGTCTTGTAACATCCGAACAAGTGCTACTGTTATTTTTTTCGTTCATTTTCTCCTTGTACTAGCGATGGAGGAACCGACAAAGACGGAGGAGACTTGAATCTCGGGTAAATTATGTGGACACTCATTGTTATTTGAGAAAATACAGGAAAATACTGTATTTAATAATTATCCGGAAATCCCTATGAAAATCCTTTTTTTAAAAAAAATTGAAAATTAGACCGAAATTCTTAAGTGTTTTATACGAAACGCAATTGTGTACTAAATAATCTGGAATATGTGCAATTTGAGTCGTAAGTTCGCCGGTAGCAGTGGGGACATCCAGGACCGTTTGAGTCCCTAACAAAATCAAGCATTATTTCGATATGGTCAAATGGATGAGAGGGAAAGTCCAAAAAAAATTCCTAGACTTTTATTGTATTGGTATTAATTCAATTTTAAATATTTTTTGAAAAAAAAATTATAAACATTTTAATTGGACAAATGTAGTCTCAACTCGACCAATTTTGATTGAAAATCGCTTACATAGATGTTGGGTGTCTTATATGGCATGACTAGTATTAAGGTGGACAAATTTCACAAAATTTTAATATTTTTGCTGATTTTTTTTTCAAATTATTAATCGAGCCAAAATCAATATGGGGCTGTAATTCTGGTGATCAGTTGCCACCACCTACCAACCTAAGGCATGATTGTTTGATTTTTAAATGTTTAGAATTTGATTGCATCTTTAAAAATTTTTAGAATGTAATTATATCGTCAAAAGTTTGTGCTATAATTTTCCCTTTTCTTTTTAAGAATCTCATCATTGTCAGCACATAAACTATGATCACATGTGTGGATGATAAATGTGACAAATAAAAAATGACATTGTAAATACATAAGCAATTATTGCATGAATCTAATTCATATGTAAAATTGAATCTAGAATGTTATATTCAATTATAATTTGTATTTTACGTGTCATAATTGGATTTCAAAATCATGTCAAGTCATGTTATTAGAAAATATTATGTTTTCGTTAATTCTTTTATAAGACTTTGGTCTGTTAAACTCTCGTTACTTAGGTTTTATCATATAGTTGAATTAAAATGTGTTAATTTAAGTCAGAAATTACAAATCTACATTCTCATAATTTTCAATGATCTAGGGTTGATATATATATATATTATATTCACGTAATAGTTTTTCATACAGAGCATTAATTATGGCCTGTTTGTTTTATAACTCAACGAAAGTAGAAATAACATTTTTTTTTTATAGTTTCGCCAAATAACATATAAAAAGATTATGAAAAATATATATGATTCAAGCGTTAATATTTGCTATCCAATCACCCGCCGTAACGTGGCGTCGCTCATCTCCACCCACGTAAAAATAAAAAAAAAAAGCCAACGTAAGGCGGTGCTCCAATTTTTCAGACGCCAGACGTCGGCGGAGCTCGCGGTCCGGCTCGGAAATGGCGGGTCGGGTGGCGAGGAGGCTCTCGCCGTCGCCGGAATCCTTCCTCGCCGCCGTCGTCGATAGACGCTCGGTCTTCGCTTGGTCGGGTCGCGATCCGTCCGGGCCCCGGCGGGCTTCCTCCTCATCGTCGTCGTCGTCGTCGTCGTCATCGTCTTCACCTCCGTCGCCGGACGGAACGACCTCGAAGCCGCAGAAGAAGATCACGGACCGCCTGTCGGCCGTGATCGACGCCGTCAATGACAGCAAGCTTCCCCCCGAGCTCCGCGGCCGTCGCAACGCCGTCAGGTAATGATCTGAAGCGGACGCGCGCCTTTGCGTGAGCGTATGTAGGGCAACGTTGTTGATTTTGGATTTTTTTTTTTCTTTGGGTTGTGTGATTTGTATGGTGAATTTCCCGGTTTTAGAGATGATTGCTTTCTGCTTCTTCGGATTGAGCTAGCGTTCGTTTTCTGCCTTTGTGTATCTTTCTCGAGATGTCCATTTGTGCTGGAATTTGGGCTTTAATTTGCACGATCTTTCTCTTTTAAGGGAGTAGAGGTATGGATTATCGGTGGCTGAGTTTGACTGTGGCCGCCGGGCATTGCATTCTATGCATAAGCGCTCTGTTTTATGATGATGTTGCCTACTCAATTAGGCTTAGTTGGATGGTGCAGAGTATAAAGCAATTGACTCAGAAGATCAAGTACATATTTTTTTGGCTGTTATAATGCTTATGCTAAACGATCCGGGGGAGGTAATGCTTTTAATAGAGCTTTCGTTGTTCATTCCCGTGATTTTGATTGTTACTGCTTATTTGTTGCTGTGGTAGAATAGGTAATGGTGAGGAATCCTATGCGGCAAATTGTTGTTAGGTTGATTTCTGGATTGGGACTTATTTTGTCTTGATTGTTTCACTGAAGAAGAGAATAGGACGTTCCCTGATCTTTGTTTAGCATCTTGATGCAAACTTTGTTGCTTGAATAGAAAAAAAAGTCAAAAACTTAATTAGGAGTTGGGTGATGATGTTTTGCGTTACCTTTTTGGCAGATCAGAGACTGATATTGTGAACATAGTGGAGCGAAGGATATGGCATTCGATGGAGGAAGGACATTTTGAGAACTTACCTGGAAAAGGGAAACCCCTTGACCTGAGCATAAATCCGCACGCAGATCCAGCGGAAGACACCTTGTATCGGATTCTTAATAAGAATGGTTGTGCTCCAGAGTGGGTAGAACTTAACAAGGAAATAAGGAGTGCGATGTCCGAGTGGCGGAGAGTGCTAAAGAAAGCATGGATGAGCAGAAGCAATGGGAGTCGATCTGAGTGGGACGAGCGTTCGGAGGCTTTGAAGGTGCAAATGCACAGTATTAATGACAAGGTGAGTCTTTGGGTTGTTACATTCAATTTAATAGATGCTTTCTTCTGCTTCTAGTATACTACTTCTCTTATGGAATAGAGAAAGTTGGTTGATACTGGTTTTGTTAACAATATGGATTTGTTGCGCTTGTGTAGGTCTTTCGGTATAATCTCATTGTGCCCTTTGGACGCCAGATGTCTGGGATGAAGTGGGAGAAAGAATTAGATCATTTAAGCGATGAATGACTTCTCATACAGTTGTAATATTATAACAATTTAGGAGTTGTACTTTGGAGGTGATGATATATATATATATGAGATGTTATAGTTGTATAATGTTTTGGTAGAATGTGCTCATCAATTGTTTCTTGATTCCGTGATATGTTTTTTTTCTCATTACTTGTGTGTTTTTTTGGCAAGTGTGATTGTCCTTGGTTCAGCTTTTCATTAAGAGCTTTAAAAGCTGGCACCATCATTTGCTTCTCTGTGTTCTCTACTGATAGAATGGAGAAGATCAACAAGTGGAATGACTGGAGAGAGGTGCTTTAGAAAAGGTTTCTGAGACAGTTACTTTGAGTGAGAATGAACTTTTCTCAATCCAATG
Organism: Eucalyptus leucophloia subsp. euroa; assembly: GCA_017140325.1. Taxonomy (NCBI): domain Eukaryota; kingdom Viridiplantae; phylum Streptophyta; class Magnoliopsida; order Myrtales; family Myrtaceae; genus Eucalyptus; species Eucalyptus leucophloia. The sequence goes on from CM029478.1 coordinate 31,249,938, forward strand.
GTCAGACATCACAAGTATGTAGCACAAGCTGTGTCAAAAGGAAACTCACAGATTACATATGCAGTTGATTTCCAATCAATTGACTGACACTTCTTCACTTCGTTATACAGTGCAAGCTAAGGGACCATTTCAGCTTCTAGTTTTCAGTTAAATGAGAATATATTGTCTGCAATTTTGGCATAATTCATGAGAAAGCCTGAGGATAGTCTCACACTTACAACTTTGTGATGTTGGTGAAGACGCATTTTGTTGATATTGCGAATCCTTGTAGTCTCATTCTGGGTTGTAATACAGTTGTGTTCGTTATTTTTTTGTAAATCACTTTCTTTGCATGCAAGAAACAGAAAAAGACTATTCTCTGGAGTTTGTTATTTTTTTTTTTTTTTTGCCATTCACCTCTGCTGAATGCTGATCTTGATATGAAAAGCTTACTATTGACGAGAGACTCCTTTGAGCTTGCTTGATTTTCAAACTAAGATTTGCTTGGCGACTGAGTGATGCTGCCCACCATTTGTAAGGAAATGCACGGCTGGTCGCTGGGTACCTGCAGAAAATGGCAAAAACCAAGCTGAAAAACTACAGATATCTTCTTGCAGGTTCATCATCTTGTGTTTTCAAATTTCTCTGTTCTGAGTTCCTAAGTATCGAACTGCTTAGGTGGGGGAATGAAGCTTTCGGAATGTGACAGAAATAGGAAAAAATAGTGTCCAGGCTTGTGGAGAACATCCAATTACTATTTTGTGAAATATGTATTTTTTATTTTTATTTTATGGAATGGTTGTCTGAGCTATAGTTATAAAAGATATATGGAGAAGGGTGCCTAAACTGGAAACCATGAATTATACTGTTTTATAGAGATATGTAAAATTGAGAAGGAGAAAATCATCTTTAGAGATTTACTTAGTGAAAACAAAAATTTAGAAGTATTCTCAGGAATCTGATTTATCTTGAATGATCCTTTTTGTACTTTGAAAGAATGATTCGTGGCTTGAAGTAATCTTCACATCCCAAAAGCAGTTCCACCGGAAGGATTTGACTGTGAATGGCTCACCACGGGTCCAGCGCCAAGAATCCAGTAAAAGAAGAGGTTCCTGTAGGATCTCGCGAGTCCTTTCGTCCCCGTAAAGCCTTTTCCACAGTACAGAGGAGCACGGTCCTCGCTCAGGAAACTGCTCAGACCATCCCACCTGCATATTACAAGGCGAATTTGAGGGACCATCTTCGAAATCACGAATCCGAGTCGATGTCTGGGGGATGTGTTCTGTTGAAAAGGAGTCATTACTTGAGCTTACTGAGCCATGCTTCTTCTCCTTTTGTTGCACCTATGAGATCCAGCTGCAGCATTAGGAAGTCGTCCATATGAGATTATCGGGAGCCAAGATCAGTTAGCGACCGGACTGCGTGAAGCGCATGGAAAAAGTTCGAGGAAAAACCCTGACCTGTCCATTGTAAATGGCGACGTTTATGCTTTTGGCTAAAAGCTTGTCCACCTGAGAAAATTTCTCGACACTTCATAAACTTGTGGTGGCAGATGACGAAAAAGCTAAAATCGAGTCCTCGTATCTTCTCGTTTACATCTAAACCATTGTATTCCCTTGTAGGAATAGAGTTCACAGCGCCTACCTCTTCGATTCTTAGTTTCATGAAATCTCCACGCATGGCTGGAAAAATCAAGCGAAACTGTCCTTGCCATCTACAACACACATGAATTTTGATTGACCTGGGAAAAAATCAATGTACTTATAATGTTGAACTAGGCACAACTGGGAAAGAAATGAAGGATTGGGTCAAACTGCTAGTAGAGTTAAATCTGTCGGACATTTCTGGTCTACTGGAACTTACGTCACATTATCCGGGATGATCTTTGCTTCTTTCTAATTGGCCCATTCATAAAGCTTCCGAAGTCGCAGTTGGCTGACCTGCACCAGTTGAGGTTCTCTCCGTGTATCTATATGAGCTACTTTTACCCTCTTTCACCACTGCCGAGTAGCTCTCGTCGTCTAACATGAAGTTGTAAAAGTCCTGCAGGTCATGCAACTCTCAGAAACTCCCTTAACACTAAAGTGCACGCCATCTTCCTGTGTTATGGCGAGGACAAGTGATGGACATAGATACCACGTTGTTACTGTATTTTAGGATGACTTGCCCCAGGTCTAGAAATGTTCCGTGGCATCTTCCGATTTGCCTTCTGCAAGTTGCTGCTGGATCTAAACTGGAAAGCACAATAGTTGACGTTATGCTCGTCCATGTAGTTTTCCTTCCGTGTATAAATACAAAAGTTGCAAAAATATTGCAATAGAATTCACGGGACCTCTAATTTTACGTATGCTTAATTCATCACTATCTTTTTTTTTTTTTTTGATGATTGAGGGACTGCTGGAGATTAACCTTCAGGGATTACACGACCCTTCGGTGCTCAGTTAGCACCGGTGGGTCTCGTCGGAGATCACCTTAGCCCTAATTAACCCCCTTTAGGCCTCCACTTAATTCGCAAGCATCTGAAAATTCAAACTCGTTTTTTTGGCGATGAGGTAGTAAAGCCCAACCATCATAGCCACCTTTGGATGGATTAATTCATCATTATCTTTATAACAAGAATAATCAACATATACCAAGATCCTTAAATATTATAGATAGACTGTGAATACACAATATATAAAACACATACTTTCAATTGTAAAGTAAAAGAATGAAATTTGATATTCCAAGGCTATACTTAGTATGACAACCTAAGTCTACGCACACGCCCTTCTTGTTACTTGTTAGACAATAACACTTCTCTTAAAGGCAACGGTGCTTTTTGTGCCGCAACAAATGTCCCTTTAAGACGACAGATCTTAGTGAATACTCTTTCGACATTGTTCGCATATTAGACGGTCTATGAAGTGGAAAAATTCTCATATGTCCCTTATTTTCAATTGGTTATCTTATTCGGGTGCGTTGTGATTGACATCAATCACCTATAGTATTGTTAGAGTGTGTAATATTGAGACTAGAAATTGTGAATGTCATGTTGTGAGCTTCTTTAGAAAATTATAATTTGTGTGCCCTATTTATGGGAAATGGAGGACCTAACTTTTTCTTTTCAGTCTGGCCACTTTTTTAGTTGAACCTAGGGTGGGCTTTGGCCACTTAGGTAGAATTGTTGGTCAACGAATGATCGACGATTATATTACAAGCGTGATTAATTAAAAATAAATTTATTAAAATATATATAACATATGGCAAATCGAATTACACTGCACAAATTGGCCTGGATGGAATAATAATACATAAGAGAAATACAATTTCAGATATAAACAGGTTCGTGCTTCGAAAAATATATAAGTAAAACCTTATTTATAGAAAAGAAAAGCATTTTCTGCTTAAACAAATTTACTTAGATGGTATTAGTTTGGCTTTCCTAACCCGTTTCTAAGTAACATTTTGCTCAATTAATGCAAAATAAGTTTGAAATGAGTATGATGAGTGAACTAAGTTTTCTCCCTGTACTTCAAATAAAACAAACTGAAGGCGGGATTTCATTCACAAGAAAGATAAACCATAGCATTATTGATGAAATTTCGACATGGAAAATTGCAAGAACATGTTGACGCCCATGCCTCCAACATACCTCGACAAAGACAACAATGATACAGCAGTAGACCAAGCTATATAGAAGCATGATAAGTTCACTTCTGTTGTACAAATGCTTTCGGGCTAGATATTTTGTTTAGTGTTCGTATGTGTGCACGTTATTATTCTAATTCTAAAGAATCTCATTTAATGGTGGAAAGGCAAATCATAAAATGTATTTCAACATTTACTAAAACTCAGATCGTGGTATCCATAGAATTATAATATTCTATTATTGGGTTATTTAATGTGGATTTTGCTGGTCGTAAAATTGATGAGAAAAGCACTTCGGCCACAGGGGTGATGCCCCACAAACGTCACACACAACATGAGTTCATTCCTTCTGTATATATGTATGTATATAGCTCTTTACTTCATATTTAAGAAACATTTAGTGAGTGTGCGCGTTTATATATGCACTTTCTCAATAACATTAGTCATCGAAATATGAATACGGATATCCAAAATATAAATAATACATTAGATCAATCTTGGGAACGGGTTGGTGGTAACCTTAGCACCGCTAAATATGTTCTATCATCTAATCAAAGGCTTGTTTGTACAATATTCAAATTATCACCCTACACAAGGATCTATAGATTCCGCATCATTACATCAACATAGTTTGCCAACATATGCATGCTCCAATTGTGGCTCACTATTAGATGGTAAAATGTATTTTGCAATATGTTCGTGGTACTTCACACATTGGACTTTGCATTTTGTCTCATAGTTCTCTCCATTTATTTGGTTTTGTCGATGCAATTTGGGCTAGGTGCAAACTTTCTAGACATTCGACCACTTGTACTTTTCTTGGCTCAAATAGTATTTGGCAATACGTTTGTGGTACTTTACACCTTGAGCTTCACATTTTCTCTCATAGATTTCTCCATTTATTTGGCTTTGTCGATGCAAATTGGGCCAGGTGCAAACTTACCAAACATTCTACCGCTGCTTATTGTACTTTTCTTGGCTCAAATAGTATTTCATATTGTGCCAAGAAACAAGTTATTGTGGCCCGCTCCATAACTAAAGCCAAATATTGGGCTCTTGCTTTCGCAGCCGCTAAACTTGGATTTCCTACATACCGTGTGACATTGGGATCTACCAACATCAACCTCCATTACTTTTCTTGGACAATATGTCAGCATTACATCTCACAACTAATCTAGTTTTTCATGCTCAGACAAAGCACATTGAGATCGATTATCATTTTGTTTGAGAAAGGTTGCCCTTGGTTCTATTGAATCACGCTATGTCCTATCTTCCCCACAAATTATTGATATTTTCACTAAATCATTTACTCGAGATAGTACAAACTAAGGGACCATTTCAGCTTATAATTTTTTGTTTCATTGGGAATATATTGTTTAGAATTATGGCATAGTTCGTACTAAAGCCTGAGGATCGTCTCTCTCTTAAACTTTGTGACGTTGGTGAAGACGCTTTTTGTTGCAGATGAAGATTCTCAGAGTCTCATTCAGGGTCGTAATACAGTTGAGTGGTCTGGAATCATCTTTATTTTTTGTAAAGCACTTTCTCTGTATGCAAGAAACATGAATAGACTATTCTCTGGAGTTTGCTATGTTTTTGCCTTTCGCCTGTGCTGACCTTTGATATGAAGAGTCTACTATTGATGAAAGACTCCTTTGAGCTTGCCTGATTTTCAAACTAAGATTTGCTTGGCGACTGAGTGATGCTGCCCACCATTTGTAAGGAAATGCATGGCTGGTCGATGGGTACCTGCAAAAGGTCGGCAAAAAACAAGCTGAAAAACTACAGATATCTTCTTGCAGGTTCAGCATGTTGTGTTTTCAAATTTCCCTGTTCTGAGTTCTAAGTGTCAAATTGTTTAGGGATAAGTGCATTGAAAGTCCCAAAACTTGTCACAAAGTTCAATTAAGTCCTAAAATTTTCAAAAAGTGCATCAAGTCCTAAAACTTATCAAAGTGGTTCAATTTAAATTTTTCCATTGATTGCATTTTTTGAAAGTTTTAAGACTCGATTGTACTTTTGAAACAAGTTTTAAGACTTTATTGAACCTTTTGAAAGTTTTAGGACTTGATTGAACTTTCGTAACAAGTTTTAGGACTTAATTGTACTTTTTGAAAGTTTTAGGATTCAATTGCATTTTCATGATAAATTTTAGGACTTCTAATGCACTTATCCCAACTGTTTATGTTGGGGAATGGAGTTTTTGGACTGTGAGAGGAATAGGAAAAAATAGTGTGCTGGCTTGTGGAGAACATCCAATTACTGTGCCAAAGTACGTGTTTTATGTGGAGCTCAATGTACATTTTTATTGTTAGGTATAACTATATATCTTCTCGCTAGATTTACAGCATTTCATTTGACAATCAAGATGTCATCGAAAATGGGAACGGCCTATTTTTGGTGAAATGATTTTGATTGTTTTCTGTTTTTATGGAGAAGTAAGAAATCGTTTAGAAAGATCTTATAGTTTCCTCGTTTTACCAATTTTCAGCAAGCTAAAAGTAGTTTTTATGGTGAAGTGTTATTTCACAGTTTTCAAACTGTATTTAGAGTTATGACAAGAAAAAGAATAATAGAGCCATATATTTGTGAAATAAAATTTTTCCTGTTATGGAATCATGGTCTGAGCTACAGTTTAGCAAAAGAAATATGACAAAGAATACATTAGAATTTCATAAATTGGAAACCCTGAATCATACTGGTTTTCAGAGGTGTGAAAAAACGAGAGGGAAAATATCCTCTTTCGAAATTTCTTAGTGAAAACAGAAATTCAGAAAACTATCTGGAATCAAATTCATCTTGAATATCCTTTTGTACTTTGAAAGAATGATTCAAAGCTTGAGGTTAATTCTGACCGGATAACAATTCCACTAGAGGGATTTGATTGTGGATGACTCACCATGTGTCCAGCACCGAGAATCCAGTAAAAGAAGAGGTTCCTGTAGGATCTCACGAATCCTTTTGTCCCCGTAAAGCCTTTTCCACAGTATAGAGGAACACGGTCCTCACTCAGGAAATTGCTCAGACCGTCCCACCTGCATGTGATGAAGCAAATTTGAGAGACCATTTTCCAAATCAAGAATCCGAGTCCAAGTCTAGGGGTGTGTTTTGCTGGAAAGGAGCCATTACCTGAGCTTATTGAGCCATGCTTCTGTTCCTTTTGTTGCACATATGAGATCCAGCTGCAGCATTAGGAAGTCGTCCAAATGAGATTATGTGGAGGCAAAATTAGTCAGAGACGAGACTGCATGTAGTGCTTCGGGAAATTCATGGAGAAATCCTGACCTGTCCATTGTAAATGGTGACGTTTACGCCTTTGGCTAAAAGTTTGTCCACCTGATATAATTTCATGATTAGTTCCTAAACTTGCGGTGGCAGACGATTAGAAACTAAAATTGAGTTATCTTCTCGTTTACGTCTAGGGGTGGTTTTCAGCGTCACGCTAAAATTAGTGTCACCTCTTCGATTCTTGGTTTCATGAAGTCTCCATCGAAGGCTGCGGAAACCAAGCTACCCTGTCCTTGCCATCTACAACAAGATGAAATTTGATTGATTCATCACAAGGGAAAAACATCTACCTTTCGCAAAAAATGAATGAAATGGATAATGAGTTTAAAAGATGATCATCTGTATCACTTACAAAAATAAATGAACGAAATTTTTTTTCATTGTCTCTGGAAATGTTTAAATATAAATTGTTGTTGGTAGTGACAATATTTTTTATTGATTAATTATTTTGAGTGATACAAGCCATCATTTTGAAGAAAATGTTTTTCAAATGGAGCCTAAACTTCCCATTTGGATCGACTAAGATATAAACGAAGCATTGGGCCTAGCTGCGAGGAGACTTAAGAAGTCTGTCAAACATTTCTGGTCTTCTGGAACTTACGTCACGTTAACCGGGATGATCTTTAGCTTTTTTCTGATCGGCCCGTTCATCAAGTTTCCTAAGCCACTATTGGCTGCACCTGCACCAGTTGAGGTTCTCTCGATGTATCTATTTGACCTAATTCTGCTCTCCGTCACCGCTGCAGAATTGCTCACATCGTCTAACAGGAAGTTGTAGAAGTCCTGCAGGTCGCGCAAGTTTCAGAAACTCCCTCAACAATGAAAGTGCATGCCATTTTCTAGTGGTATGACAGAGAGCAAATGATAGAAATATATACCACGTTATTACTGTATTGTAGGATGACTCCCTCCAGGTCGGACCACGTTGCAGTGGCATTTTCCAATTTGCCTTCTGCAAGTTGCTGCTGGATCTTCAGGGCTAAACTGGATAGCACAGTAGTTCACTTCATGTTATGCTCATCTGTCTAGTATTCTTTTTAAGGAAGGACTTAGGAGAAAAATAACTCTAACCTGTTTGACTGATTCAAGCCATCCTCATCGATTCGTGACATGACTTTAAGAACTGGTCCCCATGAGAACTTCATTATAGTGCAGATACAACAGTGAGTCACCAAGCAGAAATGACTATCTTCATTATGCAAAACAAACAGATCTTTTAATGGCTGGAGATCACATACCACAAAGTCCTCAGGAGAAATCCAGCTATCCCCCAAAGCAACTCCTGTAAATGGACATTATGAAAAAAATGAAAAAAATAGTGCGTCTCTGATTATTGAGTACCAAAAATCATGACACTGCGCGGCTACTTCAAACAAGTGAGACAGAGTTGTTGGGAAAAAAAGAATTTTTTTACCCCCAAGTTGGGCCTTCAGTTTTCCAGCTTCAATAGCTTCTAGAGCTGTTAATCCAAGGGCAGAAGCAAATTTGCCTCCATATGATTCTGCAAAGATGTACAGAGGACTCTTTTGGAAGGTCTCATTCCCATTGAAGAGCTCTATAAGCAAAGTTGTCAGATCAGCGGCTGCTTCATAGTCTGTTTTCACTACTAAGCTCTCATCCTCTACATAACTGAAACCTGTTGCCACTGGACTGTCCTGTGTACGCAGAGAATTACAAGTTACACGACTAAGCAACGGTGCCTGATAAATGCCAATATTTAGAAGAGATTCTTCTGAATTGTTTGAAAATGAAGGAGAAATTGCTATGCACCACAAATAAAAGATCTGCTTTTCGAAGCCATGTGAAATTCCGGGGCTGCAAATTCTCATCCAGTGGTCCAATTTCCCCAAAGTTTCCAAATCCAACACTGGAGCCTCCCTAGGAATTGAAGGAGAGAAGTGATAAAAAAATTAAAAAAAATACTGATTTTCATATTATTGGGTGTAATTGCAATAGTAAAATTCTCACAGGGCCTCCTTGGAGCCACAGCAGTATTGGCCATGGTTTGGAAGGGTCTTCAACTCTATATGGACTTCTGTATAGCCACCAGAAGAGGTGAGCCCCTACAACCATTATGTATGCGTGGCGATCATTTATTTGAACACTGATACATTGTTTTTGCCACCAACTGAACAATTTGGACACCGTAGCTTCGTACCTGGTCGAACTTCGACATATCCCCACTGCTCGGACCTGTCACTTGTTCCTTCGGCTGAGGCAAAACGGGGACGTACAAACGAGAACAATAGGAGAAAAGAAAGGAAAAGCAAATGTTTCTGCACTCCCACCATATTTCTTATTTGTTGCAGATTGAATAAGCTGGAGGAGGGTCTGTCACATGGGGGGCCGTCAATGATTTTGCCCTAAGATATTTTGCCAGTGGCTGTCGCCATCTCGTTGGAGAGGGGCGGCCCGAGAAAACAAAAGCAGGCGAAGACTTCAAGAAACTATTGCTTTGTCAATTAGGTAGGACCACAATGACACTGTCCAGAGCGGGCTTGTCCTCATTGGGCTGTGATTTGATTGGTGGGGACAACGGGAAACAAATGCGAGCCAAGCAAACATTGTTTAGAATCTGGAATAGAAGTTTTCCAATCAAGTACGAACGCGAACAAAATAAAGTAGCCAGGAGTTATTGGATCTGTTGACATCAAGAACTCCATCGAATCTCAAGCCGAACAAGAGGAAGAATTGGTTTGGGATATGCGTTTTTTTGGTGAGACAACATCAGTCGTCATTCCTGTGAATCCTCTTCCCGCGTTTGGATTGTGATTGGATCGACTGGGACAAAGAGAAAGGAGTGCGAGCGAAGCAAACATTATTTAGAATCTGGAATGAAAGTTCTCCAATCAGGCAAGAACGAGAACAAAACAACTTAGCCGGCAGTTCTTCGATGGGTCGACTTCAAGAGCTCCATCGAAAGTCAACCCGAACACGGGAAGAATTCATTTAAGATACATGTTTTCCGGCGAGACTCCAGTATGAAAAATTTAGATAATATGAAAATTAAAATTGTTGGAAACCTGTTGGAAAAATGAAAAAATAAGATTAACTTTCATATTCCGCTACTTGTGAAAGAAAGCAAAATTAAGGAATGAAAGATGGAGAAGGACGTAGTCCAGAGAGAAGACGTAGGAAAATTTTTATGTATTGTCTTCAATGTAATTGTAAATGTACAAATCTCCTTAGATATAATACAAGGTGTAAACTGTGAAAGAAAGTAAATGATCCTAAGTATCAATTTAGATCTAAATCTAATATTTAATTGATATACATACACATTATGATCAAATTAGATCAAAACTTCCAACAACTGTGACGGGCAATCATGCACACAATCCCGGCATATCTTCTAACACTTCCCCTCAAGCTGGTGGTTTGTAAATGTTCAAGACGCCTAGTTTGCTTAATAGATATGTGTGTTGTCTTTGATACAAGGGCTTAGTGAAGATGTCCGCTGACTGTTCTGTCATCCCAATTCCTCTTGTCTCAATTACTCATTCTTGGATCTTTTCCCGTGTAAAGTGACAATCCACTTCTATATGTTTGGTTCTCTCATGTACTATAGGATTAGATGCAAGTTTGAGAGCCGCATCATTATCACACTATAACTTCGTGGGTCCTTGCACTTCTACTCCAAGATCCTTAAGTAATCCTCGTATCCAGACTATTTGACAAGCGGCTTTGGCCATAGCCTGATACTCTGCTTCGGCTGAGGACAAGGATACAGTGGGCTGTTTCTTGGTCTTCCGTGAAAGGAGTGATTCTCCCAAGTTAATGCAAACTCCAGTGATAGATCTTCGACTTATGAGACATGTTGCATAGTCTGCATTACAATATGCTATTATCTTCATCTCACATTTTTTAGATAGAAGTATTCCAAGTCCTGGACATTTCTTTAAATGCTTTACGACTTTAAAGCAGCATCCAAATGAGAATGCTTTGGATTGTGCATAAACTGACTAAGTGTCTAAATCGCATATGAGATATCAGGTCTAGTAATTATCAAGTATATAAGTTTTCCAACAAGTCTTTGATAGCCTAATGGATCACTGAGTACAAGATCATCATTTTGAGATATTCCCTCATCATAATTTGCGGTAGTCAACTTAGTGTTTTGCTCGATGGGAATTACAACTGGCTTGCATCCTGATAGTCCTGCCTCTGATATGAACTCTAATATAAACTTCCACTGACTAAGGGAAATCCCTTTATAAAATCGGGCAATTTCAATCCCAAGGAAATATATAGGTGCTCCTAAGTCCTTAATGTCGAAAGTGGCATGCAAATATTCCTTGAAATTCTCTATAGAAGCTCTATCACCTCGTTATGTCATCAACATAAATCATCAAATAAATAGATGACATACCTTTAGTCTGTGTGAATAGAGCATAGTCATGTTTAGATTGCTTGAAGCCTGTTGTTGCAAGAGCATTTGCAAATTTGGTATACTATTGTCTGGATGCTTGTTTCAATCCATAAAAAGGGATTTATAGAGACGACATACTTTATTCTCCCCCTTGTCTCCATAAGCCTTAAGGAATATCCATATATATCTCTTTGTCTAAATCACGTGGAGGAAGGCATTGTGCACGTCCATTTGATGTAGAGGCCAGTCATTAATTGCAACATTAGTCAAGAAGAACGGACTATGACATCTTTAGCTATCGGAGAGAATGTCTCGTGATAGTTGAAACCTTCTTGTTGGATAAATCCCTTGGCTACTAACCATGCCTTGTATCGTTCAATAGAATTTGATTGCATCTTTAAAATTTTTTAGAATGTAATTATATCGTAAAAAATTTTTGCTATAATTGTCCCCTTTCCTTTTAAGAATGCTAATCATTGTCATCACATAAACTATGATCACAAGTGTGGATGATAAACGTGACAACTTAAAAATGACATTGTAAATACATGAGCAATTATTGCATGAATCTAGTTCATATATAAAATTGAATTTAGAATGTTATATTCAATTATAATTTGTATTTTACATGTCATACTTGGATTTCAAAAGTCATGTTATTGAAAAATATTATGTTTTCGTTAATTCTTTTATGAGACTTTGGTCTGTTAAACTCTCGTTACTTTGGTTTTGTCATATAGTCGAATTAAAATGTGTTAATTTAAGTCAGAAATTACAAATCTACATTCTCATAATTTTCAATGATCTAGGTTTGAGATATATACACACACGCACACATATCTATTATATTCACGTAATAGTTTTTCATACAGAGCATTAATTATGGCCTGTTTGGTTCGTAATTCAACGAAAGTAGAAATAACATTTTTTTTTTTATAGTTTCGCGAAATAAATATAAAAAGATTATGAAAAAATATATATGATTCATGCGTTAATATTTGCTATCCATCGAATCACCCGCCGTAACGTGGCATCGCTCATCTCCACCCACGTAAAAAAAAAAAAACCAACGTAAGGCGGTGCTCTAATTTTTCAGACGCCAGACGTTTGCGGAGCTCGCGGTCCAGCTCGGAAATGGCGGTTCGGCTCGCGAGGAGGCTCTCACCGTCGCCAGAATCCTTCCTCGCCGCCGTCGTCGATAGATGCCCGGAGGCTTTGAAGGTGCAAATGCGCAGTATTAACGACAAGGTGAGTCCTTGGGTTGTTACATCCAATTTTATAGATGCTTTCTTCTGCTTCTAGTACAATATGGATTTTGTTACACTTATGGAATAGAGAAAGTTGGTTGATACTGATTTTGTTAACAATATGGATTTGTTGTGGTCGTGAAGGTCTTTCGGTATAATCTCATCGTGCCCTTTGGACGCCAGATGTTTGGGATGAAGTGGGAGAAAGAATTAGATCGTTTGAGCGATGAATGACTTCTCATACAGTTGTAATATTATAACAATTTAGGAGTTGCACTTTGGAGGTGATGATATAATTATGAGATGTTATAGTTGTATGATGTTTTGGTAGAATGTGCTCATCGATTGTTTCTTGATTCCGTGATATGTTTTTTTTCTCATTACTTGTGTGTTTTTTTTGGCAAGTGTGATTGTCCTTGGTTCAGCTTTTCATTAAGAGCTTTAAAAGCTGGCACCATCATTTGCTTCTGTGTTCTCTACTGATAGAATGGAGAAGATCAACAAGTGGAATGACTGGCGAGAGGTGCCTTGGAAAAGGTTTCTGAGACAGTTACTTTGAGTGAGAATGAATTTTTGTCAATCCAACGGTCAGACATCACAAGTATGTAGCGCAAGCTGTGTCGAAAGGAAACTCACAGATTACATATGCAATTGATTTCCAATCAATTGACTGACACTTCTTCACTTCGTTATACAGTGCAAGCTAAGGGACCATTTCAGCTTCTAGTTTTCAGTTAAATGAGAATATATTGTTCTGCAGTTTTGGCATAATTAATGGTAAAGCCTGAGGATAGTCTCACACTTACAACTTTGTGATGTTGGGGAAGACGCTTTTTGTTGATATTGCGAATCCTTGTAGTCTCATTCTGGGTTACAATACAGTTGTGTTCGTTATTTTTTGGTAAATCACTTTCTTTGCATGCAAGAAACAGAAATAGACTATTCTCCGGAGTTTGTTGTTTTTTTGCCATTCACCCATGCTGATCTTGATATTAAAAGGGGAAAAGACCACAAAAAATTCAAAACTTTGCCCAAAGTGATAAATTTATCTCAATTTTTTTTTTGTGATATGAAAAATTCCAAACTTTGCAAACTGTGATACATTTACCCTACTAAGGAAATTTTCTTCTTAATTTTTCTGTTTTTCCTTTTTTTTTCTTCTCTCTTCAGCGCCATGGAGGAGGGAAGAGAGAAGAAGAAAAAAAATTTAAAAGTAAAAAGATCGAAATGCCCTATAATTTAAGGTAAATATGTCACATGTATAGAAGTTCATAATTTTTTGTATTACGAAAAAAATTTAGGGTAAATGTGTCATAGTTGATAAAGTTCGGAGTTTTCACGTCATAAAAAAAAAGTTTGGAGTTTTTTGTGGTTTTTCCTATTAAAAAGCCTACTATTGACGAGAGACTCCTTTGAGCTTGCTTGATTTTCAAACTAAGATTTGCTTGGCGACTGAGTGATGCTGCCCACCATTTGTAAGGAAATGCACGGCTGGTCGCTGGGTACCTGCAGAAGAAGAATGGCCAAAACCAAGCTGAAAAACTACAGATATCTTCTTGGAGGTTCATCATCTTGTGTTTTCAAATTTCCCTGTTCTGAGTTCCTAAGTATCGAACTTCTTAGGTGGGGGAATGAAGTTTTCGGAAGGTGACAGAAATAGGAAAAAATAGTGTCCAGGCTTGTGGAGAACATCCAATTACTATTTTTCGTTGAGAAGTAAGAAATGAGCTAAAAAGATTAGAGTTTCCTTATTTTACAAATTTTCAAAAAGCTAAAGGCGATTTTTATGTTTCACTGTTTTCAAACTGTATTAAGAATTATGACATGAAGAGGAATACTAGTTGAAGAAATTTGTGAAATATGTATTTTTTAATTTTATGGAATAGTTGTCTGAGCTATAGTTAGTAAAAGATATATAGAGAAGGGTGCCTACACTGATTCATCTTGAATGATCCTTTTTGTACTTTGAAAGAATGATTCGTGGCTTGAAGTAATCTTCACATCCCGAAAGCAATTCCACTGGAAGGATTTGACTGTGAATGGCTCACCATGTGTCCAGCGCCAAGAATCCAGTAAAAGAAGAGGTTCCTGTAGGATCTTACGAATCCTTTCGTCCCCGTAAAGCCTTTTCCACAGCACAGAGGAGCATGGTCCTCGCTCAGGAAGCTGCTCAGACCATCCCACCTGCATATTGCAAGGCGAATTTGAGGGACCATCTTCGAAATCAAGAATCCGAGTCGATGTCTGGGGGGGTGTGTTCTGTTGAAAAGGAGTCATTACCTGAACTTACTGAGCCATGCTTCTGCTCCTTTTGTTGCACCTATGAGATCTAGCTGCAGCATTAGGAAGTCGTCCATATAAGATTATCGGGAGCCAAGATCAGTTGGCAACCGGACTGCGTGAAGCGCATTAAAAAAGTTCATGTAAAAACCCTGACCTGTCCATTGTAAATGGCGACGTTTATGCCTTTGCCTAAAAGCTTGTCCACCTGAGAAAATTTCTCTGACACTTCATAAACTTGTGGTGGCAGATGACGAAAAGCTAAATCGAGTCCTCATATCTTCTCGTTTACATCTAGACAATTGTTTTCCCTTGTAGGAATAGAGTTCACGCTGAGATTAGTGCCTACCTCTTCGATTCTTGGTTTCCTAAAATCTCCACGCATGGCTGGAAAAATCAAGCGAAACTGTCCTTGCCATCTACAACACAGATGAATTTTGATTGACCTGGGAAAAAATCAATATACTTCTAATGTTGAACTAGGCACAACTGGGAAAGAAATAAAGGATTGTGTCAAACTGCTAGTAGAGTTAAATCTGTCGAACATTTCTGGTCTACTGATACTTACGTCACATTATCCGGGATGATCTTTAGCTTCTTTCTAATTGGCCCATTCATAAAGCTTCCGAAGTCACTATTGGCTGACCCTGCACCAGTTGAGGTTCTCTCCGTGTATCTATATGAGCTACTTCACCCTCTTTCACCACTGCGGAGTTGCTCTCGTCGTCTAACATGAAGTTGTAAAAGTCCTGCAGGTCACGTGACTGTCAGAAACTCCCTCAACAGTGGAAGAACACGCCATCTTCCTGTGTTGTGACGAGAACAAGTGATGGACATAGATACCACGTTGTTACTGTATTTTAGGATGACTTGCCCCAGGTCTAGAAATGTTCCCGTCGCATTTTCCGATTTGCCTTCTGCAAGTTGCTGCTGGATCTTCAGGGAAAAACCGGATAGCACAATAGTTAACTTGACGTTACGCTCGTCCATGTAGTTTTCTTTCCGTGTAAGGACCCAGAAGGAGAAATGCGACTTAGACACCGTTCTCATTGATTCGTGAGATGACTCTAAGAACAGGTCCCCATGACAACTGATTTAGAGCAGAATGCAGATACAGAGTGAGTCACCAAGCAGAAATTGCTATCTTCATGACACGAAACAAACGAACTTCTTGATGGCTAAAATCACATACCACAAAGTCCTTGGAAGAAATCCAGCTATCCCCTAAAGCAATTCCTATTTTTGGCGAGAAACATCAGAAACAGCGGGTCTCTGAGCATTGAATCGAAAGTTGCGACAAAGTGCGACTAGTTCAGAAAAGTGCCACAAAGTAGTTGGGAAAAAGGAATTTTTTACCCCCAAGTTGGGCCTTCAGTTTTCCAGCTTCAATAGCTTCTAGAGCTGTTACTCCCAAAGCAGAAGCTAATTTGTCTCCATATGATTCTGCAAAGACATACATAGGGCTCTTTTGGATGGTCTCATTCCCATTGAAGAGCTCTATCAGCAAAGAGGTCAAATCAACTGCTGCTTCATGGTCTGCTTTCACTACTAAGCTCTCATTCTCTACATAACTGAAGCCTGTTGCCACTGGACTGTCCTGTGTACACAGAGGATTATGAGTCATAAAAAACTAAGCAGCGGCGCCTCATAAATGCCAATACCTAGAAAGGCATTCTTCAGCAAGATAGTATGAAACTGAAGATGCTGCTAAGTACCACAAATAAGATATCTGCTTTTCGAAGCCATGTGAATCTCCAGGGCTGCAAATTCTCATCCAGTGGTCCGATTTCTCTGAAATTTCCAAATCCAACACCGGAGGCTTCCTAGGAAGTTGAAGGAGAGAGATGATGAAAACACACTGAATTTCATTCTATGGGGTGTAATTTCAAAGGTAAAATTCTCACAGGGCCCCCTTGGTGCCACAGCAGTACTGGCCACGGCCTGGAAGGTTCTTCAATTCTATATGGACTTCTGTATAGCCACCAGAAGAGGTGAGCGCCTACAACCCAATTAATAAATTAAACATTAGTACATTCCTTGAATGTAGAACGGCCTAAATGAACATACACATATACGGCAATCATTTATTTATTCACGGCCTTACGTTGTTTTTTCCACCAACTGAACAGACACTGAAACTACGTACCTGGTCGAACTTCTACATACCCCCACTGCTCGGACCCATCACTTGTTCCTTCGGCTGAGGCAAAACGTGGATGCCCGAACAAGAAAAAAAAGGAGAAGAGAGAAGAAAAGGAGACATTTCTCCATTACCACCATATTTCTTACTGTGGCAGAATGCGTAAGCTGAAGGGTTTGTTATATGGGGTAGACGCCCATGATTTTGCCATAAGAAATCTCGCCTGGGTTTGTCTTCAACTTGTCGAATGCCGACAGATGAGAAAACAAGTAAAGATAAAGACTTCAAGAAACCAGGTGGCCTTATTCAATTAGCTAAGAGCTACAACGGCACTGTCCGAGGCGAGCTTTTGTCCTTATCGGGCTGTGATTGGATCGCTGGGGAGAAGGGGAAACAAGCGCGAGCGAAGCAACATTTTTAGAATCCGGAATGGAAGTCTTCCTTGTAACTACGGACGAGAATAAAACAAACTAGCTAGGAGTTCTGCAAGTTCTCGATGTGCCGACTTCAAGACTCCGTCGAATCTCAACCCGAACAAGGGGAAGAAATTGGTTTAGGATTATTTGTTTTTTGATGAGACAAAATCAGTCGTCAATTCTGTCAATTCTCTCTCCCACGTCGGATTGCGATTGGATCGATCGGGACAAAAGGAAAGAAAGTGCGAGCGAAGCAACATTATTTAGAATCTGGAATGGAAGTCTTCCAATCAAGCACCAACGAGAACAAAACGAACAAGGCAGGAGCTCTTCGATTTGGTGTCTTCAAGAGCTCCATCGAATCTCAAGCCGAACAGGGCAAAGAATTTTCTTTTTTTTTTTTTTCTCTCAAAAAAGAATCTAAGCAAGTATTTAAAGGGCTTCATGTTGGGCAATGCTCGGACCTCGGAGTCGTAAAGCAACTAAAGAATAGAGCTGTGTACAGGGCTCGAAAATGATACTTTACCAACAAGGGGTGACGGGGCATGCGGGCACAAACAGTTAAAATAAGAAACACAGTATAACAGCTAGACTGCATCATTACTAAAATTCTGACAACTCATCCCTTCCTTTCTGTTGGGTAAATTTCGCGGCGTGCTAAGCAGCAGCCATCGGATGAGCACCAGATATTAGCTGCTGGCTAGGAGGTGCTCATTCACTGGTGTCCTCAACCACAAACTACTTCCTTTTCTTCTTCCCGTTTTGCCTCCGTGCCCTCGTAAAGATGAGGACTGAATTGACAATGACAGAGTTTGATACCTTAACAAAATTATTGATGTTACACAGTTTTGCATTCGCACTCAATACTGTATGTCTCTGCATTTCGAAAGTAGGACTTCTCCTGAAGGCATTGAACATGCTAAATTATGTGACTCTACCCGTTGTGCGATCCATCCTATAAATTTCTTTTGCGTGTCAAAATTAAACAAGTACAAAGCTCACCTTAAACTTGCATATTCAACTGCACCCTTTCTCTCCTCATGATGGAAAATATGCCATACGGACTACTCTACACAAGGAAAGAGAATGACACAAATGAAGGAAAGAATCAAAACATTGGTTGGAAGGCAAGGGTTACTGATAAGAGTGATCAATTCTAGTTCCCACCATGCAACCTGTAATCAAACCGAACATGGTCGATTATCAGATTGTGGAACCAAAAATATGCTCACCTAGTGAATGAGCGTGCTCGGGATTGATGAATTACCAGAAGTGGGTTTGACTGAAGGAAAACTATGCAGAGATACATTGAACAAACCTTTTTTTCTTTCCCAAGAGATGCTATGGGAGTTGCCGACCCTCGCCGGTGAGGCTGTGCTTTCTTATTTCCTTTTTATAATTTTTTTTTAAACTTTGAATCTCACTTTATTATGGTTTGAGGGCGAAAAAAAAATTTAAGGGAAAACGCCAGTCATTTTTAAAATTATTTTTACAATTGAGTTAATTTTAATAGATACGTAAGAGAGAATAATAGTAAGAAAGTTATGTCGGCATTTTTCATTAATCAAATTAGATAGAATTAATCGAGAAACTTAATCACAACAATTTATGAATTTTAGGACTTGATTGCACAATTTGAAAATTTAAAACTTGACTGCACTTTTTCGTTAAGTTTTAAGAATTTTCATATACTTTTTTTTAGTGGGTGTGGAGAGACTGAAAGACCACGCTAGTCCATGTGCGAAGCCTGGGCACGTTTTGCCCATCTAATAAATATTTAATAAAAGACTCGAAAGAGAAAGATAGATGAAAGTACCTTAGGAAGCCACATCTCACTATTTGCATTGGCCATAACAATGTTGAGCCAATCCGAATTCCGCCCCTCCATCTCCCAAACAAACTTAAGCAGAGAACTACACAGCCTGCACTTGGGCGAGTAGAACTCAATCACAGTGGCCTCTTTCCGATTGGCCAAAGCAAAGGCAAATGCCCTCTGCTCCCCTTGCTCTTCAGTGCTCAAGCCCTTGTTTTGCGACCTCAAGACCTTGCCTTTACCGTTTCCAGCGACCAAGGGTGAGGATTGAGAAGATGGGTCATGAGAAAGAGGGGGTTTTAAGGCAGAGACGAGGAGATCGGAAGCCAGAGAGCCCACGTTCTGCAAAGACTTGAACAACCATGGAGTTTCAAAGTCACAGCCTTTGGGGTCAATGGGGTTTCGGTGGATGTCCCATGGCCACTTCAAGCAAAGCGAGGCTGTTTGGGACCAAGACCAATGAAAGTTTCTTCTGCCCTCTCCAATGTTGTCTTGCTTCAGCCTGAAACGTGACTGCTCGGACCCAAATCCGGGTCCGGTCAACGGAGGGGATTCGCACCGCCGCGATGGAAGGCGCCGTCCCCACCGGGGTGGTGGGCGATGAGTCAGTTGAAGGGAAGCGAAGATGAAATAGTTGATGGAAAATCGGAGATGGAAGGTGAAGCAAAATGCAGTGGGGGGAATCGATCGAGAGGGCGACCGACAGGCGATCGCTGGCAGATAGGGGGGTCTTACCTTGGCAGAGGAAGAAGGCTTTCGTAAAATTTTGATGAGAATCGGAGAGCTATTGAGGAGAAGGCTTCAACGTTGATACTTTGGAAACAGAGTTATCTGTGGGTGAACAACAAAGAAAAAAAAAACATAGGGTTTTATGTTTCGATAAAAAAATCCTATCTCGACCTTACCCCACTCCCCTCGGATTTTTTATCCGGTCTATATCCCGTCTATATCCGACCTTATCCTATCTTAGACAGATACCAAACATGGGATATGATAAAACATATCTTATCTTGATTTTTATTCGGTCGACCAAATGCAGCCTTAATGAAAACTCTTTCGGCATATTAGACGGTCTATGAAGTGGAAGAATTCTCACATGTCCCTTATTTTCAATTGGTTATCTTATTGGGGTGCGTTGTGATTGACATCAATCACATATAGTATTGTTAGAGTGTGTAATATTGAGACTAGAAATTGTGAATGTCATATTGTGAGCTTGTTTAGAAAATTATATTTTGTGTGCCCTATTTATGGGAAATGGAGGACCTAACTTTTTCTTTTCAATATGGCACTTTTTAGTCGAACCTAGTGTGGCCTTTGGCCACTTTCTTAGGTAGAATTGTTGGTCAACGAATGATCGACGGTAATATTACAACCGTGATTATTTAAAATATAAATTTGTTAAAATAGATATAACATATGGCAAATCAAATTAAAATTACACCGCACAGATTGGCCTGGATGGAATAATAATATATAAGAGAAATACAATTTCAGCTATAAACAAGTTCATGCTTCAAAAAATATATAAGTAAAACCTTATTTATACAAAAAAAAAAAGCTTTGTCTGCTCAAACAAATTTACTTAGATGGTATTATTTTGGCTTTCCTAACCAGTTTCTATCTAACATTTTGCTCAAGTAATGTAAAATAAGTTTGAAATGAGTATGATGTGTGAGCTAAATTTCTTCCTTGTACTTCAAATAAAACAAACTGAAGGCGGGACTTCATTCACAAGAAAAATTAAACCATAGCATTAGTGATGAAATTTCGACATCGAAAATTGCATGAACATGCTGACGCCTATGCCTCCTTCAAACCTCGACAAAGACAACAATGATACAGTTGTAGACCAAGCTATATAGAAGTACGATAAGTTCACTTCTGTTATACAAATGGTTTTGAGCTAGATATTTTGTTTAGTGTTCGTATGTGCGCACGTTATTAGTCTAATTCTAAAGAATCTCATTTAATGGCGGTAAGGCAAATCATAAAATGCATTTCAACATTTCCTAAACTTGGTTCGTGGGAGAATTACCAACAAAAAGTTGTCCTAAAGTTCACTTCTGTTATACAAATGGTTTGCTAGATATTTTGTTTATTGTGCCAATTAGTCTAATTCTAAAGAACTTTTTTTTTATGCCAATTTAGTCCTAAACCTTTTATAATTAGTCGCTAATTTAATTGCGTCCATCCGATCAAAATTGACCGGCCGGCGCTAACGTGGATACCGGCTGTCCGGCGAAAGTTGACATGGTAAATTATTATTATTTATTTATTTTTTTTCGAATTTTTAAATATTTTTTTTGAATTTTTTAATTTTTTTTTCAGCTTCTCCTTCCTCTAGCCGATGAGGCCAACCTTGCTAGCCAATGGCGAGGCCCCACTAGATCTGGCGAGGCCAGCCTCGCCCAGTCATGGCGAGGGCCGAGCTCGCTAGCATTAGTGAGATCGACCCTCGCCATGGCTAGGCAGGACTGAGCCTCGCTAGATCCAAGGCGAGGGTCGGCCTCACCCAGCCAAGGTGACGGTCCCACCCGCTACTCCACGTTTCCGGTGGCTCCGGCTTCTGCGATTCATTATTGCAGAAGCCGAGTTGGGTCGTCGTCTTCTCCAATCCACCCTCTCCAAAACGAGCTGAAAAACCCTCGGGTCCTCGGCAAGCTCCAACAATGGAGGCAGCGAACAGGGCACTGGCTGCGCTCACGAAAGTCGCTAGCGAGGTCGGCCTCGCCGTCGCTAAGCGAGGCCTCACCAGATCTGGCGAGGCTTGGCCTCGCCTAGCCATGGCGAGGGCCGAGCTTGAGATCGACCCTTGCCATGGGCAAGGTCGAGCCTCGCGGATCCAAGGCGAGGGTCGGCCTCGCCCGGCCAAGGCAATGGTCGACCTCGCCGTCCATGGGCGAGGCCGGCCTCGCCATTGGCCGGTGAGGTCGGCCTCGTCGGCCCTCGCTTCGGCCGGCGCCGGCTTGCCGGAGGAAGGAGAAGCTGAAAAAAAAAAAAGAATTAAAAAATTCAAAAAATATTTAAAAATTTGAAAAAAAAATAAAATAAAAAATAAAAAAAGTTGCCATGTCAACTTTATCGGACGGCCGGTGTCAGTCGCGCCCACTTAGGCCAATTTTGGCCGGATGGATTAAAGCGCACAATTGTAAAAGGTTTAGGAGTAAATTGACTAAAAAAAAGTTGAGAACTAAATTGGCACAATTGCAATAGATTTAGGATTTTTTGGTAATTCTCCCCTTAGTTCGTGGTATCCAAAGAATTCTAATATTCTATTATTGGGTTATTAAATGTGGATTTTGCTGGACGTAAAATTGATGAGAAAAGCACTTTGGGCACATGGGTGATGCCCCACAACGTCACACACAACATGAGTTCATTCCTTCTGTATATATGTATGTATATAGATCTTTACTTCATATTTAAGAAGCATTTAGTTAGTTAGTGAGTGTGGGTGTTTATATTTGCACCTTCTCAATAACATTAGTCATCGAGATATGAATACGAACACCCAAAATATAAATAATACATTAGATCAATCTTGGGGACTGGTTGGGGGTAACCTTAGCACCGCTATATCCGTTCTATCATCTAATCAAAAGCTCGTCTGTACAATATTCAAATTATCACCCTACACAAGGATCTATAGGTTCTGCATCATTACGTCAACATAGTTTGCCGACATATGCATGCTCCAACTGTGGCTCACTATTAGATGGTAAAACGTATTTTGCAATATGTTTGCGGTACTTTATGCATTGGGCTTCACATTTTGTTTAGTAGTTCTCTCCATTTATTTGGTTTTATCGATGCAAATTGGGCTAGGTGCAAACTTTCCAGATGTTCTACCACTTGTACTTTTCTTGGCTCAAATAGTATTCGACAATATGTTCGCGGTACTTTACACCTTGGGCTACGTATTTTCTCTCGTAGTTTTCTCATTTATTTGGCTTTGCTATTGTAAATTGGGCTAGGTGCAAACTCACCAGATGTTCTACCATTGTTTATTGTACTTTTCTTGGCTCAAATAGTATTTCATGGTGTGCCAAAAAACAAGTTATTGTGGCCTGCTCCGCAACTAAAGCCAAATATCGGGCTTTTGCTTTCGCAATTGCTAAACTTACTTGGATTTCTTACATATTGCATGGCATTGGGATTTACCAACATCAACCTTTATTACTTTTCTTGGACAATATGTCAACATTACATCTCACAACTAATCCAGTTTTTCATGATGCAAACAAAGCACATTGAGATTGATTATTATTTTGTTCGGGAAAAGGTTGCTCTTGATTTTATTGTAACACACTATGTCTTGTTTTCCTCACAAATTGTTGATATTTTCACCAAATCATTACCTGAGGATCGTCTCACCCTTAAACTTTGTAATGTTGGTGAAGACGCTTCTTTTTTAGCAGATATCGATTCGCAAAGTCTCATTCAAGGTTGTAATACAGTCGAGCGGTCTGGAATCATCTTTATTATTTGTAAAGCACTTACTTTGTATGCAAGAAACATGAATAGACTATTCTTTGGAGTCTGTTATTTTTTGCCTTTCGCCTGTGCTGATCTTGATATGAAAAGTCTACTATTGATGAAAGACTCCCTTGAGCTTGCTTGATTTTCAAACTAAGATTTGCTTGGCGACTGAGTGATGCTGCCCACCATTTGTAAGGAAATGCATGGCTGGTCGATGGGTACCTGCAGAAGTTCGGCAAAAACAAGCTGAAAAACTACAGATATCCTCTTGCAGGTTCAGCATATTGTGTTCTCAAATTTCCCTGTTCTGAGTTCTAAGTATCAAACTGTTTATGTTGGGGAATGGATTTTAGGACTGTGAGAGGACTAGGAAAAAATAGTGTGCTGGCTTGTGGAAGACATCTAGTTACTCTGCCAAAGTATGTGTTTTATGTGGAGCTCAATGTACATTTAAATATTAGGTATATCTTCTTGCTCGATTTACAGCATTTCATTTGACAATCAAGATGTCGTCGAAAATGGGAACAGCCTATTTTTGGCGAAATGATTTTGATTGTTTTCTGTTTTCATAGAGAAGTAAGAAATCGTTTAGAAAGATTTATAGTTTCCTCGTTTTACAAATTTCCAGCAAACTAAGGCAATTTTTACGGTGAAGTGTCATTTCACAGTTTTCAAACTGTACTTAGAGTTATGACAAGAAAAAGAATAATAGAGCCACAAATTTGTGAAATAAAATTTTTCCATTTATGGAATAGTGGTCTGAGCTACTGTTTAGTAAAAGAAATATCACAAAGAATATGTTAGAATTCCATAAATTGGAAACCTCGAATCATACTATTTCGCAGTGTGAAAAATTGAGAGGGAGAATATCATCTTTGGAAATTTCTTTGTGAAAATAGAAATTTAGAAATATTATCTGGAATCGAATGCATCTTGAATATCCTTTTGTACTTTGAAAGAATGGTTCAAAGCTTAAGGTAATTTCAGCGGAATGATTCAAAGCTTGAGGTAATTTTGACCGGATAACAATTCCACTAGAGGGATTTGACTGTGGATGACTCACCATGTGTCCAGCACCAAGAATCCAGTAGAAGAAGAGGTTTCTGTAGGATCTCACGAATCCTTTTGTCCCCGTAAAGCCTTTTCCACAGTATAGAGGTACACGGTCCTCACTCAGGAAACTGCTCAGACCGTCCCACCTGCATGTGATAAGGCAAATTTTGAGAGACCATTTTCGAAATCAAGAATCCGAGTCAATGTCTAGGGGTGTGTTTTGCTGAAAGGAGCCATTACTTGAGCTTATTGAGCAATGCTTCTGTTCCTTTTGTTGCACATATGAGATCCAGCTGCAGCATTAGGAAGTCGTCCAAATGAGATTATGTGGAGGCAAAATCAGTCAGAGACGAGACTGCATGAAGTGCATCGGGAAATTCATGGAGAAATCCTGACCTGTCCATTGTAAATGGTGACGTTTACGCCTTTGGCTAAAAGCTTGTCCACCTGAGATAATTTCATGATTAGTTCCTAATCTTGTGGTGGCTGACGATTAGAAACTAAAATTTAGTTATCTTCTCGTTTACGTCTAGAAGCTGGTTTTTTCACCGTCACACTAAAGTTAGTGTCTACCTCTTCGATTCTCGGTTTCATGAAGTCTCCATCGAAGGCTGAGAAAACCAAGTCACTTAGTGCTTGCCATCTACAACAAGATGAATTTTGATTGACCCATCACGAGAGAAAAAATTCAATATTTTGCGAAAAATGAATGAAATAGATAACGAGTTTAAAAAATGATCATTTGTATCATTACAAAATAAATGAACAAAAAAAAAAAATTCATTGTCTTCGGAAATGTTTAAATATAAATTGTTATTGGTAATGACGATAATTATTTTATTGAATAATTATTTTAAGTTATATAAGTGATTATTTTGAGGAAAATATTTTTCAAATGAAGCATAAATATCTCATTTGGATCGAGTAAGATATAAATGAAGCATTGGGCCCAGCTGCAAGGAGACTTAAGTCTGTCAAATATTTCTGGTCTCCTGGAACTTACGTCACGTTATCCGGGATGACCTTTAGCTTTTTTCTGATCGGCCCGTTCATCAAGTTTCCTAAGTCACCATTGGCTGCACCTGCACCAGCTGAGGTTCTCTCGATGTATCTATTTGACCTCGTTCTGCTCTCCGTCACCGCCGCAGGATTGCTCACATCGTCTAACATGAAGTTGTAAAAGTCCTGCAGGTCGTGCAACTCTCAGAAACTCCCTCAAGACTGAAAGCATATACCATTTTCTAGCGGTATGACAGAGAGCAAACGATAGAAATATATACCACGTTATTACTGTATCGTAGGATGACTCCCTCCAGGTCGGACCATGTTGCGGTGGCATTTTCCGATTTGCCTTCTGCAAGTTGCTGCTGGATCTTCAGGGCTAAACTGGATAGCACAATAGTTCACTTCATGTTATGCTCCATGTTATGCTCATCTGTCTAGTATTCTTTTAAGGAAGGACTTAGGAGAAAAATGACTTAAACCTGTTCGACTGATTCAAGCCATTCTCGTCGATTCGTGACATGACTTTAAGAACAGGTCCCCATGAGAACTTCAATTTAGTGCAGATACAACAGTGAGTCACAAAGCAGAAATGACTATCTTCATTATGCAGAACAAACAAATCTCTTAATGGCTGGAGATCACATACCACATAGTCCTCAGGAGAAATCCAGCTATCCCCCAAAGCAACTCCTGCAAATGGACATTACAAAAAAGCATGAAAAAAATAGTGCGTCTCTGATTATTGAGTACCAAAAATCATGACGGTGCGTGACTACTTCAAACAAGTGACACAAAGTTGCTGGGCAAAAAGAATTTCTACCCCCAAGTTGGGCCTTTAGTTTTCCAGCTTCAATAGCTTCTAGAGCTGTTAATCAAGGGCAGAAGCAAATTTGCCTCCATATGATTCTGCAAAGATGTACAGAGGACTCTTTTGGAGGGTCTCATTCCCGTTGAAGAGCTCTATCAGCAAAGTTGTCAGATCAGCGGCTGCTTCATAGTCTGTTTTCGCTACTAAGCTCTCATTGTCCACATAACTGAAACCTGTTGCCACTGGACTGTCCTGTGTACAGAGAGGATTACAAGTTACACTACTAAGCAAAGGTGTCTGATAAATGCCTATATTTAAGAGGGATTCTTCAGAGTTGTTTGAAACTGAAGAGAAACTGCTATGTACCACGAATAAGAGATCTGCTTTTCGAAGCCATGTGAAATTCCGGGGCTGCAAATTCTCATCCAGTGGTCCGATTTCCGCAAAGTTTCCATATCCAACACCGGAGGCTCCCTAGGAATTGAACGAGAGAGGTGATAAAAAAATAAAAAATGCTGATTTTCATATTATTGGGTGTAATTGCAATAGTAAAATTCTCACAGGGCCTCCTTGGTGCCACAGCAGTATTGGCCATGGCTTGGAAGGGTCTTCAACTCTATTTGGACTTCTGTATAGCCACCAGAAGAGGTGAGCCCCTAGAACACAATATATATATAAAGCATCAGTTTATTCCCTGAGTGTAGAATGTCACAATTGAAATTACATATGCATGGCGATCATTTATTTGAACACAGTGATATAGTGTTTTTGCCTCCGAGTGAACAATTTGGACACCGTAACTACGTACCTGGTCGAACTTCCACATATCCCCACTGCTCGGACCCGTCACTTGTTCCTTCGGCTGAGGCAAAACGGGGATGTCCAAACAAGAACAAAAGGAGAAAAGAAAGGAAAAGCAAACGTTTCTCCATTCCCACCATATTTCTTTTTTGTTGCAGATTGAATAAGCTGGAGGAGGGTCTGTTATATTGTTTTGGGTGGCGGTCCGTGATTTTGCCATAAGATAATTTGCCAGTGATATGACTCTGTCTCGTTGGATAAGGTCAGCATGAGAAAACAAAAGCAGACGAAGACTTCAAGAATCTATATTGCTTTGCCAATTAATTAGAGCCACAAAGACACTGTCCACAGCGAGCTTTAATGCTCATTGGGTTGTGATTTGATTGGTGGGGACAACGGGAAACAAGTGCGAGCAAAGCAACATTGTTTAGAACATGGAATGGAAGTCTTCCAATCAAGTACGAACGAGAACAAAATAAACTACCCAGGAGTTATTGGATCTATTGACATCAAGAACCCCATCGAATCTCAAGCCGAACAAGAGGAAGAATTGTTTTGGGATATTCGTTTTTTGGTGAGAAAACAACAGTTGTCTTGTCTGTGAATTCTCTCTCGCACGTTTGGGTTGTGATTGGATCGACTGGGACAAAGCGAAAGAAATGCGAGCGAAGCACCGTTATTTGGAATATGGAATGGAAGTTCTCCAATCAGGCGCCAACGAGAACAAAACAACTTAGCCGGCAGTTCTTCGAAGTGTTGACTTCAAGAACTCCATCGAAAGTCAAACCAAACGCAGCGGAAGAATTCATTTAAGATACATGTTTTCCGGCGCGACTCCAGTAGGAAAATTTAGATAATATGAAATTAAAATTGTTGGAAATCCGTTGGAAAAGACGAAAAAATAAGATCAACTTTCATATTCCACTCATTGGAATACGAAATTCAGTGAGATAGGCTTTAACAGCTATCTTCCCGATATACAAAGCCTTTCTTACTCCACACAGAATAATGGAAAGTATAGGAACGGGTAAATTATATGTATAATCCACTAAGGAAAGAAATGAGAAGGAGAAGGGAAAATTGTGTATAACTCAATAAGGAAAGGAATGAGAAGGAGAAAAAAAGTCTCTTTTAATTCAGTGTGTCTTAAAGGATTGTGGTTTCATGTTTAATTAAGATAATGACACAAATGATCCCTATTAACATTGAACTCTCAATTTATTTAATGTGGTAAATGAATTTTAGTCTAATATGTACTGTGATTTCTTAATTTTTAATTTATTCAACATGATCCATGAATTTTTTGTACATGTTAAGTTTAGTTTCTAAAATATACGAGGATGTTTAATTAACTTTCGATCTCAATAGGCTATCTAATATAATTTTCACTTTTAGGGCATTTGATGCCCTTCGACAGTCGCAAAGTTGTCAACGGAACGCTGGACGTGGCTAGGTGCAGCGCTTGCAAAGCGTGCAGCGTCGTGATTGAAATTAAAAATTAATCCCGTGTATTTTATATGTCAGTCAATAATGAATTTGTCATCGACCAAAATAAAATAAAATAAAATAAAATAATGAATTTGTCGACAGACGGCCAGTTCTGGAGGGGCAAGAGCAGGCTTAGAATTGCCGAGGTGTGCAGAACACCAACCCCCCACACCCGGTTTTATCCGCTCTACAATCACATTGTTGGTGAGGCCAGTCTTAAGCCACGACAACTTTGTGTACGTAAAATATCAGTTTTGAAAAGTCAAAGGTGAAGGGAAAAAAAGTCAACAAAAGAAAAGCAAAGAAAGGAAACGGAGGAATGATACAGCCCTTTTGTGAGGCCGAAAGCACGCACGCGCACGCGCGAGCAGAAGGAGGAAAAAGAAAAAGAAGGGAACGAAGAAGAAAGAGGGAAAAATAAAAAGAGGGGTTAGGCATGCGCTCGCCAGGGATGCCTCATCAAGGTGAAGTAACTACGTGTTTCAATGTCCTATAAGTGTTGACACCCCTCATTCATCTAATCGGGATAGTTTCGGGATATGATATCTTGTGGTATCAAAGCTTAGGTTATGATATTTGGATGTAAAATTTATGGGAAGTTGTGAGATTGCGTGTTATTTTATAGCATGCGTTAGTCTTTTATTGCTAGGATGCATGTTTCATTTTAGGTTCAAATGTTCATGGGTCCAACTCAAAGAATGAGAGAGCCAAAGCGATTGAGAAGATTTTGAGTTTGGTGGTATTGCTACCGAATCCAAGGAGGAAACTTTGGATTCCTCCTCCTTCGACGTCTATGTTAGTTCTTATGCGCTTTAGACTTTCGGGTTTTTAAGGATCTGAATTTAATGAGCTATTTATCTTCTAACATTTGTGCTATTGAATGGAGAAAGACCTAAGGATCTAGGCTTCAGTTGCAGAACTTGAGAAAAGAAATTGATGAAGCAAAAATCAAAATGAGCCTCTAAGACTTCATGGTGTGAAGAGACAAAGAACTTGAATTAGAGAAGCAAAGAACAATGAAGGTGAGACGCATTTCTCCATTTGATTCAGATTCTAATACCGAGCTCCTTTGTTGCAGTCGGCTGTCGTGTTTCTGGCTCAACTTCGACAGAATTCTCATAATTTTGTGGAGTGCTCTCTTATGAGAGAAAATGTATCGTTTGTCTAAAGACATTGACATCGAAAATGAAGGGTGGTTTAGAGATATGGTGCATCAAGAATCTTAACTTATTTCGCATTTCAAGAGCTTCATATGGGAAATTCTATTATGGGAGGAAGTTCGAGGTCAAGAAACAGAGAAGCTCTTGTCCTTCTTCAATCCATGCACCCATCGAAGGAGTGTACAAGTCAGAAATAGGAATTTCGAATGGGGAAAAGTACTGCATCAGCTTGTTTGCACGCAAGGGAGAGCATGTTGTTCATGTTAAAGAGGTCACATTTGGTCGGTCATTCTTGAATCACTATGATGTGTTCATATGGGACACTGCTTCAACAATATTTTTTTCAGTGGATGTAACTCTAGCACAGAAGAAAGAGCTAGAGCTCTGGAAATTTTTCACTACATTGAGGAGAATAAGCATCATGGAAACTGTCAGGTGGCAACAATAGAGGATGGGAAGTTTGTGGGTGATACTAATGTCCCCGAGTTCTGGAGTTTCTTTGGTGGCTATGCTCCTATTCCTTGAGATTCACCATCTGTATTCCAGAAGTAGGATATTGTTCAATTTGTAAAATTATTTAGTGCAAAACAACAACTTGGGGGAAACTATTTGAGTGATAAAAGAGCTGTTGAACTAATAATTGCTCGACATAGATAAGTGCTATTTGTCGGACTGTCATATCGAAATTTTGTATGGATGGGCAGGCGTGCCACAACGGTGGAATGGAAGTCATCGATTTCAACTACAGAAAATTTTCTCTGAAATGAGGGCATATCAACTAGGACTCATGTGACCTTATTTACTGAAGGAGTAGAAACTGCCAAGTTACAAGTCTTATGTTCTGAATCTTCCAGCAGAAGTGGTAAAGTGTTTTGAAGTTCTCAGGAAATTCTACCAGCACCACCCCCCACCCCCAAAAAAAAAAAAAAAACAAACAAACAAAACAGAGGATTGAGATTCAGATACGCCACGACTTTGACAGGGTGCCCTTGCCCTGAAGCACTTGGCTGGTCAAATATGTCGGATTTGTGGTGATACCATCGGACTTACAGCCAATGGTGACGTCTTTGTTACATGTAATGAGAGTGCATTCCCAATGTGCCATCGTTATTACAAGAGGAAAGAAGGTAATCAGTGTTCTCCTTAATGTATGACTCGCTATAAAAGGCACAAAGGGAGTCCTCGAGTGGAAGAACATGGTGTCATTGTTGTAGAGAGCGAGTTCAATGAAACCCAGGAAATGCCACGAGGCGCCAATGACAAGGAGACGATTGTGATCTCTGTCGTCTTCTTCTAGACATGAATCTCAACATGCAATGCCACTTCTCATTAATGGAGCTGGTACATGGTGAGATCCCTTGTGCTACACCTAACGATCAATTTGTTCGGATAACAACTTGTTGGAGGTAATAGGTTTGAGAGAAGAAGTAGTTCTTTGAAGTATTCGCAAAGAGCGTTAAGTTTGGAGCGCGATTAATGTTACTCCCCAACATAGAAACCTTAGAGTTTTTATATGAAAGTTATTGAAATTTCCGGCCCATATGGACCCAAATAACCATGCTTTTACCTATTGAGCTTGTATGTGAACATATTATTTTTGACTATATTAATAATATATCCAACAATCTCCTCCTATGTTCACCATACAGCACAATCCAATAAGGTGGTCAGTGTATTGTTTAGATAAACATAAATCATCCACATTCAGTCCAAAATAATCAATTCGAATCAGTCAAACAGTATTCCAGCAGTAAAGTATTAAACTAAATCATCATATGCAATCTAAATAAGTAAATCATTCTTATCATGAATCTGTTTTGAGATTAACAAAATCCAAATGTCAAAATAAATCTCAGACTCAGTTCATAACCAATATATGGATATGAATCAAGTATAAGTAGGCCAGTCAAAATAGTCTAAGGCCTTACAAATATAAGAAACAAGCATAATAATGTCCACAAAATAGAAATAGCAAAATGCAAGTCTCAAGTAAATGGACTTCATCAAAATAGGCAATAGCATGTAAACTGTCAAGTCCCTACACGCTTTAAATGATATATATTCATTTATCAAGTAAGTCATCCTGGTCAGGATCCCACTCATTAAACTCTCCTCCATCTCTGACATCCCCTGTAGAATTTCAAATATGAATTTCATATTATCATGAATTCAATCATTTAAAAACTTAGCACCATTCCATCAGGCAGAGAAGAATATATATTGATGTCATAAAGCATCATAATATCATGTCATAAAGCATCATAATATCATTGAAGTAACAGTACATCTCAAATTTCTTTATTGCTCTGGCTTACTTTTCCATCCCTCTAGAACTCATCTACTTTGTTAAGAAATCTGTTGTACTTCCCTATAGATGAGTTCTTATTCAGTCTAGTGCCATTATAGTTCAGTGTGGAGCAAGCCACATGATCAATTTATGGACATTTACTATACTTTTAAGAACTACAGCAGTGGTTATGACCTATGTAGTACCGATACGGGACGCAACATAATATGTCAACACATCATTTTTCAAAAAATAGAAAATTTTGAGACGTTCATACATGTTATATATCAAATATATTTTTATATATAAATGTCTAAATAAATAAAAAATAAAAAAGAGCCTAGAATTAATTCATACTAAAAACATTAATTCAACATTATTTGACAAATCAACTGCATTCCATTGTAGTAATCCATAAAACTTGGAGGAAAAAAAAAATCCATGTTTCACTATTAAATTTATGATATGCGCAGTGCAAGTCTTGTGATATTTTAAAATTAATTTATTTATCTTACATGGCATTTTTTATTATCTTTTTTTCTTTAAATCTTATTTAAAGAAAAACTGGAAAAGCTAAAATAATTCTAAAAAAATTGGAAAAAAAATAATAAATAGAGGCAAGGTCATGACTGCGGTAGGCATGTTGCTGCCCCGCCACTACCATTGTTGGAGGGGGCTGGCGAGCGGAGTGTGGGCGACCCTTGCCGACCCAAGTGAGGTCACTCGGATGGGGCTCGCCCAGATCTAGGTGACTCCTTAGCTGGGGTCGACAAGGTTGTTGGGGTTTCATGAATCATGTATAAGAAAAATTAATGAAATAAACGCAGCGGAAACAAAGATATATTTTACACATGATTCTCCTAAGGCGTTGTTCGTGTGTTTTAATCAAAAATCTAAACATAAAAGGGAGTTAAACGAAATACCTCTTGAAGCGCGCTTTGAAACAAGTCGGTTCGGATGTTTCTGGTCGCACGAGTCCCACAAGCGTCGGACCTCTAGTTCAGACACACCAACAACGAACGTCGAACGGAAGAGAGAACTTTCAGATATCCACCACTTCGATCGTGCTAGCAATCACGTGGAAAGAATCTGTCGTATTCTTGATGTATAATAGTCACGGCCCAAACAAGAGAATTGTTTCTCTTCCTCGTGTCTCAAAGACACAAGAACACACGCACACTTTTTCTCAATATTCAGCAACTAGAGAACTCCAAATTTTTGTTCATGGTGAAGAGCGGATCCGGAACAAGAAGACAAAACACACGAAGTCTCTTTTTCCAATTTTTTTCAGCAGCCCTTTTACTCTCGTCCCTCAATGGTTTTTATAGAAAAAACAAACCAGCAACGGTTGCTAATCGATGGACGATCAGCAACCGTTGATCGTCCATAATAGACGATCGTGCATGAGCGGTTGCTCATGCACAATCTTGGCATGATGGTCAGCGGTTGCTGACCATCAATGCTTTCGTGCATAATGGTCAGCCGCTGACCATTACGCTCGTGCATGTGCACGAATTCGCGCACATGCATGAAGCTTTACTTTTTTTAAAAAAAAAAATATTTATTAATAAGTTAATTTAGGGCATACTACTAACAATCTCCCACTTGCACTAAAGCTAACTTTTTTGGTATGTTAACATATATCCACTTTGGGCATGCGTGTGCATCATATGCAAGTAGGCTCGTGACTATAATACAAATTAAATAATTTAATTTAATTTCAAATCGACTCAATTCGATTGCAGTAATTGCAAACATATTTGCAATAATATTTCTCTCTTGTTTCACGTCATCCTAGTTGTTTATGGTGTGTGACATCCTAGGTTCATCACTAAGCTGGTAGTAAGACTTGTACTAACATATTAGTACTTCCAAAAGAATTAATTGTCCCGATTAATCTTTTAGGTCCTATAAGCTACGATTGACATCTAGCAATATGTCATGGCTACCCAGATAGTGTGAATACTTTAAGAACATAATGAACCTGTCAGCTTTGGCTACAGTGTAATTCAATCCCTCTATCTTACTATGTCCCGATCAAACAAAGACCATGGAATATTTGTCAAGTCATTAATTCGATCATATGCACAAATTTAATTGACATGCATTTTATTTGAGACATAAATAATTTATTCTCGGTTACAACCCCGGCCAAGGATTTCAATGCAGTGTCACAATTAGATCGCATAGAACATCATCATCATACCTTGCATATAACAAGGAGATAGATTCCATATTGCACACACGTGTAACTTCATATATGAACAAACTATGACCATCAGGTATAAAGACGGATCAATGACCCGGCATTATGTGTATCTGTGAACCATAGTTGTTCAATACACAAGTTAACACTATGCCTCAGGTCTAAGGATTATTTACACAAGACCAAAGCATGAACAATTAGACATTGACCACGCTAAAAGCTTCCATGTCGCTAATCGTTCCATATGCGTCACGTTCAGTGAATTTGTCTAATACAAACACCTGTGTTCTAACTCATGCATCATAATACCCAATGACATGTGACTCATCATTCCCTTAAGTATCCAATACTTAATGGCGAAGTTAGAACACACCGGTCTCAATAGGATTATTAATATCCACTCAATAATCCATCGACCGGGAACGATTTAAAGATTCAGTCTAACTATAAACCCGTCACATATATTCTTGACGTCTCAAGAATAGGTCTAGTTGCAACTGATCTTATGGAATCATTCATCAATATAAAATAATTGGATAAATGAACGAATACGTCATTGCCATTAATTAAATAATAATAATGAAAGTACAATTGAAATCCTTAATATGTAACCATTACATAGTAGCTTTAGGGTATACATCCAATAATCTCCCAGTTGCACTAAAGCCAACTTGTTTGGTTCCTCAAACCCATTTTGTCAATATGTCTTTCAAAAGAAGACTGAGGTAAGGCCTTAGTGAAGGGATCTGCCACATTTTTTGCTGCGGCAATTTTCTGTAAGGCGATATCACCTCTTCCAATAATTTCTCTGATGAGATGGAAGCGTCTCTCAATATGCTTAGACTTCTGATGAGACCTTGGTTCCTTAGCTTGAGTTATCGCCCCATTATTGTCACAGAACAATGTGATCGATTTGCTCAATTGAAGGAACGACTCCAAGTTCAGAAATAAACTTCTTCATCCAAGCGGCTTCCTTTGCGCTTCGAAGCGCCTCTACATACTCTACCTCAGTGGTGGAATCGGCAGTTATGCTTTGTTTGGAACTTTTCCAACTAACTGCACCACCATTGAATGTAAAAACAAACCCAAACGTAGACTTATAATTATTAGGATCCGATTGAAAATCAGAATCAGTATAAGCTACAACTTTAAATTCTCCTTCTCCATATATCAAGAATAAATCTTTAGTCATTCGCAAGTACTTAAGAATATTCTTGGCTGCTATCCGGTGCTCTTCTCTTGGATCGAGGCGATATCGCTAGTAATACTTATAGCATGCACAATATCAGGTCTAGTACATAGCATAGCATACATTATGCTTCCAATAGCGGATGCATATGGTATTTTTGCCATCCGCTCTCTTTCTTCAGGAGTGTTGGGACACATCTCCTTAGAAAGACGAATCCCTTGTCTAAAAGGCAATAATCCTCTCTTGGAACATTGCATGTTAAACCGTGTTAACACTTTATCTATGTACGTAGATTGTGAGAGGCCAATCAATCGTCTTGATCTATCTTTATAGATCTTGATACCTAAAAATGTAGGTTGCCTCTCCTAAATCTTTCATGGAGAATTTTGTGACAAGAATAGTTTTATCGATGATATCATTGGTACATCATTTCCAATCAAAAGTATATCATCGACATACAAAACCAGAAATGCAATTGCACTCCCACTGATCTTCTTATATACACAAGATTCATCCAGATTTTTGATGAAGCCAAATGATTTGACTACCTTATCAAAACGGATGTTCCAACTTCTGGAGGCTTGTTTGAGTCCATAAATGGATCTCTTAAGCTTACACACCTTCTGTTTTTCAATATTGGATTCAAAACCCTCTGGTTGTTCCATATAGATGTCCTCATCGAGAAAACTATTTAGAAAAGCCGTTTTGACATCCATCTGGAATATCTCATAATCAAGGTGTGCAGCTATAGCCAACATAATCCGAATGGATTTTAGCATGGCCATAGGTGAGAAAGTTTCGTCATAATCAATTCCTTCTTTTTGACGATATCCTTTCGCCACCAGCCGTGCTTTGTAAATTCCAATTTGACCTTCAACATTCATCTTGCTCTTGAAGATCCATTTACAGCCAATTGGTACAATACCATTAGACAGGTCAGTCAAGGTCCATACCTTATTGGAATACATTGAATCCATTTCGGATTTCATGGCTTCTAGCATTTACCAGAATCGATGTCCAACATCGCCTCCTCATAGGTTTTAAGATCACCGGGTTGATCACTATCATTCACAATGAATAATGGTTCAATATGATCAACCGAGTGTCTATAATGAGCAGGTGGGCGAGATATTCTCGCACTTCTCCTAAGAGGTTGTGTATCGAAGCTCCCACGAATCGAGATTGGTATCCCGAACTCGGTTGTTTGATACTTCATTATTTTCTTCTTGTAAGACTATTTTCCGCCAGCACCACTTTCTTGGATGAACCGATTCTCCAAGAAAGAAGCGTGCTTGCATATCAAAATTCTTTGTCTCGAATGAAAATAGAAATAATATCGAAGAGTTTCCTTTGGATATCCAATGAAGCGACCTTGTTCGAGATCTTGCCTCCAATTTTTCCACTTTCAGCTTTTTCACAAAAAAGCCGGACAACTCAAATCTTAATATGATTAAGACTAGGTTTCCTATTATGCCATATCTCATAGGTGTAGTTGGAATCGATTTGGACGGCACTCTATTTAGTATATATACATTTGTCTCAGGGCATATCCCCAAAGTGATATTGGCAAATCGGTGTAACTCATCATAGATCGTACCATATCTAATAAAGTACGATTTCTTCGCTCAGATACACCATTATGTTCTGAGTTCCAAGAGGTGTCCATTGTGATAAAATGCCATTCTCTTTAAGAAAGTCCAGGAATTTAGTACTAAGGTATTCACCTCCTCGATCTGATCGAAGAGCCTTAATATATTTTCCTGTTTGTTTCTCAACTTCAGCCTTGAATTCCTTGAACTTTTCAAAGGATTCAGATTTATACTTCATGAGGTATAAATAATCATACTGTGACTGATCATCGGTGAAGGTAATGAAGTAATTATAACCACCTCTAGCAGTTTCATTAATAGGTCCACATACATCTGTATGTATTAATCCTAATATGTCAGCAGCTCGCGCACTTTGTCCCACAAAAGGCGCTTTGGTAATTTTTCCTAGAAGACATGCCTCACAAGTCGAGTATGACTCAAAATTTGAAGGATCAATGTATCCATCATTACTCAACTTGTTAATTCTGTCTTCTCCAATATGCCCTAATCGGAGATGCCAAACATACTTTTTATTTGGACCATCTCTAGGGCGTTTATTAGTTATGGCATTTATATCAATTCTATTTGCTTATTGACATTGGTAATCGCATTATCGGGCATTGTAATGGTATAAAGATTGTTGGTTAATAAGCTAGAACCAACACATATTCTATTATGATAAATAGAACATACATCATCAGCAAAAGAAAATTTATAGTTCTCTTTACCCAAACGAGGTATAGAGATGATGTTCCTAATAACATTCTTATAATGCAAACAGTTCTTTAAAACCATTACATGCCCAGAAGGCAAACATAAACGAAAAGTCCCTATAGCTAATGCAGCAACTCTTGCTCCATTGGCAAACGTCAGGAGACAATCTTATTTCGCCCTAGCATCCTACTTATTTCCAGATTCTGCAGAGACATACAAATATGTAAAGTTGCAGCAGAATCTAAAACCCATGAGCTAGATTCAGCACTAACCATAAGATTAGTTTCAATAAGCATAAACACCATACCTTCATAAGGCTGGTTCTTGGGCTTGACCTTCAAGCTCGCAAGGTACCTCCTACAGTTCCTCCTCCAATGCCCTTTGACGCCACAGTAATAACATTTTCCTTTATCCATCATGGGTTTTGGTTGCACAACAGGTTTGGCAGGCCTCTTCCATTTATTTTTCTTTAAAACAGTCTTACCCTTTGAAGAAGAAGCCTTAGCCATAGCCACTACATTTGGCCTCGTGTTATGCATTTCCTTCTCATAAACTACCAGCATGCTATGTAACTCAGCAAGAGTTTTATCCATCTTATGCATATGGAAGTTTTGGACAAAACCAAAGAAGGAATCGGGTAAAAATTGGAGGATCAAATCCACAGCTAACTCATTATCCATAACGAGATTCAGCCTAACCAATTCTTCAATGTGCCATATCATTTTCAAAGCATGATCATTAACAGATGATCCTTCAGCCATCCTCATACGGTACAATGCCTTAGATATCTCATATCTAGAGGTTTGACCATTCTCATCAAAGTATTCCTTTAAGTGCAAAATGATCGACCCATCATCTTCCATAGATTCATACTTCTTTTGTAATTCATTATTCATAGAAGCAAGCATATATGACCTAACTTTTAAGTCATCGTCACGCCACTTATCATAAGTGACACGCTCCTCTTGGGTCCCACCCTCAGGAAAGGAGGTTGGCATCTTTTCATCAAGCACATACCCAATTTTTTTCTGAATTGAGAACAATTCTCAAATTCCTCACCCAGTCAGTGAAATTGAGTCCAGTCAAACAATTCTTGTTAAGTATAGAAGCGAGTGGGTTTGTGGTCACCATTTTCAGAGTAATAATATATATCTATTGCAGAAAATAAATTGTTAGCCGTTGTATCTTTCAAAGTAACTATTTCATTTTGGTCTTTAAATGAAATAGATCCTCCCACTAAATTTATCTTCGAATCCCATACTCCTTAAGATGGGAAGCGGTAATCTTTGTTGGGTAAAGATTACTAGTGGGGATTGGAGTCCCACTAGTCCAAAGTCCACCTCACCCTAACAGTTATTGGTGTCCTATGAACTTAGTGAGTGAACCAGCTTGTTCAACACATCATATGCGAGTCCCAATCATAACTTCGGCCTCTAGACCATGAAAGCCTCACCTAACAGTTATTGGCATTATGATCATAGTTAAGTCTAGCCTATCGTCTCATGCAAGTATTGAAAACACAAATGATTCCCTCACCTGACAATTATTAGAAATCATTTGGCTCCAACCCCACAGTATCATATGCATAATGGAGTGGTTCAATATTATAAATGGTAATTAACCCCTATGTATCCATAATCGGTTAGTTTACTACTATAATATTGGATCAAACCACGACGATGGAAGGCCACGAGTCCGAACCCGTTTTGACTTAATATTATTTGTAAGGAGATTTGGGTCATTATTAATGGTCTCACTTTGCACATTAACCGGTTTAACATGCACAATATCATAAACACAATAAATAAATAGATATCACATAATATCTATCCTATGTGGTGATCATGGAATTATGGTTCAATGGGTCTCGAGCCAAAGAGACCCATTTAGCCATTTTAATGTTTTAATAATATGGACCTGCTCTTCACTTTTTCTTCAATCTTTGAACTCTTCAAAGACCGGGTCGAGAGAGCTCACCGGTTTAATGGCTCCTCCAATAGCTCCTCCTCTCTTGTAGTATTTACATCGACAATTGAAATACTAAACTATACTAAAATTACATATCAAGAAAAATTAAAGCAAAATAAAAGGAAGGACGCAGCTTCCATTTAATAATTACATCCCCAAAAGAATACCTATAATCATCAGACATTCATCCATACAACAATCACAACATTTAGGGATTTTTCCATGATCACCACCCTTCCTTATGAGCCATAAATTCAAAATTTAAAGCTCTGGAAGGCATGCATAAAATTCTGCATATCATTTGCAAAACATAAACATAAAGTATAACAAGTTACGGATTTTTGATTCAAAATTGATTTAGTTCTAATTTTTACTTTGTTGATTAAATTTATCACATAAATCAATCAACTTCTATAGGCCACATTTGAGCAAGAGAACCAATTCTCTTAACAAAAATAAATTAGCCATTAGAACGCAAAAATATATTTGAACTGCAAATCAATTAAACGCACGAAAAACGCCTAAGGTTGGCTCTGATACCACTGTTGGGGTTTCATGAATCATGTATAAGAAAAATTAACGAAATAAACGCAGCGGAAACAAAGATATATTTTACACATGATTCTCCTAAGGCGTTGTTCGTATGCGTTTTTAATCAAAAATCTAAACATAAAAGGGAGTTAAACGAAATACCTCTCGAAGCACGCTTTGAAACAAGTCGGTTCGGATGTTCTACAGTACGAGTCCCACAAGCGTTGGACCTCTAGTTCAGACACACCAACAACGAACGTCGAACGGAAGAGAGAACTTTCGGATATCCACCACTTCGATCGTGCTAGCAATCACGTGGAAAGAATCCGTCGTATTCTTGATGTATAATAGTCACGGCCCGAACGAGAGAATTGTTTCTCTTCCTCGTGTCTCAAAGACACAAGAACACATGCACACTTTTTCTCAATATTCAGCAACTAGAGAACTCCAAATTTTTGTTCATGGTGAAGAGCGGATCCGGAACAAGAAGACAAAACACACGAAGTCTCTTTTTCCAATTTTTTCAGCAGCCCTTTTACTCTCGTCCCTCAATGGTTTTTATAGAAAAAACCTGTTTTTTAGGAACAATAAAGTTACTAAATGAATTTCCTTTTTTTCCAAAAATATATATAAATAGATATCGTTTGAGTCTACTAAATAAAATAAGTAAATGGTGTAAAGTAACTTTAAATAACATCGGCCAGTACTTAAAAGTAGTATATGATAACCTCTTTTACCTGGTCAAAAGTAATGTAGACCGGTGAGAGCACGGCACGCAGACGATGGCTATGTATGCCTCAGGATTTGGTTTGAATGCCGACAGCTTTTTCCCAATCATTCTTGTCTCCACCTAATCGAATTTGGGCAAATCGGAAAAGTTCCACTTCAGAATTGTTTATGTCATATGGCACATGTTCGGAGCACTTGCCCAATAAGATCCCTGATTAAATCGATTCAAATCATCTAAAATCAGTTTTTTATTACCTGTCTTTCTAATGTTTTGACTGTACTATCCAGGACCCGGCACCTGTACGTGCGGACGAAGTTCTTTTGCTGCGATGTGTCGATGTGGGTTTGGTTGGTGTTTGATTGTGAGGGTTTGCCAATAACTATTGACGCAATCATGGACCTTCTTAGAAAGCAATTCTTTATTTATGTAGATATGATAGTTAAGGACCTGACCACCGAAAGCATTTCAGTGCTGTGAAGTCACCAAGGTTTGATAAAGTTTTTATGAAAGGATAATGCCACCAAAATTTTCATACTATCATTTATATGATAGGAATATCTCAAATCTACTAATGCGGCCGCTAAAACCCTTCAACTTTTAACATTATGTCAATCGTTCTCCTCCAATAAATTTAATCTGAAGACTAATGTTTTTCTAAAAAATTTTTCCATTAATTAATTTAAATACTTACAGAACTATCATCAAGTCTATATTTTCAGAAAAAAGAGGACTTAGTTTCTTAGTTTTCATAGTCTTTTCTTTTCCCTCCGTTCCATAATTCTTAGGAAATATTATTTTTGCAAGGATTAAATACAGCAACCATAATCAAGTGAAAATTGCTTATAGTCCTGTTGCATTTGATTGTCAACCTCAAGTCCTGCAACCCGCATAACATGTGCAAGTCCCTTTGAAATCACAAGTTGGGTTAGGGCGGAAATAAGGGTGTAAATCATTAACAGATAACTAGTAATACTCTCCAGGACTAATATTAATTAGAAATTGGTTTATAGTGGGGGGAATAAATATATATATATATATATATATATATATATATATATATCGTGGATGGATTCTATTTCTAGGAAAGATATAATGGATAGGTAAAATAATTACAAGAATATTAAGGAAAAAAAAAAAACAGGATGTTGAGAAAAGTTCGGAGAATTGAAATATACCGCAAATAGATGTGCACCATGTATGCAAGAAAAGAGGAACTTTTTAACTTAGGATAGTGAGGCCAAAAAAAAAAATCTTAGGATAGATTATGCAATTAAACTGTTAAAAAAATGTTAATTGATAAGGACCGAACTTTTCAATTGCTTTCAAAAGGGACGTCGAATGATCGTAAGAAGAGAATATTCAATTATTAACGCATAGGATTAGTCGAAGTTACTTTAAAACCCCTAAAAATTAATAAATTAAACACTTGTTATTATATATTTAAGAAATTGTAGGCATAACAAGTTCACGGGCCTAATTTAATTGCTATCCATCGTTTAATGAAGTGTCTCAACAGTGCAGATGAGAGCCAATGTGAGACCTCCATTAAATTTGCAAATGAAAAAGGCCTAATTGGACACTAACGCTTATAAATAACCCATAATTATCTCTATTGGCATCTGATGTCTTCAAATGATATCATGTCAAACGAGTCATATTGGACTGCAAAGATCAAACGTCTGCGCTCTCTCTTTAACACCCCTCATCACCTGACACCTAAGTGGAGATGGCATAGTTTTTGCTTGGTAAGTGAGCCATGTCACAAATTAGAATTAACTTTTGCTAAGTATGCCATGTCAGCAAAATCACCTGACTTGGCATTTGTTTAAGGGAAGTCTCACATTGACCCGTATTCCAAAAGTTGAGATATTTAATTGAACAAAAGTTAAGGTTGAGGTACATGATTGCGGAAAAGACAAAAATTCACGTACTAGCAGTGTCATAACCCCATGTTGACAAGGAAATGTAATAGTACCAAAGACAATTAGATAGAATGAAATCCAACTTCCTGAAAAAATGGACTTTCAAATCAGATAATGTTCAATTTGATGAATTTAATTCTCTGTGTTATGTAGAGCTCCCCTCTACCGACAATGGTAGCTCTCTCTGCTTTTAACTCTAATTACCGACCTCACTTCCAAATTCTCAATCCCTTTCATCTTTCCCCTTCGCGAAAGCTCTGTCTTCCATGATTATGGGTCGTTCGTGTGGGGAACAATCTCTGTGAATTCCAACTCGTATCAATGTTTCCTTCCTTGTTTTATTTGCTGTGGACTATGGGTCATGGGTACTGTCCATTTCTCCCCTAATGCTTCGATCTTTCCCTTTTGATTTCTGTCTTTCAGTTTTGTCGTTCATCGGTCCATCATCTTTCCAGTCAGTCGGCTTACTTTGCATGTCGCCATCTTCCCTTCCCATTGTCATTTTTATCCCCCCTCGCATGTCCATCCCTTTCCATGCTCTACCTTGTATTCTGGGTACCACACAGTTTGTTTGATTTAGTTGGCCTTTGTTTGTATAGTCTGTCCATAACTAGTCGCGAGCCTCAATCCATCCTCTTATCCCTTCCCTCCTGAATTGGAATTCCATCAATGGACAGTATCGACCAGGATGAGACTTCACGCCTTGCCGCTCTCTGTCATAGATTGGGGCGTTTATGGTCTGAGCAGGATATTGATGTATGGGAAGAATTGCCATCCCTTGACAAACTGGAGGAGTGCAAGAGGACTTTGATTGGTAAGATTATCTCAAATTCCGCGATTAACTTTCAAGCATTTCAAAATACAAGTGCGCTTGGCACACACTGATCAAATAGAGTTCACCCAACCAGAAACGGGCTTGTATGTGGCAAAAATTGAATTAGAAAGTGAAAAACAGAGGGTCCAAGATGGCGGCCCGTGGCTGTTCGCTAGTAATCTGGTGAATTTTCAAGCCTGGAAGCCAAATACGCCCCTCTACCATTATGATTTTTCCAAATGTGCAATATGGGTTCAAGTTATTGCCCTTCCACTAGAATGGTGTACAGATAATATGTTAGCCAAAGCTGTAAGCGTATTGGAAGAATGCTGGAAGTCAAGGTTGATGCAAAAGATGGACCTCCATCGAAAGTGGGCCATGTTAGGGTGGAACTTAGCTTAAGTGACCCTTTGCAACCAGGGCAACTAATCCGCATTAATGGTAAAGCCATTTGGTTAGACTTTCG
Organism: Eucalyptus leucophloia subsp. euroa; assembly: GCA_017140325.1. Lineage (NCBI taxonomy): Eukaryota > Viridiplantae > Streptophyta > Magnoliopsida > Myrtales > Myrtaceae > Eucalyptus > Eucalyptus leucophloia. The sequence continues at coordinate 31,294,313 of CM029478.1, forward strand.
CTATGAAAGGCTACCTCGTTTATTATTCATGCGGACATATAGGCCACTATGCAATGTACTGTAAAGACATACCTTTCACAGGAAGAAAGATGGTAGGGAAGGAAAAGATGGCTTTTGGTCAATGGTTATGGGCCGAGGTCAAGGAATATAGCACGTGCTAGCGGACGTTCTATGAAGGACAACTTCCATCTGGAGTCTCGATGATGTTGTTCCTAAAACCCCACCTTTCATGGCTGCCAAAATCCACCAGCTACGCACTCCTCCTGAAGAAGTCGTACGGAGGAGCTAGCGCCAGTGCAAGATCAAAAAAGGGAGACGATGGTTACCCGATTTGATACATTCTGCTGCTACAAAACTAAAGGGCATCAGCCCAGGTTGCTCTTAAGGTTGCTCTTAACAATAACGAGAACTACCTCAACCACGAGTGATGGACTCCAACCCCAGCCCACGCAAAACCATCCAATGGTTGAAGTGCGGTAGCATCCACTCCGGTAGAAGCACCTCCGGAATGATGGCCACTTCGGGTGGCGTGTGTCGCCCACATCTAGTAAACCAATAGGGGCTCGAGTGAGATCTATAGCGGCAAACAAACACAAGAAGCGAAGCCTTCTCCCATCTAATTGCTAAATCGAGCACGGTAAAAAAACTTAAAAAGGTATAACCCTTTTGAGATGGGATCTCATGTATACGATTACTTTGAAGAGAATCAACTTCTAACGCCCCTATCCTCATGGCTAATGAAGTCGGGAAATGGGCTAAGATGGCTTGCCCGGAAAAGCCATCGTAGCAAAATGAAATTTCTATGTTGGACTATCGGGGACTCGGCTCACCCCTAACGGTTCAAGCCACTAAAGACCCTAGTGGTGAAAGAGAAGCCGGATGTGATTTTTGATGGAAACAAAGAATAGAGAGCAAGTTATTTCCGTGTTCAGCACAAAATTCAGTTTTTTCTCAATCCTATGTAATTAACCCGCAGGGCAAGGTAGAAGGGCTGACCTTGTCATGGCGGTCCTAATATATCTATAAGTGTAGAACTAGTAACTCCAGACTTCATCAACACTATCTTTGTATAGACACAAGGAAAGGTATAATCGATGAGGCGACCTATGTTCATGCCTGGAACAACTCCTCAATTGTGCCGGCCGTTACAGGACAAGACTTGAAATTGAGCGGCTAATTCCTTACCTTGGGTTTGCGCCAAGGACTTCAATGAAATCACCTATCCATGGGAGAAGTTAGGTCAAAGATCCCCTGACTTTTCTCGTATGCATTCATTTCGAAGTCCTACATGATTGTGCATTGCTGGATATTGAAAGCAAGGGCTGTGCGTTTACCTAGACGAATCAACGTGAGGGGATGAGTTGGTGAAAGAAAGATTGGACCGGGTTCTTTGTACAGGCTCGGAGAATCTTATTTCTAGAGGCTGAAGTCTTCGCTTTACTGCCCAGTTGGATCGAATCATAGTCCCCTGGTGCTAAATAATGAAGTTAGACAATCTTTGAGATGCGCCCAAGACCTTCAAATTTGAAGCATATTGGTTAGAGAACCAAACTGTCGAGATGTCATTGCCAAAGCTTGGTCTTCCATTCCAGCTAGGGGTAACACCCTACAATATAAATTAACACGGAGTTAGAAGGGCTCTTTTGAAGTGGAGTAAAGGTACATTCTCTCAAGCTCATGAACAGATTGCAAATCTACAACAATTGTTACAATTGTTAACAAATCAAACCCATCCTTCCAATGACAAACAGCTAGTCCATGAATTGAAAGCAAAGTTAGACAATGCGTGGAAGCCGAGGAACGGTACTAGGCTATGCGTTCAAGGATAAAGCGGCTTCAATGGGGTGGCAAATACTAAATTCTTTCACGTGACTATCATTCAATGCAGAAATAGAAACAGAATTAGAATGTTGTTGGATGAAAATCAACAATGGGTCCGTGATGACAATTGTCTTAAAGACATGACAACTGGAGTTCTTCTCAAAGCTATACCAAGCTTGAAGGCTCTCGAGCTTAGGTACCAATTCTCGAGAAGTGTGATAGTATGGTAACCTCTGCGATGAATGATCACTTAATCTCAAATGTTACTCGAGAGGAAGTGAAACTAGCCACTTTCAATTGGGGAAAACTCAAGCACCGGGTCTGATGGTTTTAATGGTCTCTTTTATCAACATCACTTGGATATCTTAGAAGATCAAGTACTTTCTATAGTGCAGCTATTTTTTCAATCTGGTACCTTGTCCGGAGCTAAAGCGCACCAATCTAACACTAGTGCCTAAAGTTCCCCTCCCGAGAAGGTCTCGACCCGGTACCATCCTATCGTCTTTGCAACTATGCGTACAAGATAATATCAAAGGTGCTAGCCAATAGACTAAAACCTTTTCTTCTGATCTCATCTCAAAAGACCAAAGTGCTTTTGTAAGTGGACGTCAAATACGGACAATATTTAAATTGTACCAGTCCTTCATCAACTCAAGACGAGAAAATGTAAGCGAAAATTTCAGGCTATTGTCAAAATGGACATGAAAAAAGGCCTATGATCGTGCTGAATGGGACTTTCTCGAGATTATCTACTCGGGATAGGCTTTCACTCCACATGGGTACAATGGGTTATGCAAAGTGCATCATTTCGACCTCCATCGGCATCAAATTTAATGGGGAACAACTGAACTACTTCCATCCGACCGTGGCCTTCGACGGGGAGATCCTCTTTCCCCTTATCTATTTATTCTATTGGCAAATGTGTTGACTACCCTTATTCACCAAGTTGTCCGGATGGGAAACCTAAAAAGGTATACACCTTAACGGTGGTGTCCCACTCGACTCATTTGTTTTTGACGACGCTATTTTCTTCCTAGATGGGTCGGTATTGGAATGCTAAGAACTAGCCAATATCCTCAATCGGTATTGTCTTGCAACGAGATAGGCAATTAATAGAAATAAGTCCGGTATCTTTTTCAGCAAACCTTGCCCAAATGTTCTTAAAATTATATTGGCACAGAACTCAGAATCCGTCTTTGGACAAAGCGGTAAATACCTAGGTATCCCATGGAGTGGGGAAGATCTAAAGCGTAATATGTGCGTGGATTCTAGGGAAAGTCGATGCTAAGCTTGATGGATGGAAAGAAAATCTTATGTCGAAAGGTGGAAAGGAGATTCGATAAAAAGTGTTGTACAGGATCCCCCAATATGCTATGTCAATTTTTAAAATCCTGATTTCGCTTTGCAAAAGTATTGAAAGAAAGATTGCGCTTTTGGTGGCAAAATGTTAGTAAAGCGAGATACTGCTTGGAAAAGTTGGGAGGCACTAAAGATTAGGAAGGAATTGGGAGGACTTGGGTTTAGAGACCTTGTCGACTTCAATAAAGTTATGTTGGGTAAACGGGCTCGCAACTACTTTTTGCAACAACCTACTTCATTATGGGCTACTCTATTTAAAGGCTTGTATTACCCGACCAAGATTTCTTAAAGGCCTTACCAAGTTCTAAGCCTTCTTGGGGTTGGCGAAGTCTCTGGTAGGATTTGGACACTATATCATCAAAAATCCAATGGTCGATAGGAGATGGCACTAAAATAAAGATTAGGAAGATTGTTGGCTACCCGGCCAGTAAGTTAGGAGGAAATGCAGCCAAGATGGACTGAAGAGTTGCTGATCCGATTGTTCCAATCAAATCAATGGAATAGGCCGTTACTAGATCATCTCTTTGATGTTGAGACCATTGCTGAAATTCTAAAGATTCCTATCCGACCTCGGTATATGACTAATCATATCATTTGGCCGTGCACGGCTAGTAGTAAGTATCTTGTTAAAAGTGCTTATAGTTTTTCAACGGGATCAAAATACTTCTATCCAAAACGAAGAGCTTCCTCATCCTATCAACCACCACCGAGCCTCGGAAAAAACTCTAGAAACTTCAGATCCCCCCAAACTTAAATTTTTCCTTTGGTCCTTACACCAAAATGCCTTTGCCCACTAAAGACAATCTATTCGGAAAAATTTGTGCTGATCCTATCTGCTCACTCTATTCAACTCAACAAACCAAACCCTGGAACACTTATTTTTACTATGTCCATGGACATCACAAGTGTGGTCTCATCCCCGAGATCAATATACCAAATTCTTCCCACGGGGAAATTGCTTTGAATAGATGAATGGCTAGCAAGTCATATGAATGCGGGCGAGTGTACTTGGCATGGAGTTTCTCGACAATCTAGTATAGGAAATATGGAAATCGCGATAGATTCATCTTAAACGCATGAGACTCTGATCCCTCTTCAAATTGTCGCCCGCAGTATTTGAACAAGCTCAGCCCGGCCACGATGTGCGGGTCTCATGTTCCGTGGATGGCTCGGGTTGCGAGAGATCCCCATTCCTGTAGGGCAGCTCGGCCAGGGATTAGCAGCACAATTGCTTGCAGGTGGTATCGACCAGCAAAGGTCGGCTTGCCCACTCAATCACGGCCGAGAGCAAGTCCTGGTTCAGCTTGGAGGGCCCCGATCAGGTGTACAAGTGTATATGTTACTGGGCTTTGCTTAAGAAGCACTCTTTGGATCAACAGCCTACATTTGTCGTGATCACGAAGGGAAGTTGATTGAAGGTTTCACATGAACAATACCTACTCATTCGGCATTAGAGGTAGAAATCCAGGCATTGATAGTTGCCTTGCAACACTTGAAGCATGAGAATCACACTGAGACTTCTCTTATCTTTGAAACCGACTGCCTGGCGCTAGTAATGGCGATGAACGTCCCTCAGACGTCTCCATGGTGGGTCAAACCCTTGATTCCCGAAGCTACAGCTTTGTTGCTGTTTTGCCCGTGCTTCCGTTAGGTTTTACGAAGAAGCAGCGAATGCCCCTACGGCGGGCTGCCAAGGCCCAAAACAACGGCCCTTTACCTTCTAACTAGGCCGCTTTCCCTCCCCCGCTTTGTTACATCTTCTAGCTTTTGACGTATGTGAAGCTGATTGTAACTTTCGGTATTAGCTAATGAATTGTTTATTTCGCGACCAAAAAAAAAAAAAATCAGATAATGTTCAAAGGACCATGAAATCAACAAGTTGAAATGATTATTGAATTTGAAGATGGAGCATTGAAATTCAGTTTTATTAGAGTAGTTTGGCAACATTGCTAAATTGAATGATAGAGAAGTTCCTTTAATAATTGCATATAAAATTCCTTTCTATCATCATGCTCATTTATTCTTGAAACAAATCATGTCATGATAGTTTGTGATGGAAATAGGGAGACAGATGACTAACTTATCCTACCTATAAAATTTATCCAATGTTGCTAGAAAAAGAATCTATGATTATTCATCCTACCAGGATACCCTCAAGGCCAAGATCACTTAAATTTTCAATTTTTGAAATAAACATATTACCACTCTATTATAAGATAAACCACAAAAGCTTCAAAGAATTTTTTTTTCCTTATTTACAATACTATGCTTTATCTATGCAGATCACAAAAAGAACACAAGGATTGCGACATTCAACAATGTGCCTACGTCCTCGGACAAAACGATCAATTCTCTTTTCTTTTCTTTTTTTTTTATCATGAGATTTTTTGCAATTTGTACACAAGGGTTGCTACAACAAAGGAAATAAGCAAACCCATAAAATAAGAAACTCCAAAATATAGGAAAACTATCAATATACAGATTTACCTATTATCTCTCCTTTCCTTGTATAGGAGCACAAAGCTTGCTAATATCACCAATTTCCCCTCAACTTGAAGCAAAGACATTGTCGATGTCAACTTGTTCACCATCTATTGAAACACTCTCTTGGATAAAGCTTTGGTGAAGACATCAACAAGTTGATACTTGCTACTATTGAGAAAATTCCTACTAAGTTTTGAAGTTAACAAAACTTTCTAGATCTAACGCTAATCTTAAGCATAGATGCCTTTTGAAGTTGTTTCGAGGAACTATCAAAGACTTTTGCAAAAATCTATACATCCCCGAAGCACTTCCCATTCGACGAAATCTAGAACGAGATAATGTCTAGAATGAAGAAGAGTGCAGAATCAGACTTATTAGGATATTATTCTACATCATCTAGCTCTCTGGTGAAGAATTTCACTTACCTTTTATAAATATGTTGATGGAATCAATCACAAATTAATGAAATCAATCTTGAAACATGTTCCTTTTTAGGAAGCATGTGCTTATGAAAACCAGGATTCTGATTGTATGGATAACTAAAATCAAGTGGAAATTATATTCTTAACTTCAATGGCCACACAATCCCTTTTATTGATTATGTCCAACAGCTTGATTGGAAGAAAGTTCCTCCGGAGATTGCCAACGGCTAGTATGGCGTGGAGGAGTATTTAAAGGAGGTCATTCGGTCTAGAAGAGTGTGAGAACGTGAAATTGAGATTCCAAAGTCTGGATCTACTCTCATTTTACTTGTCTCTGTCGATGAGCATTACAAAGTGTGATCAAAGGAGAAAACACAAAGAGTGTCTTAGTGAGTTAGAGAGTTCTATCACCGAGTAAATGCTTATGAGTTGTAATCTCTTGATTGATCATATAATGGACTCCTGTCAGTAGGCTATCAGCGTGGGAGAATAGACGTAGGCTTGACCCAAACCAAATCACTGTAAAATTCGTGTGCACTTTTCTTTTTCCTTAAGTCCTTCATTTATAGTCTGTTTTGCACTTTCTGATTATCATAGAAGTCTAGAGTTTCGTGTTTCCGATCCTCATTCAGATTTTGCAAGTAATTTATTTTATTTTGCACCGCACCTATTTATCAAGATTTCTTTTAAACACCTATTCACCCCCTCTAAGTGTGACTATTAGCTTTATCAATTAGTATCGGAGCTTGAGTGCTTGTTTAAATGAAGTGTTTGTACTTTTGAGTTAAAAATCTTCCATGGCTAGAATCTTAGCAGCATAACTTGTGGAAGGAAAGAGCAATATTAGGCCATCATATTTTGATGAAAAAGAATACAATGTTTGGAAAAACAAAATGATTTTGAGTTAAAGATCTTCCATGGCTAGAATCTTGGCACCTTAGATCTAGAGATCCTTTGGAGATGGAAGTTGTGAAAAAAGAGATCAATCCAAAGGCTAGTTCTATTTCAGATAAAGGCAAAGAAGTCATAGACAAAGATGCTAAAGAATCTAATCAAGCAAAAATTGTTTAAGAGATAGTCTCTTGATGCAAAAGCTATCTATTGCCTATCTTGTGCTTCGTCTCCTACTAAATATAATAGAATCTCTTTACGTAAAATGGCTAAGAAGTTTGGGGTAGACTTCATGTTACTTATTAATGGACTGATCAAGGAAAAGAGACAAAGGTGAACATTCTACTTGGCCAATATGAGTCTTTCAAGATGAAGTCAGGAGAGTTAATTGGAGATATGTTCAATTGTTTTACAGAGATTGTAAATGGTCTGGTTTTTTGAGGACCTCATTTTTGCCTTGGTGAAGGTCAACAAACTTCTACAAGGACTATCAAAAGACTAGAATCATGTTAAGACCTCAATACGAAAGACATAGAGAACTATGCTACTCTTCGTCGCTGAACTCATTGGCTCTCTTCAATCCTATGAAGTGGAATAGATTAATGATGAAAATGACTCAAAAGATAGGAAGTTTATTGCACTTAAATCTAATGTTAATTCTGATGATGCAAACTCAGTAGATGATTTGAACGATGAAGAACTTGCCCTCTTGATCAAGAAATTCATGAAGCTAAATAAAAAGGGAAAAAAGCTCAACTAAAAGAAACAAAACAAACAAAATTCCTAGAAAAGGTCAATGGAAGAAGATGAATCAAGTAAGGATGTGATATGCTTTGAGTGCAAGAAAAATGATTATATCAAGCCAAATTATCCTCTGCTGAAAAGTAAGAAATGCAAATACAAGAAGTACAAGAAGGCATTAAGAGTAGAAACCTAAAGCAACATAGGATGTGAAGAAAGTGACAAGAAGTATGCAAACATCTATCTAATGACTAAATTTACCTTAGACTCAAAATCAAAATCTGACCCTACCTCAAACTTTGAATTGGATAAGGAATCGAACAAGGACATTGAGATAAGTCATTCGATATTCCAATTAAAGTTTCTAATTATTGATGAACTTTGTTTAAACTAAATTCCTCTTAAAATGATCTCGGAAATGAAGAGGGAAAATTGTAAACTTAGATAATAGGAAATTTCTTGGAAAGAAGTTTTAGAATTTGAAAAACAATTTTGATGAATTGAAGGAAAGTCATGATTCACTTTCCAAAGTAAATGAATTTTGAAAAATGAATTTTCAAATACTACCACAAAATTTTAAATAGATCAAAAACCTTAAAACACATTCTTTCCATTCAAATTCCATGTGCAACAAATCTATTTTGGGTTTTAGTAAAGGAAGCAATGTTTTGATTAATTTTCCAAAAAGTCAATAAGAGACTTGCATAAAGACCTCATAGACTTGCTTACAAAAATCATTTCCAAAAAGTTTTTACAAAATCTGTTGGTCAAAGTGATCTTAAATGTTGTAAGTATGTCTAGAGGCCTATTAAGAAGGATTGGGCAAACACAGATTTTGTCGCTAACTCTTCAGAACCTAAGAAAAATTGGGTATCCAAAGAAAGTTTGAGATCTTCTTTTGATTGTAGCTTCCATTGACAAAATGAGCAAATGGTATTTGGATAGTGGATGTTTTAGACATATGATAGGAGACTCTAGTAGTTTTATCACATTAGAAAAATATAAAGGAGGAATTGTTTTCCTTTCATGGAAATAATAAGGGAAAATTATTGGACAGGGAACTATGAAAATTGGTAGTTTGATCATCAACAATGTTTCCTTGGTGAGAGGTCTCAATTACAACCTTTTGAGCATCAGCCAATTGTCCAACACGGGGTTCAAAATCAACTTTTAAAAGAATGTTTGCTCTTTAGTTAGTCAAGACTTATCTTAGACTTTCATAGGACGAAGGCATAGTAATATATATCTTCCGAACATAAATCCAAAAATTTCGATGTCTTATTTCAATTCAAGTTGAGGCAAATTTGTGGCATCACAAACTTGGGCATGTGAGCATGAAGCAAATTACCAAACTATCTACCAAAGTCGGTCCATGGTCTTCCAAGGATGGTTTACCAAAAGTCGAGTTGTGCACTGCATGCACTCTAGGGAAATAGGTTAAGAAGTTCCTTTAAATCTATAAACCATGTTTCTACTAACCATACTATGTAGCTTCTTCACATGGATCTTTTGAACCAACGAGAACCCAAAACATTCTAGGTAAGAAATACCGTCTAGTAATCATGGATGATTATTCAAGGTTTATGCTTGGGGTTTTCTTTTGGCAAATGAAGCAAAAGCCTTCTTCTATTTTTCAAAATTTGCTAAAAATGTTCAAAATGAGAAGGACTATGCTATTTCTAGCATCACAATAGACCATAGAGGAAAATTTGAAAATCAATATTTTATAAGTTCATGATGAAAATGGTCTTCAATATATTTTCTCCTCTCCCTACACTCCAAAGCAAAATGGAGTTGTAGAAAGGAAGAATTGGTCTTTACGGGGAAATGACCAAAACTCTGTTAATTGAAAGTAGTCTCTTTTTTCTTTTAGGTAAAATCAGTCTTCACCGCTGCTATATAATTACACGGGGTGTTTCTAAGGTCCATCCTACAAAAAACCACCCATGAGATTTACAAAGGTAGAAAATCAAATATTTCTCATTTTCATGTGTTTGGTTGTAAGTGTTTTATCTTGAAAAATGCAAGTGACCATCCGAGTAAGTTTGAAGACAAGTCGACTGACGGAATTTTTCTTGGTTATTCCACCACAAGCAAGGCATATAGATTCTTCAACAAAAATACCCAGACTATGGACGGATCAATGAACGTGAACTTTCAAAGAAGTCTTTTAGAACCAACAAGATTAGACTTAACTTGAAGAATTTGAGTTGGTGTTAGACTTAACTAAGTCTAAACCTACTAAACAAAACTAACTTTCCGGTGAGCTTGTCCATATTGAAGAAAAGTTAGAAGAACATTCTCCAGTCCAAAAAAACTCTTGAAGGAAAGGACAAATATAATAAAAATTGGAAGCACAAGTCAAGTTATCCTCAAGATCTTATTCGGAATATAAAAGAAGCAAATTGTACCATATCCAAGGGTAAGGAAGATTCAATAGCATTGGCACTTACTTCAAAAGTAGAACCGACTTACTTCAAAGTAAAACCGAAGGAAGTGAAAGAAAGTTTATCTAATGAAAGTTGGATAAGAGGCTATGCAAGAGAACCCCCGTGTTACAATCAATGATGTTTGGGAGTTGGTTCCCAAACCAAAGAGAAAGTCTATGATTGGAGATAAGTGGGTGTTCAAAAACAAGTTGGATTAAAAAAAAAGAAAAAAACAGCAAGGCTCCTGCAAAAGGTTCCATGCAAAAAGAATGGATAAACTATGATGAGACATATGCACTAATAGCTAGGTTGGAAGCCATAAGGCTATTACTTGCTTATGCATGCTTTTATAACTTTAAACTTTTTTAGATGGACATCAAAAGTGATCTCCTTAATGGATTCATCCAAGAAAAAGTCTGTGTAGAACAATCACCATGATTTGAAGATTCTAGAATGTCAAACTTTGTCTACAAACTAAAGAAAGTCTTGTACAATCCAAAACAAGCACCTCCTGTCGATATGAGAGACTGAGTAAGTTTTTGATGAGTAATGGCTTCAAGAAAGATAAGGTTGACACCACTTTATTTAGTACAAAAGAAGGTACAAACTTCTTACTTGTTCAAATATATGTAGATGACATCATCTTTGGTTCTTCTAATGAACTTTTGTGTAAGAAATTTGTTAATTTTATACGAAAAGTGTGACATCCTGATTTTTCTGATTTTATTTTCGATTGAATGAGTTGGGTTTTTCATCGACATGCCTATAGTCTTTTTCTATGAGCTGATCACTCACACATTAACTAATTTATCAAGTGAAGCCGTTAAGAAATTTAAACGCATTAGACTTGAAAATTCAATGATAAATCGACTACTTGACCCTGCTAATCAATAAGGGTCAATATGGCACCATCAAAATCAATCGAGACAATAAATGGGTCATTCAACGAGAGGCATGTGATTAGAGTGTGGGTGATTCCACCTAACTGCAAAACTCTCGTCGAACGGCACTAAACCGATTTGTCTATCATTTATGTACCCTATGCCTGTATTTAAAACATCAAGATTTTCACGACAACTGAAAGATGCTAATGAATCAAAGATATACAATATGGTTCAAATATAATCGACCATGGGTCAAATGTACTAAAAATTCCTAAAAGTTACCCGATAAGTTAGATCACGCTAAAATCACATCCGGTTTGAAATTAACCACAAAATTGAACCCAATTTTAGAAATTGAAAGTTTTGTCATGTCACAATTTATCTTAGGAATGTCGACTCATCCTCGAAGATTTTTCTGCAAACCCGAGTTTTTGGCAAAAATTCAAAGTTGGGCTGTTTTGGACCGGGAAAATAAAAGGACTGTTTTAGGGTGGACTTTTAGCGTTCGGGTTGGATCTTTTGGCAAGGAAAATTTTGGAATGGATGTGGGTGCCTTAGTTTGAATTTATGGGCACAAATTTAGGTTGATTAGAGTTGGAATTGAATGAAATTGGAAAGGGAATGTTGCAAATTCGTAGGCCAAGGTACGTAGCAAATTTTTGGACTGTTTGGGAGGCTTGTTTGGGAAGCTTGAGGGAGGATTTTGGCTGAGAATGATAGCTGTGGACTGGTGGGGCGTGGAACTCAAGTGTTTGTGATATTTTGTGGCCCCCTCTCCAGCTCTGCCTTATTCTTCCTTCTTGCCTCTCATATCTCCATGGTTATTGTTTGAGCTCAAGAAAACTAGAGAGAACCAACCAGCACCCTTGTAGCCAAGCCGCCACCATCCAAGCAAGCCGAGCACCAGCTAAGCCCACCGAAGCTACTTGACCCTGCCCACTCGCCTGTCTTGCTCACGCATTGTCCCGTGGTCTCGTGTTGCCGTCCACGCCCTAGCCGCCGTTGAGCTCACCTGGAAGCCGAGCCACCATTGCCGTCCGCCGTCCCCGACGTCCCCGGTCCCTTCTGCCCACCGTCATCCCACCTAGCCCATTTCCGCCGTTCCACCACTCGGTCTAGCCCTTCTCCCCCAAAGCAAAAGCGAGTCTTAGCCCGTTGGACCTCCTTGGCATCGCCATAAACCCGAGAGTTGCTCGCTGTCACATTGTCATCGCCATGGACTCATCGGTTCGCTAATCCAGTCAGTTTACTCACTAAACCTTGCTTAGGAGGTTGATGATGCTTAAGGGTTAATTAGATTAGCTTAAGTATGTCTTAGGTGGTTAGTTAGTTGTAATTAGTGATTTAGTTGTTTAATTAGGCTAATTATGTGGTTAGATTAGACTAGTTAAGGGTTAATTAGGTTGCTTAATTTATGTGGATGGATACATTATTTTTCTAGGCCCGTTTGGGTGGTTAAATTAGTGTTTTCGGCCTAAGTATGCATTTATTGGATTAATTTGCGTTTATTTAATTATTTTTGTAATTCATTTATTTATTTAATATTTTCCAGAAATTATCCCGAGATAGCCAATGACCAGAATTTCGTGTCAATTGCAGTGGTGTGCTTAGTTTATAGAATTGATTGTTAAATTGTGCAATTAAGTGATCATTGTTAATTTTGAGTAATTATTTCAAAATTGTGAAATTTTGGTATTTAATTAGATATATTCACTTCAAATGAGTGAAAGACGAGATCTAACTTACAAGCTTGGAGGTAAAGTATGGGGATGAAGACATAGCACTTCTATTATTGGCGTCGTTGTCGAATTCATTTGATCACTTGGTGACTATGCTCCTTTATGGCAAAGAAACCTTGGAGACAGAAAGGTGACTATTGCCCTAATTTCAAATGACATCCAAAAAAGGGCAAGTAGTTCAAAATCTTTGGAAGAGGGACTCTTTGGGAAGGAGACAAGCAGCCAGGGAAGAGGAATATCAATAAATCAAGGATCAAGTCGTAGGGGTCGATCAAACTCCAAGGGAAATTTCAAAGGAAGATGCTACGGGTGTAATGAGGAAGGACATAATAAGAGATTTCGTCCAAAAAAGAACAAGAAAAAGAAGAAGAACTTTGATGAAACAAGTGTAGCTGACAACACTGAGACCAATGATATGGACGTCTTGTCTATATTATTAGGGGACACCTTCCAAGATTTGTGGATCTTGGACTTCAAATGCACTCTAGATGCACTTATCACATGTGTCCTCATCGAGAAACCTTCCATGAGTACAAGGCGTAGGATGATGGTTTAGTTCTCATGAGGAATGATACTTTGTGCAAGACTATGTGAGTTGGAACAGTGAAATCAAGACATTTGATGGCATGACCAGAACCTTGGCAAATGTGCATCATGTATTAGGTCTAAGAATGAAATTGGTTTCATTGGGAGTGCTTGAATCCAATGGATGCAAGTACTTGGCTCAAGGTGGAATCTTGAATGTGATCAAGGGAGCTATGGTTGTTGTAAAGGAATAGAGGCACAGGAACCTATATTGACTTATAGGAACCACAATGCAAGGAGGAGCATCTGTTTCCATGGATGCTAGCACGAAGATAGATAATAACTATCTCTGGCATATGCGTCTTAGGCATATGAGGGAAAGAGGGTTGATAGATCTTTACAAAAGGAATGCACTCTAAGTTTTGTGTGTTTGGAAAACAATGTAGAGTATTGTTCAAGGTTGCAACTCATACAAGCAAGGGCGTGCTCCAGTATGTGCACACGAATGTATGGGTCCTTCACCGGTAAAGTCAAATGGCAGGGAGGAATACTTCATGATATTCATTGACGATTTCTCTCAAAGAGTTGAGTCCACTTCATGCGACACAAAGTGAGGTCTTTAGCAAGTTTAAAGAATGGAAAAACAAAGTTGAGACTTCAACGGGAAAGAAGCTTAAGTGCTTAAGATTGGACAATGGAGGAGAGTACAAATCGACATTATTCATGGAGCTTTGCAAGAATGAAAGGATTAGATGTCACTTCATAGTTCCAGATATGCCCCAACAAAATTGCATGGTGAAAAGGATTAACTAGACCTTATTAAAGAGAGTTCAGAGCATGAGGTTGCATGCAGGACTAAGCAAGGAATTTTGGGCAAAAGCTGTCTACATGGCATGTTATCTTATGAATCGATCTCCATCAAATGCAATTAAATGAAAAATTCCCGAAGAAGTATGAACTAGTAGAACTATTGATTATTCTAATTTAAGAATATCCGGTTGTCTTGCTTTTGTACATGTGTAGAGTTTGAAGTGCTTGAAGTTTGATTTAAAGTCCAAATAATGCATATTTCTTGGTTACGAGAAATGAGTGAAAGGCTACAAATTATGGGATCCAAGTGAGAAGAAAGTTCTGACAAGCAGGGATGTTGTGTTTGATGAATTTGCAATTTGAAGTCAAGTTATGTGCTACAGACAGCTACTGAAGAGGTGAGTAATAAATCTATCGTTATGTTGGAGCTTGAAGCCAAAGAATTTGCAAAGAATGGCAAGCCATCTAATGAAGCTCCAGAAGTTAAAGAAACGGTAGAAGTTCTTCGTACCATTGCGACGAGTCGAGGAATGCGCACTCTCAAAGTACTAGAGAGGAAGGGTTTTAAGGATGGTTGCTTATGCTCTTATCGTAGGCTCCGACGATCCAAGCTCCTATCATGAAGCTTTGAAAAGTGATCACAAAGAAAAGTGGATGACCGTGATGATGGAGGAAATGTAGTTGTTACAAAAGAATAAGACGTGGGAACTTGTGAAGAAGCCTAAGGATCGAAAAGTCATTGGCTGCAAATAGTTTCTTCGAAGAAAGGAAGCAGCAATGGAGAAAGAGCAAGAGAGTTACAAGGCCTAACTTGTTGCTAAGGGTTATGCACAAAATGTGGGGATCGATTACAATGAGATATTTTCTCCGATTGCAAAACACATGTCAATTTTTGTTTTACTAGTTATGGTGATCGTGTATGACTTGGAGCTCGAGTAGCTAGATGTGAAGATGTCATTCCTTCATGGTGACTTGGAAGAGAATTTACATGGAGTAATGAAGGCTTCGAGGTGAAAAGGAAAGAGAATCACATTTGTTTGCTTAAGAGATCAATTTATGGTTTGAAGCAATCCCCAAGGCAATGAAATAAAAGGTTTCATTCTTTTATTCTTCGTATTAGCTACATGAGGAGTGTGCATGATTCTTGTGTCTACTACAGAGTTGTGGATGATAAGTCGCTTATTCTATTGATGCTCTATCTTGATGATATGTCGATTACTGCAAGAAAAATGAGAGACATTGTTCCCCTAAAGTCTCAATTAAGCAACGAGTTTGAAATGAATGATCTTGGCGCTACAAAGGGGATCCTTGGCATGGAAATTTTTGAGATAGACATGCAAGCAAGCTTTGGATAAATGAGAAGGAGTATGTTAAGAAGGTCTTGGAGAGGTTTAACATGGGAAAAGCTAAACTGATTTGTACACCCTTAGTAAATCACTTCAGATTATCCTAGAAACAATGCCCTAGTTCACATGAGGAGGTTGTAAAGATGTCTCGAGTACCTTATACCAACACAATAGGGAGCCTCATGTATGTTATGGTTTGTAGTAGACCGGATTTGGCTCATGTAATGAGTCTCATCAACCAATACATGAGCAATTCAAGTAAAGAGCATTAGGAAGTTGTTAAGTGAATTTTTCGTTATTTAGCTAGAACTACCGAAATGGGTTTGATGCTTGGTTCAAAGGTAGAATTGGTCGATTTAGCAGGTTATGGACTTGGATTTCTTGGTGATTTGAACAAGCGAAGGTCCATCGGGATATGTCTTTACTCTTGGAGATGGAGCTATTTAGTGGAAGGAATGCTTCAATCGATTGTAACATTGTCTACAACCGAAGCTAAGTATATGGCAACAACCGAGGCTACAAAGGAGGGAATATGGTTGACCGGTTTGGTCATGTAGTTGGGTTTAAAGCAGGAAAGTGCTACACTATATTGCAATAGTCAAAGCGCAATATGTCTAACGAAGAACCAAATGTTTCATTCCAAAGCGAAACACATTGAAGTTTAGTATCACAAGATTCGAGAACTTGTGGAGAATGATAGTGTTGCTTTGAAGAAAATCCATACTAGAGATAATCCCACAAATATGCTCACAAAGATAGTTACTACAAAGAAATTCAAGTCTTACAGGGACTTGATTTCTCTCACTCATCATTGAAGTTGATGGATGCTACACTGGTCCAAGCGTGAGCATACCTTTGTGAAAGGATGGAAGAGGGAGATATATATTTGTTTTCTTGGTTCGAGTGGAGTCTTGTGGTTTATTCAAGCCAAAGGTGGAGATTTGTTAATGTTGTCTTGAATTCCATGAAATTTCAATTGATTAGAGACTCGAAAAAGTCAATCCAGAAATCTAGGAAGGCGGATTGCTTGCAGGCTACACGTTTCTAGATATATTTCCTATTTTTGGACCTATCTACATGGGATTTCATGGGAAATAGTTATAATTCAATGTAACTGGGATATGTCATGATATTCCTAATATTTGGGGGATAATCGATAAAGATTTATTACTTAGTTCCTAAGCTGATAAGATCTTTAGGGTGAAATTCCTTTCCTATTGGGATTAAGGAGGTGGGGATCTAAGGATCTATTTATTCAGCATCGTACCTTGTATCTAAAATTACTCTCAAATAAAATAATGATGATGATGATGATGATGATAATTAATGATGATGGTGATGATGATGATGATGATGATGATAAATCGTCTCTATCTCTCCCGTGGACGTAGGTAGATTATCACCAAACCATGTAAATCTCGTGTTCTTATTTATTCTTGATTTTCTTTTTCATCTCATCTAATTAGGATGCTCGAAGCACAGCAGTTTAGAACCTAAAGTTTGAGGCTTTTTTACACAAAAAAATTCAAGACAAAAGTAAACTAGACCTAAGTGATTCAACATCACCCCATTCTTTTTGGTATGTTTTTCCCTTCTTAAGAGGAACTCTTGTTTGTAAGTTAAATACGTGTAATAAAAATTCATATGCAACTTGCAAATTCAGTCTAGGTTGTACTTTTTATTCCTAGTTGGATGGATCAAACTTCCCTTACCAAACTTTTGATTTGTAGATTACAAATATGTATATCATTGAATTTTATTTTGGTTAAAATTTGCATGTGCTTCATTTGCATACTGCTGTCTTGAGCCAGTTTTTCATCCAAGTAGGAGTTAAGGAAAACACGGCTCTTGTAAAGAATTCTTCCGTTGGATATGAAAATATTTGATCATGATGTATTTTCGAGTATTTGATCGGTGGGCTCTAAGAAATGGACAATACTCACCTTTAAATTAAATACCTGATTGATATTCATATGTTTTAATGCAACAATCAAATGCCTGTTTCCTTCGATCATAGATGGAAATATGGCCCACTGGTATTGTGTCCATTGAATTGACAAAGAAGGACAATATGACCATATATGGATTAAAGCAAATTTTGATTTATTTTCCAACAAATAAAGTTCAATCAAGTTCAATCACTTAGAAACCAGAACCCATAAAGATGAACACGAAAAGTCGAAAATTCCAAATAGAGAGTGGCCCGACGTAGCCAATCTCGAGCAACTATATCCACCTAAGGCTAGCACATCACTCAATCTAGTCATTAGGGCATGACCCTTTGCAAGTGCCTTCGTCTTCGCGGATAGCGGACACAATGGAAGCTCGATGGCGACCCCAACGATCGATAGCTAACGGCAAATGGGCCAAGACATGAAGGCTAGAGGAGAAGGGGGCAATGACGTAGGAGGAAAGGTGAGTGGGGAGAGAAGAAAGGTTTTAGGTTTGGGCTAGGGTTGTCGAATGGGTGGATTGGATCGGGTCAGAAATGATCGGCGACCCATGTCTTGGACTTGACCTCGACTTGACCTCGACCCAATCCATGCGACTGACCTATATTAGCAAAAAAAATCCATACTTAAATCTAACTATGATAATAAATACCGACTCATTTAACTCATTTTTAAACTCTTCATGCTAAAGCGTTATTTGGATAAATTTTATATTCAATTAAAAAGTAAAAATAACAAAATACAAAGATGTAAATGAATAAAATGAAAATTGTAAAAAAGGAAAAGTCAAACAACAACCGACGATCAGCTATAAAAGAGGCTCCACCTTGCTAGAGGTCAGCTAGCTCGAGTCTTACCAAATCGGTAGCTCAAGCTCACCCAAGGTTGGTGAGCTTGGTGAGCTGAGTCATGCCAACACCAAGGTTAGCGAGCTCAAGTTCGTCTAAGGTCGGCACCAGCTCGAGGGGCCGCCCAGCAGTGGATCAACTAACTCGAGTTTGGCCCAACTCCCTCACTATCACTTGGTAGTCACCATGGTTGGCCATTGGAGAAGGAAGAAGGAAGGAAAAAAAGGAGAAATAAATAATTCAAAAAAATATTTAAAAAAAATCAAATAAAAAATGACACATTTGTGATTCACTTAAAACTTGTTGGATAACTTATGTGTTGTTGGGAAAATGCTTATATTGTTTTGAAGATGACAAAAACAATTAAAGGTTACTAATATATATATATATATATATATATATATATATATTGGTTAAGTAGTACCAAGTAATATATGCATAGGTCAAAATCTTGAGATGTTGTCATAAACAATACCAAGTGAGCTGATATGAGGAGTATTCTACCCTTGTCTTGAGTGCTGTCGATATTTGAGATGAACAAAGGCAATTGAAGATGTCTACAAGTTGAGAGAATCTTCAGATAAGATGAACTTTTTGAAGGACCTTGATTGAAGGTGAACAAAGCGAGAAAAACGGGGATGTTCATGATGACTTGGAGATACAAAAATCAGATGAGCAATTGGATAGACTTTGGTGAGGTGAACAAGCCTAGAAGATGAATGTTCGGTAAAGCTTGGAAAGACCATAAAGACGACCAGCCTGGTAGAGTCGAAATTGCCAATATGCTTGGAAGGACCAAAAAGATTGAGTGCAATGGATTGCTAGCAAAAAGGAGCAGCCTTGCCTTATTTAGATGGCGTGGAGAAGACTATAATAATATCGGTGATCCTTATGAGTTAGTGAAGATGAGGAACCAGCGTGTGTACATGGTATCCTTGGAGATCTTTGGAAGCTGGACTCGGTCAAATTGGTGAAGGTGAGAATTGGTAAGGATGTTGATGTCCTTAGAGATCTTAAGAAGCCGATATAGTTAATCAGCAAAGATGAGGAATCAACTAGGATGCTGATGTCCTTGGAAGTCTTTGTATGTTGAGGAAGCCAAGAGGATCATTAGATGATTGATCGCAAGTTGCCCACATGGTTTTTGTCAATGAACAATATCCGAGACTAGTATAGATCTACCACGTCGTCTTAATTATGGGTAAGGGATTGTGAGGATATATAGTCCTAAAATGTGGTCACTTGACCACCTACCTAGAATGTTGAAAAGAAGAAATAACTTTTTTACAAAGGATTGAAATTCGCAAAGATCACTAAAGTTGATTAGAAGTAGTTTTGGTATTAATGAGCAAGTCTAACAAAGTACACTAACACTATTTGAGAATAATTGCTATCGAGAGTCGTTTTGATAATCTTTAGCAACGGTCTATTCATGGATGGCTAAAACCAATTGCTACTTGAGGATTTTGATGGGTAAACGGAATCATTTGTAGATGGATGGCTATATAGAGTCCAAGAGTAGTTAAATTGTCACGCCCCAATCCTCAAACACATGCCCATCCCTTCGGTGGTCGATAGGAATTTATGACGTCCCACAGACGCGTTGCCGACCTATTCATTTTTTAATGCGCATGTGGAAGCGAATTACTAATATCTTGACCACAAAAAACGTGTAATAAAAATGCAGGACAACAAATTTCAAATCAATCAATACAGCTTTTATAAACAATTTGGTTCATAAATAGAGGCCAACTCTAGGATCTAAGTACATGAAATCTATCTCCAAAAAAAAACTTCCAAGCCACCCATGCTCCCGACCATTCCACCTCAAGCTCCAGTGTTCTTCACACTAGGGACTTGAAAAGTTAATCCCATGATAAGGTGAGACAATGTCTCAGCAAATTCACCCCTAAACCCCGACAAAAAAAAAAAATATGTCTAGAGGCGAGTCTATGCACAAAATACAAAAGACTTACCCCACCTCAATTCCCTCCTGTGTTAGCACAATTCATATCTCACATAAGTTCAATGACAACACTCGAGCATTTGGAGCGTCTCATTCAGCCTTAGTCAATCAATCAATTGAATCAACACAATTGATCCATCATTCAATCAAGTATTTCATATCACACAATTTCGTTCCATAATTAGACACGGGTAAATCATCTCGGCAATTCAATCCACACCTGATATTCACTCTCAATATTCCAATTCAACATCCCCACTCGATATTCCGACTTCACGTTCTAAATCAATACTTAATATCAAACTCAAGATCAAACTCAAGGCTCTAGAAGTAGATTCCATGTGACTCAAGTCGCTATGTAATACTTAGCCTTTGATTACAACAAATGATAGTATAAAGCACTAGGCGACTCACACGTAGTTTTCATTCTCGTGTAGTACTTAGTCCTTTACTCGCTCACAACCTATTGGGTTTCCTCAACAAAACACATGTCACCTCAACTTTCAATAGTCAACTTGTCCGACTATAAACCAACACTCGGTCATTCAAACACGGCCAAAGCGCATTGTGCTTTGCACTTAAATGCCTTAATTAAGATAGCGAACTTGACCTATTATCATTGTGATAAAATACCCGATAAAAATAGTCGTGTGTAGGTATACGATCGGTCTAAGCCAAAATGCTATATCTTTATTTTCAAAATCCCACTATTTAATATAGCACCTAAAAATATTTTAGCCTAAAATATTTTGGCATTAAAACTAACACCTCAATATTTTCTAATTAAAAATTGAAATTACATTATTTCGGGATAAATACCCAAAATTACCATTACCACTCAATTAGCACAAAATATCATTCAATTAAATAAACTAAGCACACATTGCAATCCATTGAGCATGAAATTCCGGGGCCACCAATTATCTCGGTATAATTTCCAAAAAATAATAAATAATTAAATAAATACCAAAAATAATTAAATAAATGTAATTAATTACCAAAAGTAGAAACTTAGGCCAAAATGCTTAAATAAACACCGAACAAAGCTTGCAAAATTTCTGAACCAATCTAGATAAAATCTAACTAGTCCTTAATTAAGTCGTTCTATCCACCTAATGTGCATAAATGAATAATTAAATCGCTAACCAGTTCAACTAACCACATAAACCTTAATTAACCTAATATAAACACCCTTTAAGCATCATTAACTCCTAAGCAGAGTTTAGTGCATAAACTCATCGGTTTTAGTGCAAAAACCGGTTCACGGTGACGGCAACCCCAAAGGAAGCTCGGGGAGGGCCAGAAAACCTTGTTAGGCTCACGGCCAGGCTACACTGTCTTGATCTGGATGGGCTAAATGGGCTAGCTACGGCACGGTTGGTCGAGCAAGCGAAGCCGGTGAAGCGGTGGAGAAGACAAAGGAGCTAGGATATGCTGGGTTGGTGTTGTATACAGGAGAGGGACGCTCGGACTAAAGATGACGATTCATTGGGCTAGATCGTGAGTGACTAAAGCATGAAACGATCGTGAGGTTGAGCGGCGTTGAGGGCTTACTACCTAACCGACCACTTGAAGGAATTGGTGAGAAATCGAGGGAAGTGGAGATGGAACTTGGGCTAGGTGGTTGAAGGAGCAGCTTCGGACGGGGCGGAGGCGTGTCATTGATCTTGAATTGAGGGAAGCAAGGTGGCGAGTCGATGGGATGGGGATGGAGCGGCTACGAATGATGATGATGTCGCAACAAATAGAAGCAAAAGATGGGAACAACACCAATGAAATTGCAGAAGAGAAGGTCAATGGCGAAGGGACATTAAAAGAAAAGCTTGAAGCATGCGAGAGAGTAAAAATGAGAGGAAAAGCGGGGGTGCTAAACCGAGGTAGTCGACGCAAGAGGAGGAAATAAGATTTCCAAAAGTCCAAAGAAAATATCTAAATTCATCAATACTTAGCCTCCAAAAGTCTTCATGCATATCCCCTTAGGTCCCAATAATTTCTTGCACATTAAATTCCATAAATAGCCAAATTTGTGCCAAATGTTGCAACCCCATACCAACCTCCAAATGGTCAATAGAGCTTCAATTCCTTCATCAATTTCCACAATTTGATGACCAAATTTGCTGCGAAGAAAACCTACACAATTTCCACAATTTTCCTTTGCCAAATAGCTCACTAAAGAGGCTAAACATCCACTCAAATTTGATCCTCGAATTTTCTTTATTTTCTAAATTGATTATTCGTAAAAATCCCGAGCTGCGCCGAAAATTCTTCAAAGGATGAGTCGACATTCCTAAATTAAATTATGACATGATAGAACTTTCAATTTCTGAAATTAAGTTCAATTTCATGGTTAATTTCAACCGAACACGATTTTAACATAACATAACTTGCCCGGGTAGCTTTTTAAGAATTTTTAGCACATTTGATCCATAGTCGATTATTTTCAAGCCATTTATTGCATCTTTGGCACATTGGCGACTCTCGGTGTTGCGAAAATCTCGAGATTTCAAATACGGCACGAATGTAAAATGATAAAAAAATCGATGCAGTGTGAATTCTGTAAAAAATTTTGCAATTAGATGGAATCACCTACACACTAATCCCACTAATCACATATCTCTATCGAATTGACGTATCTCCGGTCTCTGATTGATTTTGATGGTGCCGTAATGACCCTTGCAAATGCACGGTCGAGCGGTTAATTCTTAGTCAAATTCTCAAGTCTATTGCATTTAGATTCCTTGATGGCTTCACCTAATAGCTTAGGGAAGAGAACTATAGGTGTGTCGATGAAAAGCCCAACTTATTCAATTGAAAACAAAACTTGAAAATCAAGATATCACATAAATTGGTGTTGAACTGAACAAGATGAGTCATGTGCTTCAAGTCTTCTTCTTTGCTTTGTTTTTATAGTCCTAATGTCAATTTCAGGGTGATGTTACTATTTGTAATTGGTGACAAGAGCAAGTGCACAAGAGTGATAGTAGTATGTGAGTCTTGGTAGTGTGATCTACTGGAAAGCGTACTTGCTAATTGTAACTAGTCTCGAAGATTACTAATGGATTCCGGCCTTGTTGTGGCTGTTAATATTGGGAGTGAACGTAGGCTTGAGGATAAAGCCAAACCATTATATATATGCTTGTGAATCTTCTATCTCTTCACTATATCCATTACCTAATCTTTATTTTCACGTTCCGTTAAACAGGAGCACCTACACCTAATTTCTGCCATCTATTTCTATCAATGTTTGAAGTTGAACTTGTTATCTTCCACAAATGTTTTTCATAGTTCCCAAACAACCTCTTCATCCCCCTCCAAGTTATATTGTTAGCCCCAACATGTATGACCCATTTGAAGCCCATTTAATATCCGTTAAGTTCTTATATACACATTTATGACACACACCATTAACTATGAGTTTTTTTTGGGGGGGGGTCAAATTTTTACATATTGGTTTCTAGACCCATTTTGCCACCTTTAGGTTGGGAGAAAATATTGGGTAGAGCTATTGTAGCCACCTCAATAATGCATTAGTCTTTTCTGTGAGCGATACATGTCATTCACAAGCTTATCATTCAAAAACCTACAAGCCTTTCTCTCTTCTTTGTTTCTCTCTCTTCTTCACCATTTCTTTCTTCCCCCCCCCTTTTTTCCCTTTGTCCTATGCCCAGCAAATAGCCACAGTGAGGGTCGACGAGATTGCTTTCATCAGATTCAATGAGGGCTCGACCCTCCTAACCAAGGCGATGGTTGCCCTCGCTAGATCTAGCGAGGGTTTGGAAGGCAACGACATCGATGAGGGTGTCACAGCCCTAGCTAATCACAGGCTAAGGTCACTTTCATTCGCTTTGGCAAGGGCTCAACCCTCACAACTAGGGTACTTGCTAGATCTAGCAAGAGTTTAGGAGGCGACAACATCGAAGCCACTAGGGACCTCAAGGATGCAAGGGCTGAAGGAGGGCTTGAGGTCGCAGACAATGGGTGTGAGGCTTGGACTTATTCTTGGACTGGGGACGGTTGCGAAGACGGTGGACAACTTGTGATAAGCATCAGTGTCGTTCGTGAGCCAATCATTCATGGCTGGCTGCAAGCATCATCCATGGATGGGAAAGAAAGATACCTAGGGATCAATGGCATGCCTGGACAACACCAACGACAGTCATGACTGAGCGTTGACATGCTCGTGAGCGGTTCATCCATGGCTAGCCGCTGCAATCCATGACACAAGCGTCGTCCATGGCCTCAGAAGGCAACAAGAAAAGCAAGAAGAAACGGTGAAGAAGAGACAGAAACGAAGGAGACAGAGGGGCTTGCAGTTTTGAAAGGTGGGCCCATGAACAACACGTGTCGCCCGCAAAATGGATTAATGCATTGCTAAGGTGGTTACAATAGTTACACCCAATATTTTCTCCTAGGTTGGGACTTTTTTTTTTTTTTGCCAACTAGGTTGGGACTTTGGACGCGGGAAATTTTGAATAAAATTTCACAATAAAGTGTTTACGCTTCGGGGGAACTTCACCATGATTTTACAGAATCCAAATTCTAAGTGTTATAATTAAGACCTGACCCTAGTACACAGTAGAGTTCTAACAAGAATTCTGAAGGTACTTTGTCGAATGACCTAAATTTGAAAGTGCAGAGTAGTTATTGAGTGTGACAAATGATGACAACATTAAAATTATGTTATCATTGTTTGTGCTACATTTACCAACTTCGTGACTCCCGACTTATTGGTGGCCATGAAATTAACGTTGTGAATAGTTTTTGTCAGGAGAAAACAACTTAATAGTTCTTTCAAAGATTTAAAAAAAAAAAGCTGGTTGTAGACAGGTCGAACGTATCTTACATCGCTTAAAAATAATGGATTCAGTTTAATTCAACTTACATAAACATTGATTTCCCTCCATCACCCAATATTTCATGTTCTTTCTTCAACACTCCTTCAAAACAACTCTTTGGCCTTCATATGAAAATTCGACGTCTTACTATCAAAGCCACGTCAACGATGCTAAATCTGCAGATTCTGCGTGAACAATATTGTTAAGATGATGTCAAAGTTTAAGCATTAGAGGTGTACCACCACCGTCCGAACTTAAACCATACACCTATTTATAATAGCCGACATTGATTTATTCTATGGATTATAAAAGTCTATAACTAGTATGAAGGGGAAGTCACCTAATTTTGACGAGAAAATCCGTCGGTGCTAAGCAATTTCCTTGTCTCGCGGAAGGTATCACTTTCCTTCTTTCTTTTTTTCTTTTGTGAAAGACAAAAATGACAATTTTGAGGTCTTTTTAAAGAAGTTTCTCGGCTAACCGGAAGCTTTTTCTTCTGTTTCTCGGCTAACCGGAAGCTTTTTCTTCTTTTTTTTCGGGTGCATTTTTTGACATCTTTGAAAAGGTTTCATTGAATTTATTGTCTATAGTCCATGGCCAACATTCTTGAAGGTCGAACATATTGAAAGATCTGTCAAAAGGAGGGGAAAAAAAACAAAGCAAAGCTCTACATGAGTCCGCAGCACATCCCATAATCTAATTACATTTAAAAGAAAATAAAATCACAACAGTTTTGTTTGTTCAATCCGTAGAACATAAAATTGCCATCGGCAGAAAAAATCGATGGAAAAATTTCACCCTTCGGCTCTATATTTTCAAGTTTTTCTAAACAAGCATTTATACTTTTAATTTTATCGAGTAAGATCAAGTACTTAAAAGTGGACAAGACATTCGGACCGCGCCAGAGTGTGATGCCGTTGAAATTTTGCCACGTAGATACCACCATCGGAAATAAAATATTTGTTAATAAAAGGTTACTTTGTCTTTTCTTTTCTTTTAATAGGTTTTTTTTTTTGACAAGTTTTCTTTTATAGGTTAGGGGTGAATTCTTTTCAGCTTCCCCCAGAAAGTCAACCTGACCTTGTCCCTTAGATTTTCGGGTCGGGTCTGGTCGACTCAGTTTGACCCGGAATGAGAGTAAGCTTCTTCATCCCGCTTTTTATTTTTTTCCTTGAATCATACTCGCAATCTTGAAGTAGTCAAACTTACACAATACCAAGTCTTGTTATTCATAATATGAGTAATGTTCTCAAGAAGTATATAATTTTTTCAATTCATTTTAAATAAGTGAATCAAATTTTTTTTTAACGATGATCCGCCAAGCACCCTTGTCCGACTTCGTCAATTTGGAGTCCACGGGCCTCCGAGAGGCCTTTAGGGAGACTGGCCAGCAATCCACCACCAAAGCCCCCGCTTCAATCACTACCGACGTAGAGTTTCGAACCCTCGACCTCCATCGAATGAATGAGAGCTCTCAACCAACTGTGTTGTTCATGTGTGGTTAGTGAATCAAAATACTTGAACATCGTAAACATATGAAGTTTCATCTTATAAATTTTGTAGGTTGCTTAAAATGCCACTAACTTAAATAGCTACTTATAGAGCGTCACATTTACTTAATAAACTAATTTAGTATGCAAATCTTAATATTTCTGACATTGCTCAAATAATATATAAGTTGGGTCAAGTCAACCAGGTTTAAGCCGAATTGACCTGACATATGAAGAAATTATTTTTTCTTTTTGCTAGAATTATTATAACTACAGTTAAAAATCGGGGATGATGGAAATTATAGGAATATTCATTTTATTGGCTAAGATTTGTGTAGTATCCTCAAAACTTATGATTTATATTATTACAAAGGAGTGTCACTTTTTTGTTAGGAAGCTGAAATCGGATTCCATCATGCTACAAGTCGGAGCTTTTAATTCAAACATGTTTTTTTTTCTTTATTATAAATGTTTTCTGCTTTAAAATACTCGTCACATGATTCGCTTTATTATATTTGAGGATAAATTTAGAGATAAAAACTTATGAGAATTTTTAAAATTCTATATATTTGTTATTATGATGTGTCGAGCAAAGTGATTCTTTATTTACTTAAAATTATCGTAAGTTTGTCACTAATACACAAATTTTCTATTTATCATTTGCCAGAGATTTTTTTAGTAATATTTGCGCACAAAAAATAGGAAGTAAAAGAATAGGGTCGAATAAGGGTCAATTCAATTACAACAGGATTGGATGTGCGGGTTGATGAAATCTCATCCCATTTAGAATGACCCGACCCCCCCCGCCCCTTATGACTTGGGTCCTTGTTGACCCGGATGAGGAGATCCCCCTATATAGAGGCCACAGTATCCGAGTGATGTTGCGAGTTATATGCACATGAGCCCAACGAGCCACGTGATTAGGTCACACTATATTTTCCATGGTCTACTAGCAATTGAAAGTGAAACCAGTAAATATCTGAAATTCTACTAATATTCTACTCAAATTCCTTGGCCTTC